>JAQIUQ010005536.1:0-209783 GCA_030378365.1 Hybognathus amarus
TACCCCTGTCGTTTTTTTCTGGATTTATGCCATTATAAATATCTCAATATCTCAGCTCTGGAAGGGTCTAGAGCCTCCATTTTTGCACTCAGGTCTAAGTCTCATGGCCCTCTATCAGAATCCAGAGTTTCAAGAAGATCAGAGAAACTCAAAATTTTGACCCCAAAAAAAAAAAATGACAGGGGTACCCCTGTCGTTTTTTTCTGGGATTTATGCCATTATAAATATCTCAATATCTCAGCTCTGGAAGGGTCTAGAGCCTCCATTTTTGCACTCAGGTCTAAGTCTCATGGCCCTCTATCAGAATCCAGAGTTTCAAGAAGATCAGAGAAACTCAAAATTTTGACCCCCCAAAAAAATGACAGGGGTACCCCTGTCGTTTTTTTCTGGATTTATGCCATTATAAATATCTCAATATCTCAGCTCTGGAAGGGTCTAGAGCCTCCATTTTTGCACTCAGGTCTAAGTCTCATGGCCCTCTATCAGAATCCAGAGTTTCAAGAAGATCAGAGAAACTCAAAATTTTGACCCCCCCAAAAAATGACAGGGGTACCCCTGTCGTTTTTTCTGGGATTTATGCCATTATAAATATCTCAATATCTCAGCTCTGGAAGGGTCTAGAGCCTCCATTTTTGCACTCAGGTCTAAGTCTCATGGCCCTCTATCAGAATCCAGAGTTTCAAGAAGATCAGAGAAACTCAAAATTTTGACCCCACAAAAAAAATGACAGGGGTACCCCTGTCGTTTTTTTCTGGGATTTATGCCATTATAAATATCTCAATATCTCAGCTCTGGAAGGGTCTAGAGCCTCCATTTTTGCACTCAGGTCTAAGTCTCATGGCCCTCTATCAGAATCCAGAGTTTCAAGAAGATCAGAGAAACTCAAAATTTTGACCCCCCCAAAAAAAATGACAGGGGTACCCCTGTCGTTTTTTTCTGGGATTTATGCCATTATAAATATCTCAATATCTCAGCTCTGGAAGGGTCTAGAGCCTCCATTTTTGCACTCAGGTCTAAGTCTCATGGCCCTCTATCAGAATCCAGAGTTTCAAGAAGATCAGAGAAACTCAAAATTTCTACCCAAAAAAAAATGACAGGGGTACCCCTGTCGTTTTTTTCTGGATTTATGCCATTATAAATATCTCAATATCTCAGCTCTGGAAGGGTCTAGAGCCTCCATTTTTGCACTCAGGTCTAAGTCTCATGGCCCTCTATCAGAATCCAGAGTTTCAAGAAGATCAGAGAAACTCAAAATTTTGACCCCCCAAAAAAAAAATGACAGGGGTACCCCTGTCGTTTTTTTCTGGATTTATGCCATTATAAATATCTCAATATCTCAGCTCTGGAAGGGTCTAGAGCCTCCATTTTTGCACTCAGGTCTAAGTCTCATGGCCCTCTATCAGAATCCAGAGTTTCAAGAAGATCAGAGAAACTCAAAATTTCTACCCCAAAAAAAAAAATGACAGGGGTACCCCTGTCGTTTTTTTCTGGATTTATGCCATTATAAATATCTCAATATCTCAGCTCTGGAAGGGTCTAGAGCCTCCATTTTTGCACTCAGGTCTAAGTCTCATGGCCCTCTATCAGAATCCAGAGTTTCAAGAAGATCAGAGAAACTCAAAATTTTGACCCAACCCAAAAAAAATGACAGGGGTACCCCTGTCGTTTTTTTCTGGGATTTATGCCATTATAAATATCTCAATATCTCAGCTCTGGAAGGGTCTAGAGCCTCCATTTTTGCACTCAGGTCTAAGTCTCATGGCCCTCTATCAGAATCCAGAGTTTCAAGAAGATCAGAGAAACTCAAAATTTTTACCCCCACAAAAAAAATGACAGGGGTACCCCTGTCGTTTTTTTCTGGGATTTATGCCATTATAAATATCTCAATATCTCAGCTCTGGAAGGGTCTAGAGCCTCCATTTTTGCACTCAGGTCTAAGTCTCATGGCCCTCTATCAGAATCCAGAGTTTCAAGAAGATCAGAGAAACTCAAAATTTTCGACCCCAAAAAAAAATGACAGGGGTACCCCTGTCGTTTTTTTCTGGGATTTATGCCATTATAAATATCTCAATATCTCAGCTCTGGAAGGGTCTAGAGCCTCCATTTTTGCACTCAGGTCTAAGTCTCATGGCCCTCTATCAGAATCCAGAGTTTCAAGAAGATCAGAGAAACTCAAAATTTCTGACCTCAAAAAAAAAAATGACAGGGGTACCCCTGTAGTTTTTTCTGGGATTTATGCCATTATAAATATCTCTAATATCTCAGCTCTGGAAGGGTCTAGAGCCTCCATTTTTGCACTCAGGTCTAAGTCTCATGGCCCTCTATCAGAATCCAGAGTTTCAGGAAGATCAGAGAAACTCAAAATTTCTACCCAAAAAAAAATTACAGGGGTACCCCTGTCGTTTTTTTCTGGGATTTATGCCATTATAAATATCTCAATATCTCAGCTCTGGAAGGGTCTAGAGCCTCCATTTTTGCACTCAGGTCTAAGTCTCATGGCCCTCTATCAGAATCCAGAGTTTCAAGAAGATCGGAGAAACTCAAAATTTTCGACACAAAAAAAATGACAGGGGTTTTTTTCTGGGATTTATGCCATTATAAATATCTCAATATCTCAGCTCTGGAAGGGTCTAGAGCCTCCATTTTTGCACTCAGGTCTAAGTCTCATGGCCCTCTATCAGAATCCAGAGTTTCAAGAAGATCAGAGAAACTCAAAATTTTCGACCCACAAAAACAAAAAAATGACAGGGGTACCCCTGTCGTTTTTTTCTGGGATTTATGCCATTATGAATATCTCAATATCTCAGCTCTGGAAGGGTCTAGAGCCTCCATTTTTGCACTAAGGTCTCAGTCTCATGGCCCTCTATCAGAATCCAGAGTTTCAAGAAGATCAGAGAAACGCAAAATTTCGACCCCCAAAAAAAAAAGACATGGGTACCCCTGTGGTTTTTTTTTTCCTGGGATTTATGCCATTATAAATATCTCAATATCTCAGCTCTAAAAGGGTCTAGAGCCTCCATTTTTGCACTCGGGTCTAAGTCTCATGGCCCTCTATCAGAATCCAGAGTTTCAAGAAGATCAGAGAAACTCAAAATTTTGACCCAAAAAAAATGACAAGGGTACCCCTGTCGTTTTTTTCTGGGATTTATGCCATTATAAATATCTCAATATCTCAGCTCTGGAAGGGTCTAGAGCCTCCATTTTTGCACTCAGGTCTAAGTCTCACGGCCCTCTATCAGAATCCAGAGTTTCAATAAGATTGGAGAAACTTATTTTTTCGCACAAAAAAAATGACAGGGGTACCCCTGTCGTTTTTTTCTGGGATTTATGCCATTATAAATATCTCAATATCTCAGCTCTGGAAGGGTCTAGAGCCTCCATTTTTGCACTCAGGTCTAAGTCTCACGGCCCTCTATCAGAATCCAGAGTTTCAATAAGATTGGAGAAACTTATTTTTTTCGCACAAAAAAAATGACAGGGGTACCCCTGTTCGTTTTTTTCTGGGATTTATGCCATTATAAATATCTCAATATCTCAGCTCTGGAAGGGTCTAGAGCCTCCATTTTTGCACTTGGGTCTAAGTCTCATGGCCCTCTATCAGAATCCAGAGTTTCAGAGAAGATCAGAGAAACTCAAAACTTCCACCCCCCCAAAAAATGACGGGTACCCTGTCGCTTTTTTCTGGGATTTATGCCATTATGAATATCTCAATATCTCAGCTCTGGAAGGGTCTAGAGCCTCCATTTTTGCACTAAGGTCTCAGTCTCATGGCCCTCTATCAGAATCCAGAGTTTCAAGAAGATCAGAGAAACTCAAAATTTCAACCCAAAAAAAAAATGACAGGGGTACCCATGTCGTTTTTTTCTGGGATTTATGCCATTATAAATATCTCAATATCTCAGCTCTGGAAGGGTCTAGAGCCTCCATTTTTGCACTCAGGTCTAAGTCTCATGGCCCTCTATCAGAATCCAGAGTTTCAAGAAGATCAGAGGGGGTCAAAATTTTGACCCCCTCCCCCAAAAAAAAATTGCAGGGTACCCCTGTCGTTTTTTTCTGGGATTTATGCCATTATAAATATCTCAATATCTCAGCTCTGGAAGGGTCTAGAGCCTCCATTTTTGCACTAAGGTCTCAGTCTCATGGCCCTCTATCAGAATCCAGAGTTTCAAGAGATCAGAGAAACTCAAAATTTCGACCCCCAAAAAAAAAAAAATGACAGGGGTACCTCTGGAAGGGTCTAGAGCCTCCATGTTTGCACTCAGGTCTAGGACTGAATCCCAATTCACCCTTTGGCCCTACCCCTTGTTTTCGAGTGTACCCCTTGGCCCTTAAAATGGAGTTATAAAGGCCAAGGGGTTGAAATATACCCCTACGAAATGGAACAACCCTTCATGAACCCGATAGGGGTACCCCTGTCGTTTCTGGGATTTATGCCATTATAAAAATCTCAATATCTCAGCTCTGGAAGGGTCTAGAGCCTCCATTTTTGCACTCAGGTCCAAGTCTCATGGCCCTCAATCAGAATCCAGAGTTTCAAGAAGATCAGAGAAAGTCAAAATTTCGACCAAAAAAAAAAACGACAGTGGTACCCCTTTCGTTTTTTTTTTTTTGTTTTTTTTTGGGGCGAGAAATTAAGTTTCTTCAATCTTCTCAAAACTCTGGATTCTGAATAGAGGTCCATGAGACTTAGACCTGAGTGCAAAAATGTAGGCTCTAGACCTTTCCAGAGCTGTGAATTCTCATTGTGTATGCAGCATGAGACCAAGACAATCTTCTGTTCGTGAACAGTTCCTATTTAATTCATTAATCTGACTTTGCATCCATGCATTTAATTGCCATTTGCTCGTGTGATTGTAATATATATCCCAGTAGTATTTTAAATGATATAGTTGATTCTATAAACAACTATAAGAGATAATTTTCGTCCTTCTTCGGCTCCCTGCACCGGTGTAAAGCGAAACCGGAAGTGTTCGCCCGCACACTCGCTGATCAGAAATCCAACATGGCGGCCACGTGCAACTAACTAATAAAATTTTAAACATGAGCTAATGAAGAAAACGATCAGTTTGGTTCCCAGACAGCAAACTGACATTGAATCAACATGGAAACGACGTCTCTCATGACATCGAAACAACGTTGCATCTGGCATTGTTTTGCTCATCGAATTAACGTTGAACCAACGTCAGCGCTGCATTCTTCAAAGCTAAATGAAAATCGAAAATTGGTTTGCTTTCATAACGTTGAAACAACGTTGCTTTCAAGTTGATTTTCCATTAGTTTTGAAAGAATGATGCGGTCTGACGTTGTGGTTCAACGTTGAGCAAAACAATGTCATGAGCAAAACAATGTCAGATCAACGTTGTTTCGATGTCATGTTTCCACGTTGATTCAATGTCAGTTTGCTATCTGGACTATATTATCAATTGATATTCAAAATGTTAAGCAAATGCTGTTTTCCTAACTGTTTGTATTTCTGCAGTCTTTGAATGATACTATTAGACCTGCTGATACAGTTATTTCCTTACATGCAGCCGCAGGATGCACATTGGCAGTCGCTTGTAGTCCTTTTGATGTGTTCAAGCACAATTATTTGGCCCAACGTCCAGCCAACTCTGAGGCGACAACAGATTTTAGTTCCGCCCGCTTTCTGACATTGGCTTGATGTGTCACAGCCTTCAGAGAGAACCTTTTAATGCTTTCTGAGTTGGAGGGATTTGCTGGCTGCCTTTCTGATTCAGCGTTGTGATTGGCAACTCATGATTGCATGTATACCGTTGGGTCACAATAAGAGCACTCATGAAGTGTATACAGGTATTTGTCATCTGTTTGTTGTCCACAGCAACTTGATCCAATTCTAGTGAATCTTTTCCACATGTGGTGTGTAAAGGTGCCATCCTGTTTGCCTGCTGTTCACTACATGCTCTAGCTCTTTCATTTCTTTTATGCCCCAATCTCTTGCTTTATTTTTATTTGTTACAGAGGACTTCCCAATATATATTTTATGTCATACTCTGGAGGCTTTTACCATAAATTATACAAACACACTAAGCTCTCCATTTGCAGGACAGATGTTATTTTTCACTGAGAGAAAGAATGGGGCCTGCTTCATAATTTAGAGGTCATGCTGTCCAGTCTCAAGAATAAATAAATAACAAAATAAACATACATACAAACAAACAAACCCCCCACACACACACAAACAAACTCCTGTAAGCATGAATGTAAAAACACACATTTAGATAGACATATAAAGCATATAAAACCATGGGGATATGCACAGTTAAATAAATCTTTCCAAAAATGTAGAATTAAAATAAAGAAGTCATTTTATACAGGAGTGGTAGTTAGGTAACATCTCCACATATGTGCATGAAAAAAGCACATAGAAATATAATTAGCAATATTCAACATTCAACAGTGACTACAGTCGAGATGTACCTTTGTGGTTAGTGTTGGCAAGACTTGCTCGCTTCACACTGTAGTGGGGAAAAAGACGGAAAGCTATGCTCACTATATCAGTGCACAGTGGATTTCCCAGGTTTTTACATAGCAATCCCATAAAATCTGCATGAATGTGACTGTCAAAGAATAAAGACACCAAGTGTCTCCCTCCCCTTGATAGTGAGGATGCCTTTAAACTGTGTGTATGCCTCTCACTCATTTATTCATGATGGGAAATATTTCAGATACTAGGTCATCTGGCTATCTGACATTCCATGAATAAAATCGAACAGAAAAGACAGATATGTAGTGTGTGTGTGTGTGTGTGTGTGTGTTAGAATTACAAGGAAGAACAAAGGTAACAGGATGAACAGATGTTTAGGTGTAAAATCTGTGGGGGAAAAAATCTAATGCTATTTTGAAGAAAATTATAATTTCTGTTTATGCTAAATATACAGACTCTCTGCCTTATATGTTCTTGTCAATGTTGAAATGATTGAGATGACCAATCAAATCAAAGAAGGCGTTACTCTTTTCTGTTACTGTGACCAGATTATATTGGGTGTTCATGAAAAAGAAAAAATGTAAGTAGGCTATATTAAGTATTAGACAGTTGTTTTACGAAAAAGTTCATCACCCAACAATAGCCTATAGCCATGATGCAAATCACTTTTCACATTTATGAAATTTCGCCCTTTTGAATTGAAAATATGACGACCATAATTCATGTTATTTATAACTGAATGTTATGAGCCAAGAAACGTTTGCATTTTTGACATATTGGACATAGGCTATTTGTAAATAGTTTAAATTAATCAGTACCTGGCCTACTTCATTAGACCTAGAATGTATTACTTTTAATGTGTGGGGAGTCATAGATAGTTGTCACAATGAACGAGAAAGGTTGACATGGAGGAGACATGCTAAATCGCAAACCTCTAAGGAATCACCTGTTTTACACCCCACCTCACCCATACAGAACAGAGGACAGTCTGTTGTACAAAAACCGAGTTTGCAGGCCTACTAAAACAAGAATCAACACTGGCTTTGTTTTTCAGAGATGGTGCACACTGAGGGATTTGATATGCTGTGAAAGAGATGCAGAGTTGCCGTTTTTATACTCAACAGATGAGAAAAAGGTATTTTAGGTAACACTTTATAATAACTACATGCTAATAATCATTAGTTAAGCATGAGTAAACAGTTAATTCATCATTAATAAAGCATCCATCATAGACATTAATAAGCAGTTTATAAATACAGCTACAAATGCTTTCTTTCTCAATTAAAATTTTCTAACTGAAGAATTGTATTTTTTATAAACCAGTTATTTATGAGTTGTCAGTGGTTCATAAGATTACTTAGAATGCATAAGTAAATGATTAATAAACTCTTTAAATGTACATTCATACATATTATTCAGACAGATAGTGATGGTTACTTAGTGTGTTAATAAATGCTTTAACTAATTCGGGTAGTTGTAAAGCATTTAGTAGTGGTCAGTTAAATATGTTTGTGAGCTCATCTAAAGTGAGGACTATTCATGCCTTAATTGTAAAGCATTTATAAAGGAGATTTAAAGGCGGTTAAATATTTCGGTAACACTTTACAATAAGGTTCATTTATTAAACATTAGTTCATGCATTAACTAACATGAACTAACCATTTGTTACTGTATTTGTTATTCTTTGTTAACGCTAGTTAATACAAATCTAGCTGTTCATTGTTGTTCATGTTAGTTCACAGTGCATTAACTAATGTTAACAAGATTTTATTAAAGTATTAGTAAATGCTAAAATTAACATGACCAAAGATTAACAAATGCTGAAGAAGTATTGTTCATTCTTTGTTAATGTTAACTAATGTAGTAACTAATGAACCTTATTTGTAAAGTGTTACCAATATTTCTATGTTCTGTATCTCTGTGTTGTGTTTGTTACATTTTACTCTTTAGAAGATTGATGCGCCTTTAAATCTTCTTTATAAATGCTTTACAAGGCATGAATAGTCATCACTTGGAAGATGAGCTCACAAAACTAGTTAACTGACCACTACTAAATGCTTGATAAATACCTTACTACATTTACTTACACTTTTACTTACTACATGACTAACAGCTCTTAAACAACTAGTTTGTAAATAATGCTATTCTTCATTTAGAAATGTTTAATTGATGAATAACAAAAGTATGAAAATACTATATTTATAAACTGCTGTATTTATAAACTGCTTATTGATGTCTATTAACTGATGTCTAATCATTAAATGATTAATTAACTGTTTACTCATGCTTAACAAGTGATTAATAGCATGCAGTTATTATAAAGTGTTACCGTATTTTATTGTAGCAGATAAATTGCCATATGTAGCTCTCCAACAGATTCCATTGTCCAAGCCTTATTTATTGGAAAGGGTAATATTCATTGGAGCACAAGTAAAACACTGTTCATCTGCAAAATGAATGGGGTTTCGTTTCTTTTTTTACCGCCATAGACCAGAAAGCATGTGTTTTGATTGGACAAATCTCTTATTTGATTTTTTATATAATTTCTGAATTTTTTTTTTTTTTCAAATTGAACATTCACATGCACTAAAACTAACAACACATTTCATGTTCTCAAATGGACTCATTCTTCCAAAACATTTGTAAAGTTTGTTATCAAACAAGCACTTTATAGATGTTCCATGTTTACATTACAGTGCAGACTTATTCTTATTATTATCCTTTATTATAGATGGTAATGAAACAGAAAGACTTACACCTTAATTTATATTATATATTATATATATATTAAATATTTTTCAATGTAAATTGCTGTCTTATTTAGTTCTTTTAACAGTTTCTAAAAGAGTATGTAAATATGTGCAAAAAGCCTACAGTTAAGTATGTCGTTGGTGGTTGTGTCTCATAAAAGAATAAATATAATTTGAAAGTGGTCATTGAAAGCATTTAGCTGTAAGGATTGAAAGCAATGATACAGTCTACATAATACACTGTTTAGCCCACAAAGGCTGCTCACTTGAAAAACTGACCTTAGAAATTGGACTTAGCATTTGCAAAAACTCAACAACGAACAACCACACAACAACAAAAACCTACCAGAACCGAGACATAGACTTGATCAAACCCGCCTCCATAATCCAGCTCATGACCACATGAGGGAGCTGTTCCCAAACAAAACCAACAGTTAAACAGGGTACCACAAAAAACACATACGTTAAGAATCAGCAATGGCCAAGAATTAAGACAAATGCACAGAGAAAAAAATCGTAAAACTTTTTTTTTTACAACCGATATTTGAAATATTTATTCTTAATTGTCTCCGTTATCTTCGTTACAGGCTTTAAAAAACACATTCTTATAAGGAGAACCCATCATGGTCGACAAATGAAAAGATTATGAGGTGTAGGCTAAGCTTAATGTTAAAAAGTTGTAAAAGTAATGTTACAGTTGACCATTGTTAAAACCACTATCATCAGGAAAAGAGAAGAACAAAGTGAACAAAAGACTGATGGAAAATAATAGCTAGATTAAATATGAATACATCTCCCAAACACTTCAAACACTGCATATTTTGTTTTACAGTAGCCTACAGCAAACATACCTATTAGAAATTATCATCAACATGGTGATTTTTTTTATATGTGATAATGCCATTCATCAACTAACCTGATAAATAATAGACAAACAAACTAATAAATGCACTAGACATGAATTTTAAATAATCCATGCAAATATCTTTGTGCATACTCTATGTCTCAGGAGTTGACTTTCTTCTTCTCCTCTCCCAAACGCTCTTGCCTTGAGACATGATGCACAATGATATACAGGCATGCGCTGACAGCCGTCACTGTGGTTCGTGATAATGCTGTGGTCTAACCTGAGATGAAATGGGACAGGTCCTGGCACAAGCCTCCTACTCTTAAACAGTGAGGCTTCCCTCAGCTTCTTAGTGTGGCTAAAAGAAAATGACTTGGATTGAAAGTCGCCTATTTGACGGCGAACTGACACAAGCCTAATTGCTATTAAACATTTATACCAACTATTTATTTTTCTGTTGATCCTTGAAAAGCACAAATAAGTTTTTGTCATGAAAATTGACAGTCAATCCCTGACTGCTGTGTCATTCATTTATACTGTACTACTTCAAACTACTTTAAAAATACTAGATAATGTAATATTACAAATAAAATATTGTATTGTATTACTAGATAATGTAATATTACAAATGTAATATTACTGATAAAAAGCAACAACATTTTTTTAACTAATCATTTGTAACCCTGGTATCAATGCAGTAGAACTGATTGATATCTTCCTATAGAATTTATATGATATTTTACAGTTTTCCAAATGATTTATGTATGTACAAGAGAAAGTGAGAGTGCATGGGACTTAAAGAGTCAGAGGGTCTGGCAGCTGGGGCCGGATGGAAGTGGCGAGACAAGGGCCGGATATAAAAGGGGTCATGGGGCCAGCAGTGCTGTGAGAAGGGAACATGGGACTGGGAAATTGATATGAGCAACTTGAGGAATCAGAAAAACACAAGACAAAGGAGAACGAAATTAGGGATTCAGTAGATCTCTACAAAGAATAATAATAAAAAAAACATGCGATATTAAGACTTAAGCAAAAATAATTATATAAATTATCAGACTGAATGTTAATGCAAGCAAATATACATTTACTCTTCTATCTGCAACAGCGAGTGCTCTCTCTTTTTCTATCTCTCTGCTTAGTCAGCTCATTACCCCGATGGAGCCTCAGACAGAATGGGTTTAAATCTCAGCATTGCCTCCAGCTCTCACTCTTCCTATTTCATCCTCTTACTTAGTTTGTTTTCCTGCATCTCTTAAGTCTTTGTTTTTCGCTCCATCGTCTGTTCTTTTTTGTTCTTGTGAAATCTTTTATCACCACACCTCTACCTTCCTGGTTTCAGGGGCCCTGCAGCACCACCCATGATCACTTTGCTTCTGCTCTTTTAAAGGTCTTTTTTTGGAGGCCTTAAGCTAACATTTCCCATATGCTCAAAGATTATAGAAAGTTCTTTTATTGCTGTTTTGTTATTTTTTTCATTTCAATTTTAAACAACATCTGAGGCTTTTAAATGCCCTCCAGTCTTTATATGACATTCTGGAACATTGCAGTTGCATGCCAAAAGTTTGACATATAGGCTACTGAATACTGACAAATATTAAGACTGAATGTAATGTAAATTTGAAATGTACTTATTACTGTTGCAGATGATGTTACTGGTGACAGACAGTGAAGCAGGCAGTATATTGTTTCTGAAGATCACATGCATTTCATTTAAACTTTATGTCACATACATCAGTTATGACCATAAATAGAAGATTCTTCTATTTATGGTCATAACTGCAATGTAAAATAAACCCAGACACACTAATCTGTTTAAATACCTTTAAGTCGTCATTTAAATATTCAGGATAATAAGGATTAGCTACAAATGATCTGAATGGATGGGGATTTTCCCATGTTAAGCCTCTATCTAACCACCAATTAATAAATGATTTCCTGAATCCACAATCATCAATCCACAATCACCAATCCACCAATGTATAAAAATTCAGATCATTACAACGTGTTTAACTGCATATGTAATACCACACCATCACATATCACAAAGAGAATTATAATTCATAATTGGAACTACATTTTTTAACGTTTGAATTTTTAAGTGGTCATTAATAACTTTTTTTCTTGTAAAGTAACATCTTACTCTTAAATTGACAATAAAATAACTGAGTTACTTTTTTAAATAATTAATTTTAAGTTTCTTTGTTTTCCTATTTATTGACTGACATCTCTACTGTCCCCATACTGAAAGAAATCCAGGAATAGTGCAGAGGCGTGTGTGCTGTGTAATTTCTAGACTAAATGTAGCATGCATTCACTTCTTAATGTTTGCCTTTTGAGTACTCATTGATTTAAACCATATTTGAGAAACCCTGAAATATAGTCTCATCCTTAATAGTGGGCCATTTAACCTCTGTTTCATTCCCAAAGGAATATTATGTTGTGCATTGTTTTCATATTTCCTTAGTAGGTCAATATTTGCAGCAGTGCATTAATGGTACCACAGTGGAGACAATGCTTAAGTGAAGTTTGTAAACATGGCCGTTGTCAGAGAGTCAGTACGTTTTTTTTAAATAAAGTTTATAATGTAGTTTTTTTTTAAAAAATAAAAAAAAATAAAAATAAATGCTGTTCTAGTGAAGGTTTTATTCATCAAATTATCCCTAAAAAACTATCATGGTTTCCACAAAAAAAATAAAAAATAAAATAAATAAATAAATTAAAATGAAACAGCCATGATATAAATAATAAATATCGAATGAGTACTAAAATAATGATTTAATGATTTCTGAAGAATCATGAAGACTGGAACAATGGCTGAAAACTCAAAATTACCAAATTACATTTTAAAACAGAAAATGTTTATTTTAAATTGTAACAATATTTCAGAATATCTATCTTTTTTAAAATAACAAGTAATACAAAAATAATAAAAAAACATTATAAAAACAGATTTATAATGTAAGATTATTTCTCAAAGTTTTTCTCTCTATTTAATAAAACTAAATAAAACATATATCCAGAATAAAGAAAAAATAGGCTATACAAAATCAGTAATATACCTGCAAAAGCTCTTCCAAATCAATTTGGTATAGTTACAGTCCCAAAACAAGTGTAATGTAGTTTCATCTTGTTCATTACAAAAATCACATTGTATGTCATTGTCAGGTTTAAATTTATTTAGGTAACTTTTCACTGGATAGAATCAATGAATTAAATGAAACTTCTCTGACTTTATTTACAATAAGGTATTTATTTGGCATTAAACTAACTTTTCACCAGTCCACAATATTCATAAAATTGCTCCAATAGGTAATTACATAAGATTTGGTTACAATATCTTTTCTGAAAGACAGCAGGAATGGACCTATTGCTAGAATATGGAACTAGACATAACTTGCCCAGCATTGTTTGAGTGGGATCAAGAATAGGTGGTGTGGCAAACAAAGTGCTTTCAAAACATCTAAACAATGCAATAACACCTGTGGGAATAGCATCAAAAACGATGGCAAATTCTCTAGGCGTGACAGGAAAATTACAATTTTCGCCCTTATTTTTTAAATCTAGAAAATTTAGACCTCCATTTTCATACGTGTTTATCACAACCGTTTAATATTTCAGAATCATTCATCAGCTGGAAAAAAATCTGAAATTGATTCCAGTGATAATGTTTCTCTGTGCCGTTGTCATTATAGTTGTGGTAATTTTATATTTAGAATGATTTTTAGAACTATGTTTGTATCTTATTCTTCTAAATCATCTAATTCTTTTGATGCTATTTGATTTTTTAGTTTCAGATATATTGCAAACTTGTCTTATTCAAGTTTTGAACTATATTTAACAGTTTTGCAAAAAGAGTATGCAAACATGCAAACTGGCCTGTAGGTACATATAATTTAATATAATTTTGGTGATGCTTGTGTTTGAGAGAAAAGAATTTATGTTTTTGACCATACGTCAACATCCGACATTTCAGGGTACCCTTTAATGTTGGTTAGATGACGCTATCTAATCCTAACCCTACCCCAGACCTAAACCTACCCGTCACCTAACTGACGTTATAGGTAAAGCGTCAGTATGACGCCCAGGATCGTCATCTAACTGACGTTAAAGGGTACCCTAAAACGTTGGATGTTGACGTATGGTCAAAAACGTCAGTCATATGATGTCTTGGGATAGAGAAAGTGTTGAAGGAGCGGTCACTGAATGCACATGTTACGTAATCAGATGACTTTTTAAGTAAAATAATACATTACTTTTATACTTACAACAAAATGTATGTGCTATACTTTTTCAAATAAGTAACACAGGTTAGTTTGTTTTGCCATTTACTGACTGATACCTCTACATGTAAAAACAGTATGACGGCTATTCTCGTCTCAGTGGACAAAAAAGATTCAGTATGCCTCAAAATGGATAAACAGTGAAACGCAAACTCAGAATATTACACAAACCTGCAATAATTAAATATGTTAAGTACAATTGTCCTTTATTAATCTCACATAACTGATGTCTTTGCTGCTAACCTGATAATCCACTTTATCACATTTGTGTTTCTTTTTAAGTAGTGCTGACCTAGGTAACAAGCATGCAGTTACTTTCCATAAAAAGTAACTGAAGTAATGCAATTAATGACCTTTTTAAGTCGAGGAACACAATATTGTAAAATTTTAAATGCAACTTCCCCGTAAAACCGATGATAAATGATCGCAGTTTTCGACCGCAGACTCGATGCTATGCTCACAGTGTGAAGAGTTTTGAAAAAAATGACAGAAGGATTAAATTGGTCCTAGTAATTGTAAAAACTGTAATTGATTCAATTCTTTCAGAAAGTAATTTAAAAAACCCTCTGCCTTATAGTGAGAGGCTTCAGTGAGGGATGACCACACACATCCCTCCAGGAATTCAACTTGACACTTCTTGACTATGTGGTTTTTCTCCTCCTCCCTGGGGTCAAATACAGAGTGAGGGATCACAGCAATACGTTCCACACCCTTTAAAGACCTGAGCACTACTCAGGGCATTCAGACGGCAGCGGCCCATGTGTGTGAAGTGTGTAATGTGTGTTAGGGAGCCCTGGAGGAAAAAGCCGCAGGCTGTTTAACACGCTTGAATATCTACCATCTCTCTCTTTCATTCTCTCTCTATTGCTCTTCTTGCTGCAGCTCAGTAGACCGGTGCTCTCCACACACGCACATGTTTAAATATTTCAGATGGAGGAGGGGGGCGGGGGTACTGGCGACAACTTCATAAATACTCAATGACAAATGGCCGCCTTGCCACCACCTGTCAAAGCCAGCAATGATTTATTGATTTCTTTATTTGTCATATAAAAGAGAAGAGAACTCTCCCCTCTCAGTCCATCCTTCACTTTCTCTCTCTGCCAGTTCACTAACACAAACCAGCAGTGAGCAAATTGCTGCTTAATGTGAAAAGGGAATTCCCCCTCTTGATCCATTGGGGAGGACAGCAAGATAGACTCAAAATAAAATGCTTCACTTTGTCCTCTTTATCACATACTGTGTCTCTTTTTTCTGACTCCCTGCAGACGTTTTTCTTTATTCTTGTAATATTTGCTTACTTTTTTATTATTTCAATGGATATAACTCATTATATCGATTCAGTTGTCTATTTGTTTTGATAGGGAAAAAAATGGTTGGATTTGATGTCACATGCCACAAGATGAGCTCATGGGCCGTTAAAGTTAATATGCACCATAAACGACATGATGTTTCATGATTATTACTGTCACATATAATCAAACTATGTTCCAGAACAGCTATGTCACGTTTATGAAATTACATTGCATTTTATTTTATTTATTATTTATTTTTAAAGATTTGTCATTCAAAAAGAAAGGCACACACACACACACACACACACACACAAATTAAAGTAGTTAATCTGTCTTCGACCAGGTTACAGCACCCTTCAAAGGTTGGGTCAGTAAGATCTTTTTTTTTTAAGAAATTAATTCTCCTTCCTCCGGTAGAGGGCCGGGGAGAATCTCTTCTCCAAGGAGCTGCATCCCATCTCTGAGCCCCCAGAGGGCGTGGATGACAGTGCGCACCCCTTACGAGCCTCGTCGTATTATCCCCCTCTGTCCCAGAGCTTAGCAGTAATAGTGTGTGCCGCCCCCGGGCTGGTACCACTCTCAACCCCCTTCTGTCGCCATATCCCTGGCAAGCAGGCCCCACGGAATGCTGTGTCCTTCCCTGGCCTCCTTTGTCAGGGTGCAGTTTGACTGTGCCCCCACACTGGGCCGCTTTTCCGTCCACATCTGGGCTGGTCATTCCACTTCGCTGCACCACCGAGGGGACGTCTGTGGTTGACCGCATCAGCTTTGGCTTTGCGACTGAGTCCCGATGAGGGCATGGCAACACGGCATGCTCCGAGTACCAGTTACTCCCGACCTGCCGTCAGACCTTCACCCCGTGGTCGAACCTCATATTTTCTATGAGCTGAAGTGCCCCTGGAGTCGAGCATCCCGGCATGGTGTCTTAACAGATGCCTCCACCACGGGCTGGGGTGCCATGTGCAATGGACATGCTGCCGCGGGCTCCTGGACAGGACCCCAGTGCCTATGGCATGTCAATTGCCTCGAGTTGCTGGCAGTACGTCTTGCTACTGCACCGGCTTCCGGGCGTTGCTCAAGGGTCAACACGTACTAGTCCGATCAGCTCCTCCCTGGAGAATGCCGACTCCATCCCCAGTTGGTTCAGCTGATTTGGGACCAGTTTGGGGAAGCACAGATAGATCTGTTTGATCTGTCCGAACTCGGTACTCCTCGCGACAGCACCTCCCGGGCCAATTCCTCTGAGGAAGGACCTCCTTCTCAGGGACGGGGCACCCTATGGCACCCTCGTCCCGGTCTTTGGAACATCCACATTGTCTCCTGGATGGAACGAGAGGAGGTTCTGAATACCCTACCACTAGTGGTGGTTGCTACCATCACTCCTGCCAGAGCGTAGTCCACCAGAAATGCCTACGCATTGAAATGGAACCTCTTTGTCACTGGTGCTCTTCACGCCGAGAACACCCCTTAGATGTTCGGTTGGTGTTCGTGCTTTTCTTCCTTCAAGTTGGGTTGGAGCGAAGGCTGTCTCCCTCCACCCTCAAAGTATACGTTGCCGCTATTGCCGCACACCATGATACAGTAAGCATGACCTGATAGTCAGGTTCCTGAGAGGAGACTGAAACCTCCTCGCTCTCCCGTCATCTTAAGTTCTTAGTGGTTCTAACTGCCTTGCAGAGTGCTCCCATCAAGCCTTTGCAATGAGTGGAGACTTAAGTTCATGTCTGTGAAAGCGCTCCTGGTTGCATTGGCCTCCATGAAGAGGGTAGGGGACCTGAACGCATTCAACATTGGCAAAGCATGGCTGGAATTTGGGCTGGCTTATTCTTACGTGATCCTGAGTCCCCAGCCTGGATATGTGCTTAAGGTTCCTACCACTCCCTTCTGGGACCAGGTGGTGAACCTGCAAGCGCTGCCCCTGGAGGAGACAGACCCAGCCTTGGCACTGCTCTGTCCAGTACCGAGCTCTCCCCGCCACAGAACGCAGTGTTTCAGGACCTCAGACCAGCTCTTTGTCTGTTATGGTGGGAAGCTGAAGGGGAAGGCTCTCTCCAAGCAAAGGCTGTCTCACTGGATAGTGGACGCCATTGCTCTGGCTTACCAGTAGCAAGGTCGACTGTGCCCCCTTGGGTGTGAATGCCCACTCTTCCTGGAGTGTGATATCCTCTTGGGCTCTAGCATATGGCGCCTTACTAGATTCTACAATCTCCGAGTGGAGTCAGGTCCTCCCATGTACTCGCTTCAACCAGCCATTACTAGGACCCACTCAGGTGTCTTCGCTTGCTCACCATTCCACTCCACGGACTGGATACGATGCGATATTCTCCTCAGGTGAGCCTCACAAGCCCTGAGTTCCTCCAGCACTGCTGACGTTGACGCCAGTGTCTATTACCCGCGCGTCGGCTGAGGTGCCTCCCGTGTTAATGGTCCCTCTTCTGAATGACCCCTACATGTGTATTTCCACTGTAAGCCTCCCTGAGCATGTGTCTATCCCTTGGCAAACCACCTTGCCACCCCTGGGGTTGAAATATTCCACCTGCAGCTTGTCTCCTCAGTGTGTCTCCATATGTATGCCTCTGGGTCATATGTGTATTCCCCCTCTGGGTTGGCAGTAATTGCATATCTCCTATAAACTCCAACGGAACTCAGAGTGACAACGAAAGGGAACGTCTCGGTTACGTATATAACTCTCATTCCCTGAGTAGGGAACGGAGACGTACCGTCTTCCTGCCACTTCCGCTGTACCGCTGGAACAGCCGTGTTCAGTCTTGGCTCCTCAGCGAAGAAACATATCTGCATGTTGCTGGTGTTCTCCTTTTATACCCACGAGGTGGGCGGAGTTGCGCCATGCAAATTCCGCAGACCCATGGCATTTCTTTGCCACTGGGTCTTTTTGTAGGTTTTCTAAGTGAAACCCATTTGTCATCTAACTGAACTTTCTCTGTTCCCTACTCAGGGAACGAGAGTTACATAGAAACCGAAACATTTTTTTAAGCACCAAATCAACATCTGCAATTGCAGTTATTTGCAGAGTTAACTTTACGTGAGTACATATGCAATCACAGATTATACTTTTTGGATGTATAACCAACATAAGAATGTTTCCCGAAAATGTCATCGAACAGTGATGGAAGTAACATCCACTTTTGTTCTGACCAACTAAGGGAAAAAAGCATTGCAGTAAATTGTGCTGATTAAATGAAACGATCGCTTCTCATATCACATAAAACTGTACTGCTAGCATGTACATATCTAAAATGTTCTGCTTTCCTTAAGCCTGTCTCGAGGATCCTACGTCCCTCTTTCTCTGCTTTATACTTCTTTGTCTCTTGTGTCTCCTTGTCTCATCATTCCTGGCCCTGTCTCTCTCTTGCTCTCGTTCTGTGGGCTAGCAGCCTGTCGATGAGAGTCATTGGTCGGCGGCAGGCGCAGTCAATGACCCTGACAGTGCGCAGTTATCGCCCTAATTAAGATGCCACACTTGAGTTAAACCGCTGCATTAAGATTTGATGGGGAATTGATCAGAGTGTCACAGGCAGCAAGAGTAGGAGAGAGATGAAGAGAGCGGGCGATGAAGGAGGAAGGTCGGACCACAGACACACCCACCTCCCTGTCGATGGCGACTGAAGTGCGAGGGTCAAAGGTTAAGACAATCTTTGATTCAAGTTGATCACCCCACTGTGTCTCCGGTCGATGGATTAATTACTATGATATTGAAGCCGTGGGATCTCAAGTGGGCTGCCAAACAGTGAGCCAGTCTTTTGCATGGATGTATGCATGCATGCTTGTCTGAGTGTGGGTGTGGGTGTGTGTGTGTGTTTTGGGTCAAAATTAATTACTCTGTTATTCAAGCTGTGTAATCTCAAGTGGACTGTCACATAGTTTGCAGGGATGTGTGTGTTGGAGCATCAGGATTAATTACGCTGTTATTGGAGCAGTGTGATCTCTGGTGGGCTGTCAAACATCAGGCTGATCTGACTGTCAGGGGACGAAGGGACAAGAGGCTAAGGAGTAGGTAATATCTGTGTAATGTTCCTATCCCCCTCTCCTTTTCTCTCTCAACTGCACACACACGTTCAATTGCTCTGTATAGTGAGCTGCCTATGCAGGCATCTTATATGCATTATCGATTTAAAGTCTCTTCCAAAAGTAGCCATTATAATTATGCTTTCTCAGTTTAGCCAAATTTTAAGATAACACTGCATGCATCCTTTGCAGCAACAACAATGTTTAAAAAATATATATTCGCAGATAATATAATATTAATGAAATTAAAGGGCTAGTTCACACAAACATGAAAATTATCCCATCATTTGCTCACCCTCAAGCCATATGACTTTCTTCTTTCAGCCAGACACAATCTGAATTATGTTAAAAAAATAACATATCCATCCATCATAAAAGTAATCCATACGGCTCCAGGGGTTAATAAAGGCCTTCTGAAATGAAGCAATACGTTTTTGTAAGAAAAATATTTATATTTATAACTTCATAAACTATAATCACTGGCATCCGGTAATGGCGATACGCAAGTCTAGTTAGAGTCTGTTGTATGACGTAGGATGTAGGAGTAGCGAAAGCTTAGGTGAGAGTAGACACCTCTCGCTGTTCAAAAAAATAGTGCTGGGAAAAAAACTCAAGCTCCTCTGACATTTCTCCATACAAATTCTTATTTTAGACTTCTAATTCATGACTAGTGTTGTTTCGCACTATCTTCTTCGCTTCTGCCTTTGTCAATACGTCATGCGCCGGGTCAGAGTTTACTCTTCCACTGGAACTTGACTCGTAATGTGTTGACTAGCACAAAGTATCAAAGAGTCAGCACCATCATCAACACCAGACCCTTCAGCTCCACCCACTCGATTAGCCTCACCTGAATTCTAATTCAACACACCTGTCACAATCACAGAATTTAAGCAGTCACCACCAGCCACACCATCAATGTCTGGTCTTGTTGTTCACTACCAATCAAATGACCTGGGTACCGACCTAATCCAATCACCTGCTGAGATTCCTGTCCGTCTTCCTCCATTGTTATCTGTTTTCTTCAGTTCAGATCCACTGTTCTCTCTTCAGCCTTGATCCGCCATGCACATGCAAAGACACTGTTCATCAGTCATTGCTGCCATCCGCCATTGTGACTTCTTCATCTGCTTCTGTGAGTGCATGGCCGTCCTTCTCTGGTGAAGAGGAGGATTGCAGCGGGTTTTTTCTACAGTGTTCCCTTTTTTTCGAGAAGATGTTCCCCACCGATAAAGGGAAAAATTGCTTACATCAGCTTTGTGGACGTGCATTGCAGTGTGCGCGATCAATCAAATGGAGCCATCACCACTCATTTTAAAGAGATATTCAGTCCCACAGCTTTCTTATAATCAGTGCATACTGAACTTTTTTGTGTATATCAAGGTAAAACCTCTGTGAGCCAACCTCTGTGAACCACAGCTTTACTCACAGCTTATCGAAGAGGTGTGAATTGAAACAATTGTATTTCATTGAAATTGGCTGTGCCTCTATTGTGGGCAGAAGGACACCCTTAATTTCATCCTTAACTCGGTACGACTGTAGTAGTGACTACATCCAAACAGTGCAAGCCCTCATAGATACTGGATCTGCTGGATACTTCATTTTGCTCGAACTGCTTCACAATCTCCAACTGAAAAGTCATCTCTGCTCACACAAGATTAATCTAAATTCCATCCCACTGGGCCATGGCTACACGAAGTACTGCACTCCTACCATAATGGTCCACATCGGGTGTTTGCATCAGGAACAGATCTCATTTCTTGATACTGAAAGGTTCCACTGTGGATATCAACTTGGGACGCCCGAGGATGACACAACATTCCCTGCGGGTGAACTGGAATACAGGGAAAATCACCAGGTGGAGTGAGAGAATGTCCAGAGCCTAAGAGGTATGGACTGATCCCATGAGGGACAGGCGTAGGGTAGATGTATGGATGTAGACCCATCCCTCAGGACCTCCTGGCAGAGTGGATTCAGTGCGTAAGGCCTCAGCAATTTGTTCATCCAATGACCACTGGATGGGACTCACTACAATGGCTGGAAGGAGTATAGGTTCACTCTGGGAAAGAAGGTTACAAGTATTGGTGGCTGATATGACACAGGATGTCTCCCGATATGTCAAGACCTGTTCAGTCTGTGCCATTTCACAAACTCCCTGTCATCTATCTGCAGACAAGCTGGTGACCTTACCCATTCTGGATGGTCGCCATTGTCCCACATTGGCATTGATTTTGCAACTGACTTACCCCCTTCTGAGTCCCACACATGCATTCTGGTTGCAACAGCCAGATTGAATGCAAGATCCAGGAGATACCTGCGGTTCATCTGCCACCGTCACCAGCACGGCTGGAGTCGCTGGAGGGCAGAGAATGTATAGAACTCCCTCCATCAAACCACCACCGGATTAACCCCATTTTAGTGCATAATTGGCTACCAGCCTCCCCTGTTTTCCTGGTCAGGGGAGCCATCAGATGTCCTGGCAGTTAACTACTGGTTTCAGAAGAGCGAGAGGGTTTGGATCTCAGCTCACTTCCATCTTCAGGAAGCATTATGAAGAAACAAGAGCCAGGCCAATGATCTGCCACTCCAGCTTACCATCCTAGACAAAAGGTCTGGCTCTCAAGTCTCCGGTACTGTCACAGGGTCAACATAAACACGAGGCCCTTCAGCTCCACCCACTCCATCAGCCTCACTTGAATTCGAATTCAACAAACCTGTCACAATCACAGTATAAGTAGTCACCAGCCATGCCATCACTGTCTAGTCATATTGTTCACTACCGATCAACTGACCTGGCTACCGACCTAATCCAATCACCTGTTGAGATTCCATTTGTTCATTACAAATGTGTAATTATAATTACACTATATTTACCAAAAGTTTTGGAACGTTTGGCTTTACAAACACATGTACTTTAATGACATCCCATTCTTAATGTGCAGGGTTTCATTTGAAGTTGGCCCACTCTTTGCAGCTATAACAGCTTCAAAGTCTTCTGGGAAGGCTTTCCACAAGGTTTAGAAGTGTGTTTATGGGAATTTTTTACCATTCTTCTAGAAGCACATTTGTGAGGTTATGCACTGATGTTTGATACAAAGGCCTGTTTTGCAGTCTCCACTCTAATACATCCCAAAAGTGTTCTATCAGGTTAAGGTCAGTACTCTGTGCAGGCCAGTCAAGTTCCTCCACACCAAACTTGCTCATTCATGTCTTTATGGACCTTGCTTTGTGCACTGGTGCACAGTCATGTTGGAACAGGAAGGGGTCATCCCCAAACTGTTCCCACAAAGTTGGGAGCATTAAATGGTCCAATGTGTCTTGGTATGCTAAAGCATTAAGAGTTCCTTTCACTGAAACTAAGGGGCCAAGCCCAATCCCTGAAAAACCACCAAACCACTTTACACTTGGCACAATGCAGTCAGGCAAGTACATTCTCCCAGCAACTGCCAAACACAGACTCATCCATCGGTTTTCCAGACAGATGAGCGTGATTTTGTCACTCCAGAGAACACGTCTCCACTGCTCTAGAGTCCATTGGTTCCATGCTTTCCACCACAGCATTCAACGCTTTGCATTGCACTTTGTGATGTAAGGCTTGGATGCAGCTGCTTGGCAATAAAACCCATTCCACCATGAAGCTCTCTTCGCACTGTTCTTAAAGGGACATTGTGTAGGAATTGCTGCCATTGATTCACTATGTTCCAGACGGCTGAAAATGTCTACTCACTGTGTTTCAGACAGGTAGAGGGAGTCATTTCTTATGTATAACTATAAGCTGGGTTGGTCGGAAACGAAAGAGGATGAGGCAAAGATGGCATGGATATACTGTATGTAGATGCAATGACCGTGAAGTGTTTATTTAATTCCCACATAATTTGTGGGAAATGGTCAAGTGTCTGGAATCCTGTGATGTCCGGAATACAGTGAGTCTATGTTAGTGTATTTTTAAATACATGCCATACAAGTTTCAATATTAATAACATAAAACTTTAGTTTAACAAATGCTTGTCAGTACATTCTGCAGTACACTTTATCCATACTTCAAAAACAATAGAATTGTGAAATTTTACATAACAATGTTAATTCCCACTTAAGTATGTTAAAAAGCACTTTTAAAGTTAAATTTGGATTTAATATAAATTAAAACTATCATACATTTTTATTAACTTAAAAACAACATGGAATTAAGTCTTGAAAAGCATTACAGTTCACACTTATGTATTTTTTAGAGTATTTTTAGAGTAGGACTACTTATACCATATCAACTCTTTTAAAATGTGTGCTGAAATGTCAGTAACTTCTTTTTCACAAGATAAGAGAAATATTTATTTAATATTTTATTCAATACTAAAAATGATCAATAAAATGTGTCTTAGTCATAGTTTAGCAACATTCTAATGTGAAACTCTGTTTAAAGTCCCTGTAAAGTCAATTCTACAAAAAAGTTCTAAACACATTATAAATGTTACATATGTACAGGACCGGCACGTGCACTTCTGCTGCTCTAGGCGAAAACAATTGTGCCGCCCCTCTATTTGCAATGTATACCAGCAACAACACACAAAGACCAATATGCCATAAACATATAACGCAAAACCAGCAACAACACATAAAGACCAATATGCCATATATAACGCAAAACCAGCAACAACACAAAGACCAATATGGCATATATAACGCAAAACCAGCAACAACACATAAAGACCAATATGCCATATATAACGCAAAACCAGCAACAACACAAAAAGACCAATATGCCATATACGCAAAACCAGCAACAACACACAAAGACCAATAAGCCATAGGCCTACATAACGCAAATTGTGCGCAACACGCGTGTGCCCAAAATTTCAACAATAATAAAGTTTATGCAGGAGGCAATTTAGGCAAATGCATTTTTCTTTTCAGCAGTCATGGCAGGACTTTTCAAATAATCACATTTCACCTCCTCAAATGTTGTTTGCAAATTTCTTTACACCACTTTCTATGCGTAAAAAACACACACACACATGAAAAGTCCGCAAGAACATTATATCATCAGCAGGTTCAGCATCTTAAATAACGACTAAAGAGCAAATAAAGCTTAACTTACGTTTCAGAAGCGCAGACGGCGGGCCTTCATCGCAGCAAAGCTCTTCATTGCATCCTCTATATTGATTCTCTGAGCCAGTTCGCACTCTATGAAGATTGTTGAAAGTCTTGTTTTATTGTACTGCGAAGGTAGTTTTTAATTTAATTTCAACTTTGAGAAACTGCGTTCTCCTGAAGCGATATCGTTTCGAATCGACGACATCCTGTCCCAGGCCCGGATCAAGAGGACTTTGGGCCCTGGGGCTATAGCAACACCAAGGGCCCCCTATCATCTGATTGCCACGCCACAGTCTTTTACCACAATAAATATTTTTTATTGTTATTAAAGCTGCAGTTTGTAGCTTTTCCTCTTTGTTGTCATCTCTGTTTGAAAACTGTAATTGCAGTTATTTACGGAATTATCAAATTTACGTGGGTTGTACATCGGCATGAAAGAGTGCGGATGAATCCAATGTTTTGACGTGTGCGTTTGTTTATCACTGCGCTGGTGTGGATACAGGCATTCAGAATCACACATTATACTTTTTGGAAGTCTGACCAATATTCGAATTTTCAATGGAAAATTACGTCTGAACAAGTAACATGCACTTTTGTACTGATCAACTAAGGCGAAAAAAAGCATTGCAGTAAATCTTTTTTTGTATAAACAAATAGCAATCATAGTGCTATGAAATAAACAGTGCATGAATAGAATCCCTGTTATGCATAAACTTGTTATAATATTACATAATATAAACATCTTACGACAGGAAAATTTTGATATGGAATATCATGATAAAAATTACTCTACATAATTTCATGGTTCATTTTGGGAACATTTTATTGATAAAACATTTTTATCCCCTCCCCTTCCATAAGTGCATTTACTCCAGATATGAGATAAAAAACTTAAAGGTCAAAATCAGCAAAAACATTACTCATTCTTCAGTCATACTTCCTCAATAAGTACTTAACCATGAATAATTTTAAAGGGATAGTTCAACAACAACATCACCCTCATGTTGTTCAAAGCCTGTATGAATTTATTTCTTCTGCTGAACACAAAAGAAGATATTTTAAAGAATGTTGGTAACCAGACAGTTGATGTCACTCATTGACTTCCATAAGAAAAATATATATTAAGTCAATGACTACCATAAACTCTCTGGTTACTAACACTATATAAAATATCTACTTTTGTGTTCAGCATAAGAAACACATTCTTTCAGTTTAAACAACATTAGGGTGACAGAATTTTTTTCTGGATGAACTTCCTTTTATTTTATTTTCTGTCTTACAGTCTTTTTTTCTAGCTTTAGCGGAGCACAATGTCACATTCCAGGGACATCCGTGTTAGATGGTTCAGTCTTTCTTGTACCATTGTTGACCGCAATTGAGATTTAATGAAAGATAATTTTGAATTTGTAAAAAATATTAATACATTTACACTGCATTTACAATTACATAAATTATATGATTGTTATTTTATTTAATAATTAAATATAAAATGATATCAACTTCTTCATTGAAGGGTAGGCTACTTTATGAAACCAAAACTAACAGTGGCGGCAAGTGAAGCGAGTCATTCATTCAACCGATTTGTTCAAACGGCTGTTTGATTCATCGACGAAGCGAACGAGGAGTCATTTAAAAGGAAACCATTCGTTCAAAACGCGGATTCAGTAACGAATCTCCACTATCAGTTTCAGAGATTCTTTCTGCTGTGGTTTCATTTTGGGATTTTCATCGGCGAAGTGACAATAAACTAAAACGCAACTCTCAATGCTAAATTAATGGGCTTGGATATTAGACCTTGATGTTCCTTGAAATAAACAACAAAAAAAAACAGTAATTCGACCGGTGTTTTCCACCACGAGTGAGTGGTGGGAGAAAAAACTGACATTCTGGATTCAGGCTGCAAATAAATCATCAACGACTAGCCCCTATAAACATTTGAAAATACCTTACGACTCCACGAGAAACAATTACCATCCAAATAGTGCTTAACTCATTAACTTCAGCTTGCTTACCTTTTTCGACGTGCACGCGATCGGTGACGACGCAGGACCTCTTGCAGGAGCGCGAAGATAACCGGCTGCTGCCGCTGCACTCTTCCACGGACACGGTTGAAAGTGAACCAAAGTATTTAGTTTGTTTAGGAATTTTTGCGTCGCTTTCTGGCGCAAATTGTAGAGTTATTTTGATTCGGCGGTGAATTATGTCAGTCAGTCACATTTTCCAATAACTTCTTGTTATTTTATTGTACACAAATCTGATTTGACAATCTCATTTTCTCCAGCCAATCACAGGCCCCCTAATCCGCGGGCCCTGGGCTTCAGTTCAACAACAATAGGGATAGTTTCCCTTACATTCAAAATTATCTTTCATTAAATCTCAATTGCGGTCAACAATGGTACAAGAAAGACTGAACCATCTAACACGGATGTCCCTGGAATGTGACATTGTGCTCTGCTAAAGCTAGAAAAAAAGACTGTAAGACAGAAAATAAAATAAAAGGAAGTTCATCCAGAAATAAAAATTCTGTCACCCTAATGTTGTTTAAACTGAAAGAATGTGTTTCTTATGCTGAACACAAAAGTAGATATTTTATATAGTGTTAGTAACCAGACAGTTTATGGTAGTCATTGACTTAATATATAGTTTTCTTATGGAAGTCAATGAGTGACATCAACTGTCTGGTTACCAACATTCTTTAAAATATCTTCTTTTGTGTTCAGCAGAATAAATAAATTAATACAGGCTTTGAACAACATGAGGGTGATGTTGTTGTTGAACTATCCCTTTAAAATTATTCATGGTTAAGTACTTATTGAGGAAGTATGACTGAAGAATGAGTAATGTTTTTGCTGATTTTGACCTTTAAGTTTTTTATCTCATATCTGGAGTAAATGCACTTATGGAAGGGGAGGGGATAAAAATGTTTTATCAATAAAATGTTCCCAAAATGAACCATGAAATTATGTAGAGTAATTTTTATCATGATATTCCATATCAAAATTTTCCTGTCGTAAGATGTTTATATTATGTTATATTATAACAAGTTTATGCATAACAGGGATTCTATTCATGCACTGTTTATTTCATAGCACTATGATTGCTATTTGTTTATACAAAAAAAGATTTACTGCAATGCTTTTTTTCGCCTTAGTTGATCAGTACAAAAGTGCATGTTACTTGTTCAGACGTAATTTTCCATTGAAAATTCGAAAATTGGTCAGACTTCCAAAAAGTATAATGTGTGATTCTGAATGCCTGTATCCACACCAGCGCAGTGATAAACAAACGCACACTCACGTCAAAACATTGGATTCATCCGCACTCTTTCATGCCGATGTACAACCCACGTAAAGTTGATAATTCCGTAAATAACTGCAATTACAGTTTTCAAACAGAGATAACAACAAAGAGGAAAAGCTACAAACTGCAGCTTTAATAACAATAACAATTATTTATTGTGGTAAAAGACTGTGGCGTGGCAATCAGATGATAGGGGGCCCTTGGTGTTGCTATAGCCCCAGGGCCCAAAGTCCTCTTATTCCGGGCCAGCCTGAGCACATATGCATTCACAGCTCAATCGCGAGTGACTGTCAGTACTAGCTACTACAGCTGAGCCTACAGTTTTCTAGCTAGCTATGCCTTTGACACGGACATGCATGGGCTACTACCTGGATGTGATTATGTACAAAACAGATCGGTATCTTCTTTTAAATTCCCTTAAAAACAATCACATCAAGAAGAGGTTTTTAGAGAGCCTATACCTTGATGAAGAGCTGAGGATCACTGCCAACACCCGCCTCTGTAGAGATCGTTTTACACTGGATCGTTTTATAAACTTTCCTCAGAGACAACTGGGATTCACTGATAATTCACTGATAATCCGCTGTTACTGGTGAACAAGGCCGAACGACGATCTCCCGCCTCAGTGTTCATCCTCCCGTCTCCAAAAGCTAATCAGCTAATATCACTGTCAACAGCATTCAGCGCGAGTGGGCGTGGTTTCCATGCAGACAGCGGACACGCCCCCAGCGTTTGAGAACAGAGATAACTGCACATTTTTTCATGATTTTGATAGCTTATTTTATGTACTTGCCGACTTTTTTTATCATTCAAATTTGGCTGGGTGGCTAATAACACATTTTTCTGTGGTGTGACAAACTCGGAACACATACTGAATTTTGACTTTACAGGGACTTTAATGAATTTTAATGAATTTGTGTGGTGAATTGACTTGCTACAATAAGCTAATCCCATAGCACACTATTGAAAAGTGATATTAGAACTCTAAACTAGCTGGTTTAGCCTTACTTGCACTAGTTGATTATTCTACTGTATATGAGGCACACTGCATACACTAATTTAACCAATTTATATGCTTCAAGCCAAACTTTGTTCACTTAAAGGAAGAGTGTATTTAAACAATACAGAGGTGACTGTTGGTTTTTCATTATTTAAACAAACATTACTATGGACACAGTATTCATGCATTTCTTGTTATTATTAATTATTTTAAAGTATTTTTTATGCCAAATAAGTAAGTATTTTTTTTGTGCCAAAACTTAAGTTTATTATAGTCAGACTGTCATTATCAAATATATGATACCAACTTGAAGGCTACATGAGATTAGCATAAGAGTTGACCAAGTGGCAGTCATAGTCAATAAGAGGTCAAATAGTCATGAAATAGGGTTATTTTAGGTCACATATTTGCTCATTCCTCAGTGCATAAAACAGTGTTATGTGTGGTTTCCAAAAATAATGCATTTACTACATAATATCATGGTCAATTTCCCTGCCCCATCCTAATTCTTCACTCTCTTTTCTCATCTGCTCGCCTCTTCACAGTCAGGCATATTCAGGAGCTGCTCCTTTTACTCGCATTTTGTACGTCCACGCTATGTGCTCTTTTTCCATACATGCTTCCTGTTCGCAACCATCTCACTCTCTCTCTTTCATAGGGTCATTTGCCTTTTCAGATGAGATTATGAGCTGTAATGGAGGGGGAGGTGTAGACTGCTGAGACAAGGAGAAATGGCCTGCTGCGAGGATGGGAGATTTGATGGCTAGTCGATACAGAAGTAGAGAGGGAAAGATGAAAGAAGAGAAAGAGACGAAGAGGCGAGGTGACATGGAAGAAGAGAAAAGTTTCTGTATCTTTCTCAAGAAATAAAAGTAGGTTCTGTTATACAGCAAGTATGCTCACTTGCTGTAGAATAAAACTGTCAAGTGTATATTGATTTTAAAAAAATACTTAAGGTAATACCAAACATGTACTGTTGTAATGGAGCATCTTCTTTCCACAGCATTCTTTCTGCCTAATTTTTCTCATGTGTTGCCATGGTAAACCTTTTTTTTTTCAAATAAGTGAAATCTTTTTAACTGAATTATTTTCACTTTGTATTTTTTAGAAAGTTTTCCTGTACACATACAAAGGAGCTAAACTGCATGATTATTATTGTCCATATACGTTTTGCGATTAGCTTGGATTTTGTTTGTATCATATTTGCAAATGTCATGTAAAAACTCTTGATTGTATTTTCTATACTACTGAATGTGTCCTATGTACTGAACTGAAATATGTTATAGCTACTTAAAAATAGATCAATAATTAATTATAACAGTGCTTATTTTCACATATGCAAAAAACGAAATGTTTTGTATTGTATTGAAAATTAAGTATATCGTTTTTTCAAGTCAGTTATTTTTTAAATTAAGGATGTACTAGATAGGTATGCCAGAAATGAACATACTTGTGTTTGTTGTTCTGATAAAACTTGTCACTATAATGTTTACCTGACATTATAAAAAAGTCAAAAAAGAGCAGAAATTATAGTGGCAAAACTTTCGACTTGATGTTAATCTGCCATTTGTCACTGTTAATCCATAAACATGCACCTGTACAGCTCCATATGCATTTTTAGTCTGTGCTGCTTAACTCATACTGAGAGATGTGCTCGCACCGGCTCCTTAAATGCCCTTTATGGGTGCTTTGGGAGACAATGGAGCGACGCTTGCCTTGCATCCCACTCCCCATGTCAAATGTAATAGAGCAGTCCATTGCCACGGTAAGATTTCCATGGTGATGGATAGAGGCGGGAGATGGGGGATAGGGATTAACCTTGGCTTTATGGTCGAGGCGGGGCTTGATGGCTGACTTTGGGGAGGGAGTGGAGGAAGGCCCCGCCTTTATGCATCATAAACAGGGCAAATGGTGCATATGCAAAGTGCTTCCAAACGAGGAACAATCCATCAGGGTCTTAACGAGGGATTTCTAATCAAACAGAGGTCAGAATGCATGGGGACAATGACAGGAGAATTGGACGAATCAGGGATACTGAAAAGATTACTTTCTCTTACGACTTTCCATTTTTTCTTTGACTCTCCCATACAAAGACATATACTGCCCGTGTGACATATGTAAACAAACACTTACACACAGACACTCAAGAACAGAGCTGTCACAAGGCCTGACAATGCCACTTCTGTTGGCATCAGCAAACAGAATGAAGTCAAACTCATACACACACACACACACACACACACACACACACACACACACACACACACACACACACACACACACACACACACACACACACACACACACACACACACACACACACACCTCTCTGTCAAATGCCTCTCTGATGCTCGTGGTCCCTTGGGTGTACAGAGACAGAGCTCTATTTCAGGACACACTAAAAGCTACTGGACTGACACCTGAAAGTTGGTCAGGGGGCCAAAACATACACTACTACTACTACACTATATTTTTTTTTCTGGTCTTCTGAATGTTATTTTTGGGAAGCTTTTGCAAGTTTAAGTTTGTCAACCACTCCTGCTGATTATTTATTTTATTTTATTTTTTAATTATTATTATTTTATTTTTTCAATATTGTGCAGCTGGATTCACTTTTTTATTTTTTTATTTTTTATTTTACCCTTAGGTTTAGGTTTATGTGCAATCGCTCCTGATTATTATTATTATTATTTTCATAAATACCGTGAGCCTGTTTTTCATGATATATATATGATCATTAGACAATACTTTATAATAAGATTTCATTTGTTAACATAGTTAACTACATTAGTTAACATGAACAGAACAATGAACAATATTTTTACAGCATTTATTAATCTTCAGTTAATGATAATTTCAACATTTACTTATACATTTTTAAGATCAAAAGTTGTATCTGTTAACACTAGTTAAGGCACTGTGAACTAACATGAACATGAGCATTTTTTTAACTTACATTAACAAAAGTAATAAATACTGTAAGAATATATTGCTCATTGTTAGTTATTGTTTTTAATGCATTAATGAATGTTAACAAATGAGACCTTATTGTAAAGTCATAATTATTAGATCATACTAGGGCTGTCAAATGATTAATCATATTAATCGCATCCAAAATAAAAGTTTGTGTTTACATGATATATGTGGGTGCATTGTTTATAATTATTTTGTATATATATAAAATACACACACATGCATGTATATTTAAGAAAAAAGATTATTTATATATAAAATATTTATATTTATATATAATATAAATTATATATAAATCTATATACAGTATATACATGAAAATATTTCTTAAATATATACAAGTATGTGTGTGTGTTTATATATATAAAATAATAATACACAGTGCACCCACATATATTATGTAAACACAAACTTTTATTTTGGATGCAGATTAATCGCGATTAATCATTTGACAGCCCTAGATCATACATTAGAAGCTTGTAAGGCATACTGTAAAGCTGCTGTAGAAAAATACAGTGTGAAGATTAAGCGCTGTAAAAAATAGATATTTTGTGTTACACTGTGCATTTATCTGTCATACAATATAAATGTCAAGAGCAAATAAAAAAATAAACAAAAAAGTCCATCATGTCTTCTGTGAATTCAATCTCTCTCAGTGTGACTCCTAGTCCAGCACACACACACATCTAATGTCTGTGACTGAACTGGTGGAGAGGGTTTCCCCTGATTGCTTGTGAGTGATTCCCCCATCAGACGGAACACGGGGCAGGCTGCTCGACTTAATAGTGTGAGAGTGTGTGTTTGTCTCTCTTGTCACCCATGGCTGTAATGTGAGGGACAAGTTCGATTGACCTCCACATCACTGCTAACAGAGTGTCCAGCCAGTAATGTGCTGTGCGAGAAAGACAGACTATTAACACCTCCTGCCCTGCACACACACTGTGCAATGGGTTTGTGTGAGTGCATGTTATTGGAGGAATGTTGAACCCTGATCATGTCAGCTGGTCATTTTTTATGGCCATGTAAGTTGAGACACATAACAGCGAAAAGGCTTTTTTATGGTTTTCATATCAGCCACTCAGACGGATCATATCTTGTATGAAGCCAGCCTTTTACCCAACCCCCGCTCGTATGCAATAGGACACTTAAAGCGATAGATATCTGTCAACATATAGGCCGATCTCACTCTCATGTTGTTCCAAACACCTGTATGACCTTCTATCTTCTGTCAAAATTAAAAATAAAAATTTAGCAGAATGTTCCATTTAATAAAAAGTAGATGGTGACCAGGTGTTATCAAGCTCCAAAAAAAGGCAAAATAGCACCATAAAAGCACTATGAAAGTGGAATCCATTTCTTCTTTTCAAGTCTTCATAATAAATTATCTTTGTGTGAGAAACAGAATAAAATCAACAATCATTCAAATTCGTACTTGATGGTCACAATTAAATTTAATTGTATGGAATGTTGTTTCACTGAAAAATAAAGTTATTCATGTTTTTAAACATAATGGAGAAAGCGAAAGATTTCCAGGTGAACTATACAACCTTAGCAATATTACATAACTAAATGAACAAATATGCAGTACAATCAAGAGTATTAGAGAAATATTTAATTCTTAAAAAAGTTCCACCCCAACATCACTCCTGTCTAGTGAGTGGTTTGCAGGAACATTGAGAGAACACGTATATTTGGGATTTCCAATGTTCTCTGGACATTTAGAAGAGCATCAGTTTTCAGCGTGCAGATAATCTGAGGTGACAGCTTACCGCCATCAGCCTGTCGGCCTGTCATCATGGCAATAAAAGCTGATGGAGGGTGATTGGAAGCGATCCCTGTCCCCTCTTAGTGTCACGCTGGATGACAGCAGTCCTCAGGCGGGGGATGGAGTGGACGGAAAAGAGAGGGAAAGCATAGAAAGAAGAGGCAGGATAGCTGAATGGCCGTGGCAGACTGTCCCAGAGGATCTGTCCCTTCACTTTGACCCTCTGACCCTGAGGACAGATGTGCACCTGGACAACAAAACCACACAGGCAAAGACACACAGACATAGATAGATCTTCAGTGCAAATTAAGATGTGCTGATCTGCATTCATTCATACAGTACAGCACAAAAAAAAATCATGCACGTCATGTAACGAGACCTGCATATTTTCAATGTGTATGAATTATGTGGCAGCATTAATTAATTTATTTGTAATTCTGAAAATTGCAAACCTATTAATGAATAGGAAAATGTGGGAAAATAACAATGCCAATGGTAGCTGTCAAATTTACTCCAGTGAATATTTTAGAAAGTCAATTTCTGTATCCGTACAATCTTAAAACAACAAAACTATTAAAACATGTCCACCTTTTTCCCAGAACAAATGTACAGTTTATTAAACAAATATTGACCCCACCAGAAATACATGCTTTCATATGTGGCAATTAAACAGGCTTAAAAAAAGTAAAATAATCATGCAACACAAAACATACAAAGATTTTAATATATAAATAATATTATTATCTATAATTCTAATGGTTATATTTACACAATTTAAATTTGACAATTTGCCACAATCAAAATGTGACAATTTTTTTTATTCCATTTGTTGAAAACACATATGACAAAATATTTGTGACTTTGCTTAGCCCTCTTAAATGTTCTGATTATACATTTAACATTCAATTTTCACCCTCAAAAAACATTAGTAATCACTGCCTTAAATGTTGTCTGTTCATCATCCAGAGCTATTATACAGTATAGCTTCAGCTGACTTAAAATATTTATATAGTTGTGTTAACTACTACCTTCTTGGTACATTTTTTGGAAGCTCAAAGCAAGGGTTGCAACAGGGTTGGAACAACATGTAAAGGATGTCCACTATACATTTCAACTACCTATCTCTTTAAAGGTCAGGAGTCAGAACAATATTTAGGAAGTTGATAAAACATATTTGTAAAACTGACTCGTTCTCTGTACCTCTCGTGTCAAGGCTCGAGATTTACCCACCACTTTTGTTCTGTCCATCCTCCCCTCTGCTCTCTCTCTCTCTCTCTCTTGGCCCCGGCATCGATCTCTGTCAGTATCAAATGTCAAAGACACATTCAGAGATGCTTTTCCTCTCTCGTTAATAATTCACATTGCCTGAATCATCAATAATAATTCTCACCAAGCAATCATTCAGCTTTACCACCATTCACCCTGGGCCTCCTTCTCTTACTCTTTGTCTCAGTCTCATACATCTCATCTGAGTTTTTCTTCTCAGATCACATGTGCCCTTTCTCTTAAAGTCAACATGAAATCATAACTGACCAGATTTACTTTCTTGATGTAAGTTCCTGTCTTATTTGCCGGTGATTCAGTCACTGCATGTTATTTGGCTTAATAATCAAAATGTAGAAATCTGAACTACTTTCTTTTTCCGCTGACGCCTCTTATGCCACACAAGATAAGATCAAAGCTAATAGACTAAAAAAACAAAAAAAAATTCTTAGTTATGGTTGATTGCACTATTAGTATTAACATAAGTACTGTATGTCGTGTTTTCATTTGTTATATCATTTCCATTTAGAAATCAAATTATACAGCTACCGGGTGCTGTCCAGCATGCGACACGTCAGAGGCTCTATGCATTCTGCACTATTCTCTGAAATGACAGGCGCCAGTGCAGAGGAAATATCAGCTGAATCAGCAAGATGCAACTATGAGAAGTATTGTTTGCTTTAAATTCACCTTACCTAGGTACACTTTAAATTGTTCATATGCGGGATAAGGATAAAACTTTAAAACATATGACAGAATCTAGTATGATTGTGTGTTCTATGGTGCGTTTTTGCAGTTTACATTCTATATTTTCAAGATATTCACTCTTAAATAATTGTATGAAGTTAGACTGCATTCAAATAGGCCTACAACATATATATGGTATATGTATATATATATATATATATATATATATATATACACACACACACACACACACACACACACACACACACATTTTATCGTATGTGTACAATACATTTATTTTTTTATTTCCAAATTATTAAAAAAGATACATTATTCAGCATACAAAGACTTTTTCAAAGCATAAACAACTTTAGCTATGGGGCATATTCTTTGAATATTTTATAAAGAGGAGTGATTGCATTGTGAGGCACATTTGCAATGTCTAAGTTAGAAAATAAGATTTTTTTAATTGTGTTTAGTTTTATTTTTTATCTGATCATCCCTGTAATTTGTCCCTACATCTTACGATTAAACCCAGACCTTTCTGTTCAAATTCCAAAGATTTGTAAACAGTCTTTTCTACGGTGAAAAAAAGAGACAGAAGCATGTTTTCATTTCCTCTGTAAGTCTAAAGCTGCAATCCAGCCACACTTCATGTTCAAATAAATGGACCTACACAGAGAGAGAGAGAGAGAGAGAGAGAGAGAGAGAGAGAGAGAGAGAGAGAGAGAGAGAGAGAGAGAACTGTCTAATGTGTACGTAAAATCTCCAGCGGGGCTCGTGCCAAGTGTAAGTGGTTGAGTGATATTGGCAAAAAGACAGAGGAGAAAAAAGAGCACGTAAGATTTAGGCATTTTCCTTAATGCTATAAGAGGTTATTGATATTTTGATTTTTGCTGTGGGGCAGCCCATGCTGAGACAGCATCTTTTGTAGCCGTCCGTTTATGGGTGAAAGACATGCAACTCGCTCCCAGAAAATCCTCCTCTGGGAATGCTGCAGCAAGTTTAGGTGAGAGAGACAGGGGAAAAAAAAGAGAGAAATGGTACTTCTTACAGTACAGAGAAAGATGGTGAATTGAGACACTGCCAATAAGCAAACCCTCTCTGTGCAACTCTTATTTAGCTGGTGAACTAGTTTTGGCCCCAAATAAATTATTACCGGTACTCTAAAACAGATTGATTCCCTCCGTTATTAATATAACCCATTTTGATACTTTTCCAAAGTCTGTGGCCAAATTACAGCACTTACAGGGAGAGCACCCTCTGTATAAACAATATGTATTTTTATGACACATCTAATGCAATAATCAAAGTAATGTTTAAAGTAAGAATTATAAAACAAAAATTACAGTACTTTTTGATAACAGAAAAAAATCAGAGAGAGACAGACACATGTACACTACAGTTCAAAAGTTTGGGGTCTGTTTGATTTTTTTTATTTTTTTTTATGTTATTGTCCCTTGTGATCACCAAGGCTTAACACATGCAATTTGATTAAAAAGTAAAAACAGCAATACTGTGAAATATTTTTGCAATATAAAATAGTTTTCTATTTTCTTATATATTAAAATGTTTATTAATTTATTAAATAATCTTCTTACGGTTATCCAGGGCCGGGTCACGGGGGCAGAAGTCTAAGCAAGAGATGCCCAGACTTCCCTCTCACTAGACACTTCCTCCAGCTCTTCCGGGGGGACAACGAGAGCATTCCCAGGCCAGCCGGGAGACATAGTCCCTGTTCCCCAGGGTCTCCTCCCAGTGGGACGTGCCCGGAACACCTTCCCGGGAAGGCATCCAGGAGGCATCCGGAACAGAGGCCCCGAGCCACCTCAGCTGACACCTCTCGATGTGGAGGAGCAGCGGCTCTACACTGAGCTCCTCCCGAGTTACAGAGCTTCTCACCCTCTCTAAGGGATCACCCAGCCACCCTGTGGAGAAAGCTCATTTGTATCCGGGATCTTGTCCTTTCGGTCATGACCCAAATCTCATGACCATAGGTGAGAGTAGGGAAGTAGATTGACTGGCAAATCGAGAGCTTCACCTTGCGGCTCAGCTCCTTCTTCACCACGACAGACCTGTGCACTCGACCGCATTACTGCAGAAGCTGCACCAATTCATCTGTCAATCTTGTCAGTCCCATCCTTCCCTCACTCATGAACAGAACCCCAAAGATACTTAACCTGCTCCACTTGAATGAAGTGAGCAAGCCACTCTTTTCCGACTGAGGACCATGGCCTCGGATTTGGAGGTGCTGATTCTTATCCCAGCCACTTCACACTCAGCTGCAAACCGTCCCAGTGCATGCTGAAGGTTCCTGGTCTGAAGGGCCAACACGACAACATCATCCGCAAAGAGCAGAGATGAAATCGTGCTGGTCCCCAAACCTGACACCCTCCAGCCCCTGGCTGGGCCTAGAAATTCTGTCCCATAAAGATTATGAACAGAACCTGCCAGAGCCCAACATGTACCGGGAAGAAGCTCGTCAAGTCAATTTATTTATAGAGCCCTACATAAACACAACATTTGATGATCCAAAGTGCTTTACAGATGGTCAAATAAGTTAACATAGAAAAACGAATCATTAATAAACTATTAAGAAAACATTTCTACATACACATACAAATGCACGGTGTAACATAGACAGCATCACTCAAATGCAAGAGTATAAAAATGAGTCTTTAAACTAGATTTAAAAACGTTAAGCGATGGAGAGGCCCTGATATTAAAAGGTAAGCTGTTCCAAAGTTGCCTTTGGATTTGCAACGTGAATGAGGGACTGATAAAAGAAGCTGGTTACAGGACCTTAATGACCTAGAGGTTGTACTGTATATGGCTGGATAAGTTCACAGATATAATCCGGGGCTGATTTTTGTATGGCCTTATAAACAAAAAGAAGAACCTTGAAATCAACTAGAATTTGACAGGGAGCCAGTGCAGAAAAGCAATAACAGGAGTGATATGCTCCCATTTTTTGTTCCTGTCAGCAATCTGGCTGCCGCATTTTGGACCATCTGAAGCCGAGATAGAGTGCTTTGAGGAAGACCGACATACAGAGAATTGTAGTAGCCCAGTCTAGAAGACATTAGTGCACGAATGACAATTTCAAGATCTTTTTGAGAAAGAAAATGTTTTACCTTAGAAGAAGTCTGACTTATTGCCGGCAATGCGAACCAAGCTCCTGCTTCGGTCATACAGGGTCCGGACAGCCATACTCTCGAAGCAGCCTCCCCAGGCCGCGGCAAGAGACACAGTCATATGCCTTCTCCAAATCCACAAAGCACATGTGGATTGGTTGGGCAAACTCCCATGAAACCTCTGGCACTCTGTAGAGGGCGTAGAGCTAGTCCAGTGTTCCACGGCCTGGATGAAAACCGCACTGTTCCTTCTGAATCCGAGGTTCCACTAACGGCCGTATTCTCCTCTCCAGTACCCTGGCATAGACTTTCCCAGGGAGGCTGATAAGTGTGATCCCCTGTAGTTGGAACACACCCTGTGGTCCCCCTTCTTAAAAAGCCAACACAGCCCTACAACATCCAGAGGCTTGGGGTACTCAGGGCAGATCCCATCCACCCCGGTGCCTTGCCACCGAGGAGTTTCTTGACTACCTCAGTGACTTCAGCTAGGGTGATAGATGAGTCCACCTCTGAGCCCTCAGCCTTTGCTTCCTCAATGGAAGACGTGACAACGTGATTGAGGAGATTCTCAAAGATATTCCTTCCACTGTCCGACGACATCCCCAGTTGAGGTCAACAGCTGCCCACCTCCACTATAAACAGTGTTGGAAGGGCACTGCTTCCCTCTCCTGAGGCATCGGACAGTTTGCCAGAATCTCTTCGAGGCCAGCCGATAGTCCTTCTCCATGGCTTCACCGAACTCCTCCCAGGCCTGAGTTTTTGCCTCCACAACAACCCGGGCTTCAGTCCCCTTGGCTTGCTGGTACCCATCAGCTGCCACAGGAGTTCCACAAGCCAACCAGGCCTGATAGGACTCCTTCTTTGGCTTGACGGCATCATTTACTTCCGGTGTCCACAACTGGGTTTGGGGATTGCCACCTCGACAGGCACCAGAGACCTTATGGCTACAGCTCAGAGCAGCCGCTTCGACAATGGAGGAGGAGAACATGGTCCACTCGGACTCAATATCTCCAGCCTCCCTCGGGATCCGGTTGAGAGGAGGGAGTTGAAGATCTCTCTGACAGGAGACTCGGCCAAACGTTCCCAGCAGACCTTTACAGTGCGCTTGGGTCTGCCAAGTCTGTCCAGCTTCCTCACCCTCCTTTGGATCCAACTTACCACCAGGTGGTGATCAGTGGACAGCTCCACCTCTTCAACTGACTGTCCAAGACATACGGCCGTACGTCAGATGAAATTACCACAAAGTCAATCATAAACCTATGGCCCAGGGTGTCCTGGTGCCACGTGCACTTATGCCAAGCTGTAACTAGCACAGAAGTCGAATAACATCGCTCGAATCACGCTCCTCCAGGTGTCACTGTCATTGCCCACGTGGGCGTTGAAGTCCCCTAGTATACTGATGTACCCACAATGTTTTTCTGTTATGGCAAAGCTGAATTTTCAGTAGTCATTACTCCAGTTTTCACTCTTTCAGAAATTAATTTAATATGCTAATTTTGTGGTCAATAAACATTTATATTATCAATGTAAAAAAAAATGCATGAACTGCTTGATATTTTTGCGGAAACTAATGGTACACTTTTTTCTGCATCCTTTGATGAATAAAATGTCTTTTCTGTCTAAATATATTACACATTCTCTACATTCACACAATGATGTTGATTTACGTATATAGATGTATATTTATGGCAATTGCTCTGTGTCAGGACATGAGAGTTAATTGATGAGCCTCCCTCTCCTTCCCCTCTGGTACTGTCAGTACTGACTGAGAGCAGGGTAAATAAATATTAGTCCCTCACTCTCTCTCTTTAACCACCGGAAAGCAGTAATCACCACAGACCATAGACTTACACACACACACAAACACACACTCCTGCATTAGTCCTTGGTGCTGTTCTTTAACGACCCCACAGGGATGATGCTTTGTTAGCCTAGCAGCCTCAGTGTTGAACAGGGCCTGTTGCACTCACTGTGCTTAAGTTGGATGTTGTCTCAGCTGTGCCGTAAGTGGTTACACACTACAAAATCTTCAGTGTGTCACATTACTAAACTTAATTAAAACTTAACTCTATGAACATGCACACACAGCGGAGAGAGCAATGAATACATGTACGTCTCAGTTTGTTACCTTGTGGCTGTGTATGTTTCTGAAAGCAGTTCAAGAAATGAACCGTGGTTTAAATAATGAATAGCTATGATCATCTAAACTTTCCATTGCACATATCATTTAAAAAATGTATGACATGTATAAAAATTTACTTAATAAATACATATTTGTTTTCATTAAGTTGTAATTTCAAAATATGTTAAATTGCGTATATTTAATATATACCACACATATTGTATTTCATATATACCACATACTGTATATATATCTTATAATCAAGTTATAATCAAGTAGGCCTACTTGCTTTAGTATGTTAGTCAATTCAACAAAAATAGTACTTATTAAAAGCACGACAAAATATTACACATTATAGATTGCATCAAAGCAGCTTTAGTATCAAAACATAATAACAATGTTCGTTTCTTAGTGGAAAAATATCTACGTTTGGAAGAGCTGATCAATGGTATTACTGATTAGTTAATTAATTTGAATATCCCCAATGTTCCTTGTCTGGTGTCCGGTATTGAATAGGTTTTGTCAAGTTGTATGTTTGCTAAACCTGATGTGTGCGTGTTCCCTTCATCGTCTGGAATAAATTTATGTTATTTGGATCTTCTTGCCTTTGTGAAATCTTCTTGTACTTGCCTCACGCCTCATCAGTGACAGCAGGGCAACCACCCAGTAGAGCATTACAGTAATCTAGTCTTGATGAACGCATTTGTCAATGAGAGCATATGAGCATATTTAGATATATTTTTAAGATGGAAAAATGCGGTTTTACAGATACTTAGACACGTGACTTTCAAATGACAGAGCAGCCATCAAGTGTTAGACAGTATCCTAGGTTATGTGTGGACGTTTTTGTTTAATAATGAGAATCTCTGTTTTTTCAGAATTTAGTAGTAGGAAATTATTAGTCATCCATTTTTTATATCAGCCATGCATTCCGTTTATTTTGTGAATTGGTAAGTTTCGTTATATTTTGAAGAAATATATAGCTGAGTATCATCGGCATAACAGTAAAAGCTGTTTCCTAATGATATCTCCTAATGGCAGCATGTACAGAGTGAACAGCAGCGGCCCTAGTACTGTGCCTTGCGGTACGCCATACTGAACTTGTGATCGATAAGACATCTCTTCATTTACTGCTACAAACTGAAAACGGTCAGATAAGTATGATTTAAACCATGCTAGTGCAGTTCCACTAATGCCAACATAGTTTTCTAGTCTATTTAAAAGAATGTTGTGGTCAATTGTGTCAAATGCAGCACTAATATCAAGAAAACACTAATAGGAAGATACAACCACGATCGAGAATGATTAGAGCAAATCATTTGTGACTCTAACGAGAGCTGTCTCGGTACTGTGGTATGGTCTAAATTCGGACTGAAAATCCTCGCAAATATCATTTCTTTGAGAAAGGAAAAGGTATTTTTCTGTTAGATCGGCCTGTAATTGACTAATTTTGTATGATCAAGTTGCATTTTTTTAACAAGCGGTTTTATCATAGCCAGCTTAAAGGTTTTTGGTACATATACTACAGACAAAGACGAATTAATGATATTAAGAAGAGTATGACATCTGGAAGCATCTCCTTCAATAGCTTTGTCGGTATAGGGTCTAACATACAAGCAACACCTTCTCCTGTTAAGAAACAGTCATAAAAGTGTACTCTCTTACACTTACTGTAAGTTGTCTTTTATATTATTGATATTTTATCTCCAAGTAGTTTTTAAAACATACATTTTTAATATTTGAAGTGCAATTGCATATTATATAGTTAAGTGCCTTTCTCACACTTTTCACAAGGATTAATAGTATTTCTTTTACCTGAAATTACACAAAAACTTTTTCAGCCAGGACCATCTACGCATGAGAGAAAAATGTCTCTATGAAATTTTCTGCCATTTTCTGTTGACCAAAATACTTTATAAGATTTGAATGTTCTGTAACTGTACCTTGACTGAACGCCTGACTGTTTCCTCCTATTTAGCCATCAAGGCTGATGCACAGAGGGCCAATGGAAACACAGCAGTACTGAAGAACCATCCAGCTCAGGGATATGTGACACCCATAGGACAACCTCACCTGTGTGTGTGTGTGTGTTTCAGAAGGGCGTAAGAGAGAGACAGAGAGAGTTTGCAGCTTTCAAAATAAACGAAATCCTCAGTGACAGATTCACCTCGTTCTGTAAGTGTGTGTTTTTGAGGAGCATAAAGAAAGAGATGAGAGAAAGATAAATCGAGAGAGAGATAGACCAAGAGAGAGAGAGAGAGAGAGAGAGAGAGAGAAGAGACTAAGGTGTCATTTAAGGGTCAGCGCTTGCTCTCACTTCCTGTCTGTATTGATAGTTGTTTCCTGCTGGTGTAGGAAGAGGCTAACGGGTAACAGGAGAGAGTGTTTGCACTGCCACACACTCTGATTGTGTCTGCAGAAAAAAAGCCTACTTGATAAATTATGAATGAGAGACTGATGGAGGGGATAGGAGGATGAACGAAAGGAGGGAGGAGGGACAGCAGGATGATGAGATGGGTTGACGTTGTGGTGTTATCTCCGGCTACACCAAAACAGCTGGAGAACTGAAAGGGAGATAAGTACTGTACCACACACACACACACACACAATGATTTTGGATTTATAAACCCTGGTTTTGCTTCCAGAAAATAGTAGATAATAGCCCCAAAATAAATGTTCAACAGTAAAACTATGGAGATATAAATTTGTGTAATCTGCTATAAGAATGTATGACCTTAAATTAAATGTACTATATCTCAGATTTTACTCAGTAACCATTTTTTTATGTTTTTGTTGTGTACTTTTTCAGTGCGCCATCTTCTCAGTGTTGAGCTTCAGATCCTTTTGCTTTTTAGCCCAGTAAAGAGGGTAAGAACTTAAAGAAAGATGTAACAGTAAACTAAATTAAAGTCTGCCTCACATTTGATCCATAATTGATTATGTTCATGTGGGATGATATGTGAGAAATAAAAAAGTATAAAGAAAGCGCGAGAAAGGTAGATGGAGGGGGTGGTGGCTAACAAGCTTGTCTCTTTCTGGATGACGGCTTTGTGAGCCGCAGGTTGAGCAGAGACGGGCTCGCTTTTCCCTGCTTGATGTTTTGCCTTTTTTTCTTTTTTAATGAGTGTCAGGACTGTTCTTTTTCTTTACAAGGAAAGGAGAGGGGGAAATCAGAACAACAAAACAACAAGAAAGCAGAAAAAAGACCAAAAGAACAAGCGTTTTTGATAAAGTGCTTACAGAGCGATTACTGTGAGTTGTGCAGAGATGGCGCAGTGCTCACACAGGGTAAGAAAGCATGGCAAAGACATGTGCTTGCCTAATGTAAAAACTTGAGAAATGTATTATAGTCAATTATAAAAATTCAAAACTAAACAAAAAAGTGTTCCCAGATGAATTACCTTAATAGAGCAAAAGAAAATAATACAACATACAATAGCTAACATACAACTTAGTCACAATCTTCCACAGCAAACAATGAGTTTTACAGTTTACATAAAAATGCTCCCCAAAAACACAATAAAAGCATAATTTAAGTGGTCCACAACATGACTCTCCCACATCTTCTGAAGTCAAATGATAGCTTAGATATGATATGAACACTTTTATGATGCTTTAATAATGTTTTTGAAGCCTAAAATCCCCTGGTAACCATTCACTTTTATAGTAGCCTATATATATTTGTATCTCTTTTTTTCCCCACAGATTTCAGTTTGAGTGTGGAGTTTTAATACTGAGCCGTTTTTGAGCGGCAATCCTCTCAGACTCATGAATCTCACCAGAAGGAGGCATGATGAAATGGACAGACAGTATTTGAAGGGCTTCGCGCACAGCCCGTCTCATCCTCACTCGCACACATAGAGTCCTTCACTAGAGTGTCTCTTCATTAGAACGCTTCTCCTGTCAAAGCCACGATGATAATTCAAGTGACTGGAGAGAAGCGGCTGAGCTCTTTGTCTGCATTTAATACATACGATGAAATGGAAAACAAAGGAGGGAACAATGAACACAGGCTATTATTCTCACTCAAAATGACTTTTATCTGCATTTAAGATGTGACAGGAGATAAATAATATTTCGCTAGCTGTCAGCAGTGCTCTTTACTGTTGCGGCGCAGAGGCATTCCAAAGTTTTTAGCGCCTTTTAAAATGCAGATCCTATTGAATTCTTCATGAGAAATGTGGGGAAAAAAAACTGAAAAACCATGAACAAATGAGATCAGGCAAGTGGAGGTCTACTTAACAGTAAATAAGATTGACAAAGACAACAGAGGAAGCTGTGTTGATCCTTTTGTTGAAGATAAGGAATGAAATCCATACTGAACTCTCTGTAATTGCTCATGAAAGCCAAACTACATGCTTTCTCCTCCACGCATCATCTTCTCTTGTCCTATACTCTGTTATTCCACCTGACCACGGCCTGGATTGCTCCTGACTGTTGGAGATGTTGTTTGGAGATATGTGGTGACTGGTAGCTTTTTAGGTGCTGCCACTACAGAGCATGTAAGGGCTGTGACAGTAGCTGTGCTGCCCTGCCTGGCCTTGTCACCTTGGTTACAGTCTACCCTCATAGTGTGTCACAGTCTGGCATCAGTACACACGGACTGCACCACAGAATTTCTCTGTCTTAATGCTGGACTGACAGCATTAAGCCTATATTAAAATGAGCAAATTTGTGCTGAGCATTGTAACTGAATGCATAATCAGATTCTCAAAAATAATTATGTAAGTGGGTAATATCACATTTAAAAAAAGAAAAAATAATCTTTTCATGATTAATAATCACAACACAATTTTTTCTTTTGTCAAATTAACTTAAATCATTTATTTAGTTCAGATAACTTATCATTTTGAGTTTCTGATAATTAAATCATTCTCCTTCATTGTATTAACTCACGTTTTCTATTTCAATGAACTTATTTTTTTAAGGCAACCAGGTTACTTACTTTTTTAAGTTAAACCAACAATATTTTTTTACAGTGTTTGATGACATGATGATGAACAGCTGTGAAATACTGTCGTCATCATGTGACCTTGACTAATTATTGATTCTGGAAATCTTGCCAAAATATATTTCGGAGGTGTAATGCCATTTTCATGTTTATTAATGTTTGTTGTTTATTATTCCCAAATTTTGTTGTCAGCCGAACCACACTGACACTGTAAAACATTTTTTTCATGATTTGTAATCACAACATTTTTTCTTTTGTCAAATCAACTTAAAATAATTTATGTAGTTCAGATGACACAATATTTTGAGTTTCTGGGTATTCAATCAATCTCCATTGCATTTACTGAATATTTCCATTTCAACGAACTTAAAATTTTAAGGCAACCAGGTTACTTTTTTTAAGTAAAACCAACAATATTTTTTTACAGTGAAAAACACTTCAAGTACTTGTAAAAAAAACTACAATCAACTTGGATGTTTAAGTCATTTTGTTGTTCATGTTTTACTTAATCATCTCTGTGTGTTTATGTTCCTGACTATGTTCTGTTGCGACTGTGTCCAGTCACGCTTACGTTTACTGTAGTGTGCATGTTGCTTAACCTGTTTGCCTGTTATTTGGATGTGTTGGAACTCTCTTCTTCATCTTTGTCTGTTGTCTGTTTGCCTGCAACTACCTGTGACAACATTCAGGCAAACAAATAAAATATTTAATCTTTTTTGTGTTATTTCTAAAAGTTATTTTAATTATTTAAAATTAATTTATTTTAATTTTACATTATTTTGATTTAATTAATAAATTATTATCTTTTAATTAACTCACAAACCCTGCAGTTCCTTCACAACAGCAGTTTGGGAAAAAAGTTTGGTGATATTGAATGCACTTCATTGATGCCAAAGAATGGAATGTTTTTTCTTTCTCTTTGTTTTTTCAGATCAATATATATAAGTACATTGTAAAAATAATATGATCAAAACGTTATGACAACATATGTTTTTACATTACTTTAACTCTTAAAAATAAGTTAATTTTTCAACTTTTTCTGCTTATAAGATTCAACTCATTTTAAGTCAGTTTAACACATGTTAAGTTGAAATTACTTAAACAACCAAGTTAATTGTACTTAAAGATTTAGGGCAACAATGTTTTTGTAATAAACAAGATCAAAAGTAATCTAAAAAGAAAATACAAAACTACTAACTACAAAAAGTAGTCCGATTAAGATAAAAGGTGTTACCTAAAAGGTGTAATCTAACATTTTATGTAAAATATTGTAACGTAATTTGTAATCATTAATGCACAATTTTCTAAGCACTGCGAGTAATTAAACTAAAATAAATGTATTTAGAAGGAACAGTGTAACATGTTTAATCTCCTTCTACTTATTGAAAGAAAAAGAAAAGACTAAGATGAAGATGTAGTGCAGTACAGGACAGTGTGAAATTTATTTTGATGGTCAATAACACTGCAAGTTAAGAGCCACAACCTCTAAATAATGTTAAGGCACACACACTATACTGTGTCATACATACAAATATAAACAAATGATGAGGAATGGGCTTTGTTGAATGAAATGAAATATATGTGTGTGTGTGTGTGTGTGTTCATGGGTGGATGATTAGATTTCCATTAATGAGAGGAGATAATGATGGGGTGGGTGGACGCTTAAGTATGGGGGGTGAATTAGAATAGCATTGACTATGTGGCAGTGCATGCTATAAATTAGGTGTGGTGTGGTCAGTCTGCCAAAACTCCATTACATCTTCCTATCCATCCCAGATTAGAATATACCTCCATCCCTCCACTCCTCAAGCCCTCCTCGCTCTCCTTTCACCACAGGCCTGTGGCCCACTGCGTATAATCAAATTACATTAACATTCCCAAGATCTTTAGCTCGTTAATCATGCTTGTAACGGTCAGCATAAATGCGTCACAGTCTTTTTCTAGCCGCAGTTGTATCATGAGAAAAACGAAACAAGTTTCCCATACACATAAACATGCACATTGATCATTATATCTACTTCTATCATTATTATTAATGAAGCTAACCCACGCCTGAAAAGATATATTTATATAGCAGTCATTACTCCAGTCCTCAGTCACATGATCTTTCAGAAATAATTCCAATATACTGATTTGGTGCTCAAGAAACATTTCATATTTTTATCAATGTTGAAAACATTTTGTTTTTGAACATATTTAACAGCATTTATATGAAATAGATGTTTTTGTAACCATGCAAATGTCTTTATTGTCACTAACGAAAAATTGAATGCGCCCTTGTTGAAAAGAAGAAAAAAACTTTTGAATGGTAGTACTTATTATTTTACAATTATTCATACATGTATGTGCATGTCATATTTTTTGGTGTCCCCAAAAGCTTTTGTTTGATTCTGCTTTTACACACATGCATACGACCGCACACACACATGTTGGTGCAACAGCATTATGAGGACTCTCCATAGGCGTAATAGTTTTTATACTGTGCAAACTATATATTCTATCCCCCTACACTAACTCAATCCCTAAACCTACCCATCACAGGAGACATGCTGCATTTTTTATTTTTTAATAAAACATTGTTTTTTATGTTTTTTAAGCCATTTGATTTATGAGGACTTTTGAAATGTCCTCATAAACCACCAATAAGTTGTAATACCAGTGTAATACACATGTCATTATACAAACTTGTGTCCTCATAAGTCACATAAACAAACCCACACACACACACTTTTTCCATCTGCTGTGTGAGACGTTAGCAAAATAAAAAAAACAACAACAACGTGACAGATTATTCAGTATCTCAAACATCCGTAACATTTCAATTCTAAAACACTTTTGCATAAAATAATGCAAAAAAAAGAAGCTCTCAAAATCACCATAATATAACAGCAAACTCTCACGCCTTATTTCACACACCCAAATATTCATGGAGCAACCCAAATTTGACAAGACACCTACTTCAGCCAGAAGACAAAAAGAGTTCACTCTCACAGATGTTTGGTTTATTCAGAGCATCTCATCTGCTAATCTATTCAAATCAGCTCTTCTCCACCTGTTAATATATTCACCACTGAAACAAGAGAGGCACCGTCACCTTGATGGAGCGCGCACAAGTGAATTCCCCTGCGGTAGTCTTTTGCCTCCACCCTGTGTTACAGCATGTGTCTGTACCCCTGTTCTACACGTGCAGCGAGGAGCCACCGCTGTTATCTCTCATCGTGTGTCAGTGAGTCCCCTGGTTCCCTCTGAGGTTCACAGAAGCAGATATATGGCTTTTGTTCATTAACACTGGTGAACTAAAGGGAAGCTAATTGCATAGCTAATGCAGAAAGCTATTTCGGTTTGCTATAGAACGGGTCTCGGTACATCTTTTGATCCATGGTGTAAATCTATAAAACCTTTCTTTTCCCCAAACCTCCTTTTTTGCTTTAAGTTTCATCCATTACTCAGTCAGTATACACCACGATGTGTTGTTCTATTTGCTGTTGTCTTTACTATGTCATACAGCTTGAGGGAAAGACTGTGGCTGTCCAAGTGCAGTCAGGATCAGGAAGAGAAAGCTGTTTGTCCTCCTGAGAGAGCTCAGCTCTGATCCGTCTCTTTCTTCTGTCCTTCTTCCTCTAACAAGGGAACGATTTGTGCAGATTTCCCTCTCCATCGCAGGAAGAATAGATCCCTTCATCCTTCTCTCTGTCCATTTATCTCTCTCTTCTCTTCCCAAGAGCAGCAGCAATCCCAAAGCTGCGACAGAGTGCCAGGAGAGAAAGCCTCTGCATAAGTCTCTCCCTCTGAAGACTAACATGCAGCCTTAATGTGTACACACAAACACAAACAAACATACAAACACCACGTTGAACTATTACTCATCTATGGTACATGCAATAGGTATTTAAATATAACTAATTAATCAACGTAAGATAATTAATAAAATAATAAACTCATAATTTTAAAAGACAGAAACCCTAGTTAACTAATATAATAAAATATAATTAGGGCTGTCAAATGATTTATCACGATTAATCACATCCAAAATAAAAGTTTTTGTTTACATAATATATGTGGGGTGCACTGTGTATAATAATTTTGTTTATATATAAATACACAAACATTCATGTATATTTAAGAAAAAAATATTTATATATAAAATATTTATATTTATATAATATAAATTATATATAAATCTATATACAGTATATACATGAATATATTTCATAAATTTATACAAGCATGTGTGTGCATTTATATATATATATATATATATATATATATATATATATATATATATATATATATATATATATAAAAAATATATAAATATACAATATAATAATATATTATATAATTTATATAATATAATAAATTATATACAGTGCACCCACATATAGATCACGTAAACATAAAACTTTTATTTAGACTAATTAATCACGATTAATCATTTGACAGCCCTAATAATAATATAATATAATATAATATAATATAATATAATATAATATAATATAATATAATATAATATAATATAATATAATATAATATAATATAATATAATATAATATAATATAATATAATATATACACTCTAAAAATGCTGGGTTGTTTCAACCCAACTTTGGGTCAAAAATGGAACAAATCCCAGCAATTAGGTTAATTTTTTACATTACATTTTTTAACCCAACATTTGGGTTTGTCCATATTTGACCCAAAGTTGAGTTTAAAACTAACCCATCATTTTTAAGAGTGTTACTGATGGTTTTGTATCTGCTTTCCCACCGAGAAATAAATATATACAGTATATATATATATATATATATATATATATATATATATATATAACATTTCTGGCAGGAAATGGTGGGAAAATAACTGCACAAGCATCAGTAAATACCAGCATCTCTTTAAATGATTTGTTTGGTTGGTTCAGAAATTAATTATCTTGTTCTATATAAAGAAAAGAAAAATCCCTTCATGTAAGCTAAATGTGTATAATGTTTTTATTTCCATCCTGTTAATTATGCAAATACATTTACATTTATTCATTTAGCTGACACTTTTATCCAAAGCAACTTACAATTGCTATCTATGTCAGAGGTCGCACGCCTCTGGAGCAACTAGGGGTTAAGTGTCTTGCTCAGGGACACATTGAGGTCTCACAGTGGATTTGGAACCCGGGTCTCTCAGCACGAAAGGCATGTGCTCTTATCCACTGCGCCATCACCACCCCTGCATATATAAGATTTAGCATGCATTTTTATAGAAATACTTCTTACATTTATTTTAAAACACTAGCATATTCATTAAAACATGCCAAAAGGTGCTTAACATAATTTTAAATAATGATAAATCACATCAACACAACCCACGAAAAATATCTGCCTACTGCCTTTCTCTCACCTCTACCATTCTCCTGAAAATAAAGCACATTAAACAAATCAAAAGATTGGTCTCTGTGAGCTGAGTAAAAGTCTCAGTGGTAGTAAATATCCTCTTTAATTTATTTGTCTTCCATTAATTTATTGTTAAGAGGGAGTGTGTGGATCTGAGCTCATCCACAGTGTCTCTAAGCGAGACTTGCTGTGGAGGCATTCAGAGGAGGTTACAATGAAGTGGGCCACAGACTGTGAGCTCTGGGGGACAGCTTTGTATCACCCGTTCATCCCTCTATCCCTCCACCGCTTCATTCCTCCATCCATCTATTCTCTTCACTCCTTCCCCCGAACCCCTGTCTCAAACACCCGGACAGTCATTTACCCTGTCTTATGATGTCGTCACACTATGTTAGTGAAGGCTGGCTATAGCTGCATCGCCCCTCATCTCATACACACGCACACACACACTGTCCCCGAATCCTTACTGACCTGCTCTTCCTACCACACACACACATATAGATACACACTTCCAGAGTGGTCAGTGCGAGAGCAAGAGCTGCTGACGCAGGATCGCCACGGTAAGAGCTTACCTGCGGAGATCCTCCAAAGAAATTTCAAGGGAGACGAAAAAGGAGGCAGTGTGAGAGCGAGAGAGGAGGGGGGAGAGATAGAGAATGGAGGGGGTGGGGATGGAGCGGAGAAGGAGAGAAACTTAGTTAAGTTTTCTGAGTCACTGACTTGCTGCACCAAGCAGTTTCCATTCTGACAGGCAGCTTACCCTGGTGGTCAAGCATTTTCCAATGCCCCTATAGCCAAAGGAGAAGGGAACGGAGGGTTAGAATGGAGGTGTGAATAGATATCGCTAAATATACTGATTTCCTCAGACCCAAGATAGCACACAGGAAATATGGCCATTCCAATTTGAGTGGAAGGAACTGCACAAGCTGTGCCTCTACCGGACATATTAAAAGGATAATCCACTCAAAAATAAAAATAAAATGTTATCATGCACTCAGTTCATTAATACAGATGCCAGACTTAAAAAAATAAAAATACCACTATCATATAAGTGATCAACACAATGTGTGCACGATACACAAGCCATGAGTAGTGAAGCAACTTCATGAAGCCATGCACAGACTTTTTCCCAAATTGTAAGTTGTTATATACTTCTACACTGTAAAGAAAATATTTTCACTGACTTGTAATCACAACATTTCTTCTTGTCAAATCAAGCGTAGGTAATCTATGTGGTTCAGATAACAGTAATATTTTGAGTTTCCGGTGACTGAACCAATCTCCTCCATCGTATTAACTCATTTTTTTCCCATTTTCAATGAACTTAAAATTTTAAAGGACAACCAGGTTACTTATTCTATTTTAAGTTAAACCAACGATATTTTTTACAAATTTGATTTCCGCTATTGTTGGGCTCCAACAAGTAGTTTTCAATGAATATTGTCATTTTCTGAGCTTGATTTAAAAAAAACAAACAGCAATGTACAGTTTCCTGAAGACAACATTTTGAGTTATGTACAATATAATTTTAATTTTGGGGTATGAACTATTTATTTAAGTCACTCTTACATTGTGTTTGAGGCTGATGCATTTTTCATTTAAAAATGTAACTAGGTAGTAACAAATAGCTTTTTAAATACAGAGTTTTTAAAACAACTTTTTTTGTTCTAAAATACTAAGCCTGAACATATTCTTTCCATGCTCTATTTTTTTCCTCACACACATAAACACACACATACCACCGATCAGCTTTTCTTTTAATCAAACAGCAATTCTAATGAACTGCCTTTCAACTATCTGCATCATTTCCATTAGTGCTCGTAGCTCAATCAATACATGCTGTGTACTCAAGCCCATCACTTTGGTGGTGTATGTGTACGAGAAAGACAAATAAAGACAGAAGAAGAGTGTCAGCATATCCAGACCTTGGCCAACAGCATCATGTCTAAACGAAACAAAGAATTTCTTTTTCATATTTCTCTGTTTTGATGGTCTCAGTATGGTGCGATTTTACTCCGGCTTGCCATCAAAACCTCATTAATCAGTATCCCTGCCAGTTAATTAATTAACTGTACTTAATTATGACAAAGTATTTATTTCAAATCAGTTCATATGTCTAGTGCATTTCACAATACATATTACTTCATAAAGAAAAGTGGCATATAGAAGAAAAGGTTCTATATAGAACCTTAAAAGGTTCTAAAGCACTATGCATTTGGTACCCCTAAAATGCAATGCATGTGAATGATCACAAAATTCAAGATATGGGGCATAAAAATGTAATTAATCAATTTCACACGAAGAGTGACATTTCAGTTTTTCTCCTCCAAAAATCAGCATGATTAAAATGTGACATTAAGTCACTACAACAGTTTAATAAACAATCATTTAATTACAACTACAAAATGTTGCCGAATATAATGTATAAATATAATGTAATATACGAATGAATAATAGCCTATAAAGAATATTTGTTCCAAAATGGTTCTTTCATACTCATTATATAACATTTTTTAGCATAAAAGTTGCTGTTGAGTTGAGTAAAGAACCCTATGCTTCGTATATAGAACCCCAATGAACCCTTTTTCTAAGAGTGTATACAAACATCCCAGTGAGCAAGCCTAAAGAGATAGTGACATAAAAAAAGAAAAACATATATGGAACGATACTTTAATGAACGATACTTTTATGGAGCTTTTATGCCGTTTTTGAAGTTTAAGAGCTCCAGTTCAGAATATTATTAAAGGGGTCATGAACTTTAAAATGTTTTTGTTTTGTTGTCTGAGGTCAACTTATGACGTTCGCTTGGTTTTTACATTCAAAAACATTTTTCTTCCCTAGTTTTCAGCCTACTTGAAAAATGCTCGGATTTTATGGGCGTTTCGCATTGAAGACTAGGAAGTAAACACCCACTGCTGTGAGTGGATAACAGTTTTGCATATTATAATGAGCATCAACTCTGTCGTTGGTTTCGGTCGGTGCACGTGGGGGAGTTTGTTTTGAAAACCACTGTTGTAAAATGGCAACCGGAATGATTTGCCCATACATGTTTGACCCAGAGTCCGATCCCGAATCGCAGGACAATGAACCAACAGCACCTCGAATACAACGGATACTTGTAGACACATAAACATAATTATTAGATATCAAACGATCTGTAACAATGCAATGCTAGCCGAGTAGATTATTATTTCTAAAATAAAAATATTACTCACATAAGTGTGTTGCACCACTCCTGTTGGATCCAATATAGAAGGTAACGTAGACTAATCATGTTCCGTACAACAACATGTTCCATACAGATTAACTTTAACCGCCGATCGCTGAATAAATACTTCTAGGTCATACACAAAATGCATATCTGTGTCGTCTTCATTTCTCCCTCTTATATTATAATGAGTTTAACTCACCCATCGGTGCACGTGGGGAAAACGTCCAATGTTGTCAAATGGCAACCGGATTCGCCCATACATGTTCGACCCAGAGTCCGTGTGTTGCACAATTCCTGTCAGATCCAATATAGACGGCACATCACCGTTCTTTTCTCTTAATCGGTCTGCAAATCCAGCCTCGAACTGTTGACAAAACAATCCTCGGTGAAATGAAGCGAACATACGGATAATGTTTTACACTCATCTGCTGGAACGTCATTAAAAACAAATTTTAACCAGGCATTCCTAATACTGGAATCCAGAGGAAGTTTATGCAGCAACTGTCTTCTTCCACAGCCAGGCACGGCACAACATTTTGTCAACGGAATGTTTATTGCTGGTAGCTCGCTCTGGTTTGTCATTCATGAGGTATGCTTTTGTTTACCTATGCGTGAATCGATGGGCGGGGCTAAACCGGCCGTGTTGAAGTAGTCGTTGATGAGCGGCTGGGGTTTCTTCGTCTTTGACGTCATACTTCCACGCTTTCTAAAACGAAGCGTCTGTTGAGGCTGTGGTCAATAAAAGCTTTTATTGGACTAACAAGGTCGTTTTCAGTTCTGAAACTTACAGGATATTATTAAAATATGATGACCTCTTAGATGTCAAAAGCTCAAGGAAAATTTTATTTTTCAGTTCATCACCCTTTAAGACTTCTCCTCTTGTGTTTCAGGGAAGAAAGTTATATGGGTTTGGAATGTCATGAGGGTGAGTAAACAATAGGCAGGTTTCCATTACATCAACATGAACTGTCCCTTTAATGCTAATATTTGCTATAGACTGTTTGCTGTTCAATTAAATGAATGATTTTGACTTCTAATGAAATAGAAGGCCGTGGAATAGGAGGGATGAGGACAGTGTCATGACAGGCCATGGTTATGACATGGCAAGGAGGGCAGGATAGTAGCTCAGCAGTCAAGTATGATCAGTAACAATTTGATTTAGGGAGGGAGGGAGAGTTTATTGAGCTGAAAAAGACGTATGATGAAATTAACATTAATCAGTGCAGGATGGAGGATCGCAGTGAGGGAGGGGAATGGGGAAAGAGAAAATGGAAGGATGGAGATGGATTGAATTATTCCTCTGACATGTGATGCATGACAATGTGGAATATGGCACATCTGATGGGTTAGTATAGCTGCGTTGAGCCGATGACTTAGGTAAAAGCTCAGTGACTGATTGAAATGGTCGTGGACACTTGACTTTTTTTTTTACATTTTCGCTTAAGCCATGCATTTTGTTGCATTGCTAAATTAAGTTGCCTTAGCCTTAGTTAAGACCTTAAAGTCTTTCTTTTTATCTATCCTTTAATTATCTATCCTTTATTCATCTTTCCCTTTTTCCTTTGTCTTTAGAGTTAGTAGATTTATATCTCTTTTGTCCTTTATCTTTCCCTGTCAAAATCTAAACGAGTATCGCACAATAAAGTGTCACATTATGGAGAAAATAGTTCTGAGATCTGTGTCTTTAGACTTATTGATTGGAGGTAAATTCCCATAGACATCATCCTTGACGTCTTTATCACTGCCCGTGTCAATGTGGTCACCAATGGTCATGTCATCACAATCATCTCTTTCCTTCTCTTATTGGCATCATTAGTGTGACATCTGTCCAAATGGTTATCGCACAGATTGATTTCATCATTAATTCGAGAAAAGGAGCATGATGTGAAAGCCACCAAGGAGACAGACAGAATCAACAAATGTTTTAAATACAGTTGGGTCCAAACGGACTGAGACCACTATAGTCAAAAAGATCATTCGGTATGATTTGTATGCTTGTTTCTTCATGGGAACCAAAAATGTTCCAAACAAGGTAAAAAAAGGGACTGGTATTTCCATATTTGTGGGGACATTTGGTCCTCATAATGCAGATTACCAGGAACACTTTAGGCTTCATGGTTTTCACTTTAATGGTTTTCCTCTCAATATGAAGGTTAACCAAGAACACACACAAGCTATTTACTGTACATCTTACATTACTTTTTTATTTTTTACAATATTAAAATTTTTATATTATTATCATTAATGTTCTTTTAATATTTGGCAACACTCTAAAACAATGTTCCATGTGTTAACATTAGTTAACACTAACCATAATTCTAAATCGTTAATTTATTTTAGTTATGTTCATTTCAGGATTTACCAACACCAAAAGTTGTATCTGTTAATATAATGACTAATGGACCTGAGCTGACATGACTTGTCAGGGAACAGACTCATAGAGAGAAATGTTGAGTATACAATGAAATCCTTTATCAAAAAGTTTAGTGGGAACATGAGAGAAACTAAAGAGGAAATTTAAGGAGAATAGATAGGAAGACAATCACAGTGGTAAGTATGGTAATCTTTCAGGACCAGGTTGTCCTAATAGTTACCAGACAAACCATGTGTGTGTGTGTGTTGTGGGCATACAAGGAGTGGTGATGCAAGTTAATGATGATTGGTGACAGGTGGCTGTGATTACAACTCCGGTGATGCAGATCATTTTGAAGGGTGAAGGCGAGCCAGTGACACTAACACTGAATTGTTGTATTTTTATTAACTAATGTTATCAAAGATTGTTACAAATGAATTTTAATGAATGCATTAACTAACTGTATTAACTTTACTTTATTGTAAAGTTGTACCTATTATTATTTATTATTATTATTACATTTTGTATTTACATTTCTTCTCTTTATTTATTTATTTATTTATTTATTTACATACTATTGTGTTTTAACAAATTTTGTCAGAACACAGGGAGAAAGGTAAAGGGCCTTTCCCACATCTATTGAGCAGAGTAATCCTGCAGAGCTTGTGATTTTTCACAAAATGTATAGTACATCAGCACATAAAGTGCAAAATACATAAAGTGCACAGTCTTTCCCCATTTACTGAAACAAAGCTGTGTGGCACGCTGTGGATTGGAGCAGCAAAATGATTTCTTATAGCCCTGATATACAGCATTAAAAATGCTAGGGTGTGAAATAATTGAATAACTGTTAACATTTTGCTTTTTACTAAGGAAGCTCGGATTTGTATGGATCTATGAATGTAACAAAATAAAAAAATTAAAAAAATAATAGAGAATTGTTGTGCATCAAACATGACACATGAGTCAAAGAGGCAGGTATGTGTATGTGTGTGTATGTGTGTGAGAGAGAGAAGAGAGAGAGAGATGCTCTGATCCCTAAGGCTCAGTCAGTGTAGATTTATTGGATGAACCCACAACATTGTGACAATATTTAGTCTGATGCTGTCAGGGTGCGATAATAGCTTTGGAGATGGGGATGATCTCTCTGGCCTCGAGTTACATAGAGTCTAGCTACTCATGTCAGATAGCACTGTCTGTTTGTGGTATCTTTAACGGAGAATAAACTGTAATTCATTCATGGACTTCATGATAAAACACACCAGTGCATCCCATGTCAAATCATTTATTTTCCTTGACACTTTATATAAATATATAAGTTGTCCTATATCAGGATGTTGTTTACATAAGGAGTCTGCTGGTTATAGAAGATATCAGATACTGTGCTCTATGATGCTGTATGATTCTGTAATATGTTGTTTGATAATAAATTATACCTTTCCGCTCTTCCTTACTGTGTAATAATGCTGTAGACTCCATTAGGATAGTGTTTCACACTGTGGGATCTCTGAGGAGAGAACCTAACCTTGGCCATGGCGTGATTTAATTAAAGTTGTTTTGTATTGAAACAAGCGAAGTGTGGTAAGTGTTATCAGCCGAACGCAGGGTGGTGGAACAGAGACATTAAATGGACTGCAAGTGCAGTGGGGCCAACAAATGAATATCTACATCGATCCCACTCGCTACGCTCACAAACTCCAGACATTATAACGCTATTGAATCTTCAAGAACTGCATATTTATGTTTTTCAGAAGGAATAATCAACAAAATCATAAAATCTTTCACAGAGTGATACAATAGAACATTTTAAATGTGGAGTGAGTCATTTTTATCAATGTTAAAATACTAAACTTATAGGCAGACTTATATCATTAGTGGCAGTTTTTAAAACCTGTTTGGAAACAATCATTATTTTGGCAATTCCATTTTATGCTGATATATGGCTCGAAATTACATGCTTAACCTTTAAGATCATCCAGAAATATGGATTTCCTATTCTTTACTTTTCTGCTCTATATACATCCATCCTTATATATCATCATTTTATCTCATTCACATAGCAGCTCACAAAGTTTATACTTCTGAGAGAAAAAAAAGGCAACAAACCCCCCCCCCCCAAAAAAAATAAATAAAAACAAAACAGAGAAATGTGATGATTCAGCAAATACATAACCTCATGAAATGTCTCCTTCCTCACACAGACTCCATGGTAGATCTCCACTTCACTTTTCTACCACTATGTTTCCTCTCCTATAAAAAAACAAACACAAGCAGAAGCTCTCTGATATGTAAAACACTGCTTTATGTAAAAAATACATGAACTGATTATTATAAAAAATACCTTTGTACATAATTATTGCACATTATATTTATAATGTCACATTCAGTATTTTAAAGGTGGATCTTTCCTCATCCTTTCTCTCTTGTGTCATTCTCTCTCTCTAAGAAGAGGCAGTTGTCTCTTGAGAACATTTTCAAACTGAGAAAAGCGTTAATTGGTCCCTCTGTTAATTACAGTTATACGTCATTGCAGTGCCTCTAGTTATTTTCCTTTCCATTTCTCGCAAATAATCTTCACAGTCTGAACCCTCCAACTTATATGAGAAAATATAGCAGCAATTATCGAGGTTCAAGCACTTTGAGGCCTTTTACGTGCATGAAAAGATATGTTTTATTTAGCAAGCATGTAAGCACTTAGATCATTGTTGAAAAAGAGGCATTTACAGCCAATACAGGCAATTCACCATAGGAAATATATGTTTTTTAAAGCTTTTTAACAGTTATAGCCCCACCAATGGGCCAATATCCATAAAAGTTTGCATTAGAATCATTATGCCGCATGTGCTCACCTAACGATGCAAAGATTTGAGTTTTCGTTTAGGACTGATAAGCTTTTGGATAGACATGGCCATGCCTATTTTCTAAATTACCCAACTATAGCTATCCAAAGGCCAACGTAAAAAAAGAATAATAATAATATATATATATATATATGTGTGTGTGTGTGTGTGTGTGTGTGTGTGTGTGTGTGTACTGTATAATAATTGACCTAGAGTCCCGAGAATTGTGCTGCAGTGGTTTTATCGAGGTTGAGATAAAAACCACGACAAAGTTGATTTTTGAATATTTAAAGAACAATTCAATTAACAATGGCGGTCCTAGGCAAAGTTGCTCGAGGTGCGTTTCCAGTACAACTATGTAGTTCGCTGCTTCACTACCATGGTACAATGCATCGTTGGAGAAATCAATTAGCTAGTCACAACTCTTTCCCGAAACCCATTGTCGCAAAGTATCGTTCAACCACGTTGGTTTCGCACGTGGTGGAGTAATACCTACTTTCAATGAAACTGTTTTTTAAAATATACACTCTAAAATATGCTGGGTTGTTTTAACCCAATTTTGGGTAAATATGGACAAACCCAGCCATTGGGTTACATTTTAAAAATGACAATTTTAACCCAACAGGCTGGGTTTGTCCATATTTTACCCAAAATTGGGTTAAAACAACCTAGCATTTTTTAGAGTGTAAATTACAGACATGTTGTCTGAGGACCATTACATGGCAGAGCACGTTCGCACATGCGCACTCTTCAAAATCGGTACATTAAATATTTTGAAAAACTAAAAGACGTAAATTACATATGTATGTATTCTAAACAAAAGGCACCATTTGTACTGAAGGTCAGCTTGCTTATTTTGCTCAAGATAAGGATTTATTACGTCCAAATGTGATATAGAAACTATGCCTCGAACCACAGGTCGAGAGCTGTCATTCAAACCACACAACTTTGCGATTCTGTTTGCGAATGTTCGTTGGAACGATTGTTTCAGGGAAACACCGACTCAACTATGCTGATAACGATGGAACTTGCGACCATTGTTGGCTAACGATGCTTTCGGAAACGCACCCAGAATGTTCTACCATGCAGTATAAATGGCGTGAGCGTGTGCGAAAACCACGTGATATAAAATCTTTTACGTAAAAAAACACAAAGGAGCCCCCGTACCCGATTGCTTTCAAAATTCTCACAGGCCTCTACGGTCGTGAGTCAAACAGTCCCAATGAGTTTTGTTCCAATTGGCCTCTGTCAACCTTGTCTGATAGCTGCTCAAACTTCATTGGCTGCTGTTAGCCACAATTTTTGAGATACGCAAATGCCCACAAAGGCATGGCACTTTGAATGAAGACACAGTATGACAATTTTCAAGTTTGGTGAAAATATCTCATTCCGTTCACAAGTTATAGCCAATTCCGTAAAAGTGTCTCCTCCCACATCAAACGTTTTGCCACCCTTAGAGACTGTGAATCTAACCGTTAATTAATAACAATCAGACTCCAGAGAATTCTTCTGCACTGGTTTAGTTCCAATCAGGCCAAAAACCTATAGGACCAATTCTCAAAACTAGGTTTTTTCAAAAAATCCAAAATGTCCGAAATTTTCTCTGGGCGTTGACTGAATACAATCCCATTTTGTCATCTTGAGCCAATGATTTCAACAAAATAAACACTTTAGCTTATTAACGGTTTAGGAGTAATGAGCGATTGTGTACTTTTCACGTAGGTACTAGCACCCCCATTAGGCGCCCCCGATCGGGCGATCCTTGGTGATGTTGTAGATGGTGTGACTACTACCAGCCCGATCACTTTTAGGGGAGAATGCTGGCTTGACTGCCGTACAGTCTGATATTATTGACAACTGAGATCCTACAGTGTGACATGCTTACAGCTGGGATCATGCTCGTACAGACTGACAAGCAACCGTCGTTAAGGACTATAGCCTAATAAATAGCACAGTGTGTGCCCGGCTTAAGTCTACATGTTTTATCAATTGAGCATAAGAAACTGGCCTGATGTGATGTTTTCACGTTTCATTCATGAATCAGTTAAAGGTTATTAACGCTCATCTCTGGTGCAAGGCCAGCCAACGTAACCTCTCCATTTGTCAACTCATAGACAAACAAATATTATTAAGTAATGTACAATATGAAATCCCTTCAGAGACTGTCTGGATTGAGGTCAGTGGTAACACACACACACTTGATTGGTTTATTGGATGCTGAGGTCAGCATATTTGATCATCCTTAAAGTGCATGGGTTCACTCAGCCCTATATATATGCAAATCCATCTCATTCTTCTGCTGCAGCTGTAAGCAACAATCTATGAGAGATATTGATTAACAGGGTGCTGCCTATTCAGGGACACATGTGTTTGCTCATGTGCATGTTTGTTTTCACAAGTAGTAAAATAGAATTGATACATATATAATTAATCAGAATTATTCCCATCAGAAGAAAAGCTTTGAAAAATAGACAAAATATAACGATGGTTCAATTGGACAGTGCAATGTGTACATGGGTTTGAGGGGTACCAATGGCAGTCCTGGTGCTTGGTGCAATAGGAGACATGTATGCATTTTTTTAAGCTTAATTTAGTGTTGTTGTTGTAGTAGTTTTTTTTGTTTTTTTTTTCATTCCACAAATCCATTTGTCCCCTTAGATTGAATGACACATTTGGTTTATGAGAGAGTACAACGATCCGTGAGGAAGCATAGAACAATCTAGAAAAAAATCTGATTAGGTAATTAAAAGTCTAGGACGAGGGCCAAATTGCTTTTGAATGATTCAAACTTCTCTTCTTTTCTTCTCCTGCACAGATGCACTGCAGATGATTTGATTTATTTCTTTGTCCTTTTAATCTGCAGAGATAGAAGAAGTGTGTGGCTTTTGCCGGCTTGCCTCTGCTTGTTTAAGTGTGACCTCCACATAGGGTGACAATAGCCTTGTTATATTTCTCAAGTATGGGGCCCTCCAGAGGTTTATTTGTGCCCTAAAGCCTTGTACACACATTTGTGCATGTGTGTGTCTTTGTGTGTGGAGACATGCTTTCTCAGCACTGGAAATTTTCTCATGCAGAACCACAAGAAAACAAAGAAAACTGCATAAATACACCCCATCACACACACACACACACACACACACTCCACCACCACACACTCATGATGGTCCTCTTTTTCAACATGGGATGGTTTGAAACTTGAAAAAGTATGTCAAAAGACAAATTCACTGTTTTCAACAACTCCAGATCATAAAGCAAAAAGTATTCCAAGGATGTTCAGGAGGTTTAAATGTTCTTCAGTCTGCTGAAGTTCATCTTGTGGGAACCAAAGAGGGTTTTTTTTTAGCACAAGCGACAACTACTTTCAAATCTTTCATCTTTTTTTTTTTTGGTGTTTATGTCCAAGCATGTATGTAAATTTGGCATACACTTACATGTACACTTACCATAACTATTCAAAAGTTTGCGGTTGGTGAGATTGTTTTTAATTATTAATTGTGTGTGTACTGTATTGTGTGGCCTGGTAAACCTTACATTATGGGGATAAAATGGCCTCACAAAGATGGCAATATCTATAGATGGCATGATCATTGCGGAGTGGGGACATTTTTGGACCCTATACGGAAAACAGTTTATAAATCATGCTCAAGTGTTTTAATTTTTTTTTTTTTTTTTTTTTTTGTGTGTGTGTGTGTGTGTGTAAAAAAGTTTTTTGTGATGAGAAGGGGTAGGGTTTGGGGATATAATATACAGTTTGTACAGTTTAAAAATCATTATGTATATGGAAAGTTCCCATAAAATATCAAGTACCTATAAAACAAGTATGTCTGTGTGTACTGGAAAATGTTTGTTTGTTTGTTTGTTGTTATTTTATTCATTCATTAATTCATTCATTTAGGGGTGGGATATTGCTTGATTAGCAAGACAAAGACAACTGTTTATTTAAATTCAACTTTTTAAAGGGATAGTTCACTTTGAAATTAATTTTTGATATGTTTTAGCTAACCTCAAGGGCATCCAAGATGTAAGTGTCTTTGTTTCCACAGTATTTTAAATGTTTATATTTTTCGGTCAAACTGTTGTTGTCTATCAGTTATATGATGCAAGTATAGGGGGTCCACCTCAAAGAGCATGCACAGAGAAATCAAAAATAAACATGATTTAATGACTCGTAAATGTAAGTATACATTGATGGCCTAAGACATGAAACAAGCGGTTTGTGTAAGAAAACGAACAGTATTTATATCGTTTTTACCTTTTGTAATCACAGTCACGTCCAAGTGATCTGACACGAGGGCGCTTCTATCTGCCCCTTCTATCTGCAAGTGCGCGGCAAGCGCCGGAAATGCCCGGAAATAATCTCTCGTGTGTGTGTCATTTTATGTCTACACAGAGATTTCAGAAGTTTTACCTTTCACTGTGAAGATCTAAATATCGAAATTGTCTTCCATTGCGACAGGCCAGGTTCTAGAACCAAATCACTGAGGGTGCTTCTGAAAATAGTGAGGGTGCTCAAAATAGGGCTGCAGCGATACCTATTGTCTACGACAATATTGTTGTTATGTTAAATGATATGTGATATCCATGATCGAGTAGCCTATGTCCATGTACGAGTTTCGTCCTTTACATTTACACTCACCGGCCACTTTATTCAGGTATCCCATGCTAGTAACGGGTTGCGACCCCTTTTGCCTTCAGAACTGCCTCAATTCTTCGTGGCATAGATTCAACAAGGTGCTGGAAGCATTCCTCAGGGAGTTTGGTCCATATTGACATGATGGCATCACACAGTTGCTGCAGATTTGTCGGCTGCACATCCATGATGCGAATCTCCCGTTCCACCACATCCCAAAGATGCTCTATTGGATTGAGAACTGGTGACTGTGGAGGCCATTTGAGTACAGCGAACTCATTGTCATGTTCAAGAAACCAGTCTGAGATGATTCCAGCTTTATGACATGGCGCATTATCCTGCTGAAAGTAGCCATCAGAAGTTGGGTACATTGTGGTCATAAAGGGATGGACATGGTCAGCAACAATACTCAGGTAGGCTGTGGCGTTGCAACGATGCTCAATTGGTACCAAGGGGCCCAAAGAGTGCCAAGAAAATATTCCCCACACCATGACACCACCACCACCAGCCTGAACCGTTGATACAAGGCAGGATGGATCCATGCTTTCATGTTGTAGACCCTACCATCATTCTGACCCTACCATCCGAATGTCGCAGCAGAAATCGAGACTCATCAGACCAGGCAACGTTTTTCCAATCTTCTATTGTCCAATTTCGATGAGCTTGTGCAAATTGTAGCCTCAGTTTCCTGTTCTTAGCTGAAAGGAGTGGCACCCGGTGTGGTCTTCTGCTGATGTAGCCCATCTGCCTCAAAGTTTGACGTACTGTGCGTTCAGAGATGCTCTTCTGCCCACCTTGGTTGTAACGGGTGGTTATTTGAGTCACTGTTGCCCTTCTATCAGCTCGAACCAGTCTGGCCATTCTCCTCTGACCTCTGGCATCAACAAGGCATTTCCGCCCACAGAACTGCCACTCACTGGATGTTTTTTTTCTTTTTCGGACCATTCTCTGTAAACCCTAGAGATGGTTGTGCGTGAAAATCCCAGTAGATTAGCAGTTTCTGAAATACTCAGACCAGCCCTTCTGGCACCAACAATCATGCCACGTTCAAAGTCACTCAAATCACCTTTCTTCTCCATACTGATGCTCGGTTTGAACTGCAGGAGATTGTCTTGACCATGTCTACATGCCTAAATGCACTGAGTTGCCGCCATGTGATTAGCTGCTTAGAAATTAAGTGTTAACAAGCAGTTGGATAGGTGTACCTAATAAAGTGGCCGGTGAGTGTATATCCTATGATATCGTTAAAAAAATGTTACACACAGAGTGCTTTTTCCCAAAATATCAGCAGTATTGCTAATGTGTGAAGTATTGAAACTGATTTTATTCTGCAGTTGAATAAAGAAGTCCACCACTTTTGGAAACATTGAGGCACAGATGGACCTACTACAAATAAAACATCTCCAATTAACTAGCAGAGCATTCATTTAGTTTGCTAAATAAGAGATCTAGTGCTTAAATTTGCTGTTTTTTTTTTTAAATCAAGCTGAGCTGCCGCTGCTGTCAGTTGCATGGATAGGCTACAGTGTTCTCTTGTGGCCCGCACAGTTCACTCGGACGCGCACCACAACCAAAAAGGACACAACCAATCCAATGCATTAAACATGAAAGCATAATGAAATAATTGAAAAAAGGCTTAAATGGATTTATTTTATGTAACCTATTATATATAATGAATGTGAAATCCGTCTGTGTTTCTTTTGTCGGCAAAACCTCGTTTACATGTGTTCTAATAAAAATTTCATCTGAGGGTGCTTTCACTTTTTTTAGGGTGCTTAGCACCCTCAGAGCACCCCTTAGAACCGGGCCTGCATTGCGATTTCCTGTTTATCTAAATATGTTTAGATCTTCACAGTGAAAGGTAAAACTTCCAGAAATCTCTGTGTAAAACAATGAGTGACGTACACGGCGCAAGCGATCACTTCCGGCGCAGACCGAAGTGCCCGTGCCTTCAGATCAGTTGGACATGGCTGTTGTTAGACAAGGTAAAAATGATATAAATACTGTTTGTTTTCTCACACAAACTGCTCGTTTCGTGTCTTAGGCCAACAATGTGTATTTACATTTACGAGTCATTAAATCATGTTTAATTTTGACTTCTCTGTGCATGCTCTTTGAGGTAGACCCCCTATACCTGCATTATATGACTGATATCCTGATATCCTGACATCCTCTAGGTGAGGAACCTGTACCTGACCAAGACTCCAATCCTCAGTAGATTGTGCATAAGTAACTTTGCAGTAATAATAAAGATAAAGCAACATAAAGAGGGAGGGTATGTGTACGTATGTGTATGTGTGTGTGCATGTTGTGGTCAAAGTGCAACTTGGAATTAAAATGAAAGGACCTAAATAAATAGCACACTTTCACAACAGTGAGCGGCCCTGGTAGATGGAGGAAAGAGGGGAGGATATGGTTGTTTATGACCAGCTTGTCACATCCCCTTTCTCTGGGCCGATCATGAAATTAAGTGGTGAGGAGCGGTGAGGAAGCCAAGGGGCCGTCAGATAACACTTACTCATTCCCTGCATCACAATTAGTGCAAATGGTGCATTACAGGAAAATTATCATCAATATGATATTAGCAGATGCTCCCTGAAACGAATCAGAGGGGAAAACTGCTTATTCCTCTGTCTACCCGGATAACAAGAAGAACAAATGAAGACTTGGAAGAGAGAGAGAGGACTAACACATTCTGAAAAGGGAGAGAGAATTCAATTAGTTCTGTGTATAGGAATTCAGCACATACAGATTTCTTTGTGTACACCATGTCTGCTGCATTAATAGACATTTGTATGTTTATTACTTTATTAATGTAGTCCCACACATACACAAATACTTAGCAGAATTTGTAGTTATGTTAAAGCTAATGTGTAGTTTCTGCACCACTAGCATCTCCAAGCGGAATTGCTAAAACAATAATCATTTTCAAACTGTTTCACCTTCTGCGATTGTTTCAGACAAACAGATAGCTCCGCCACATCACCATGCAATTCAATTTTACACTTTTTGGGGGAAATTAATCAATGCATGACTTACAGTGGTCTATGTATAGTAAGCTTGCAAAATAGTGTATTTCAACACTGCAAAATTATGCGCCTCAGCTTTAAAGTTATAGTTCACTCAAAACTTCTGCCATCATTTACTTGTCATTCCAAACTTGCATTTTTCAGGGTACTGTGAGAAATGTCTCAGTGTTTATTTTTTGTCAATGGTTACCAAAAGTGTTACCAATTTTTTTTCTTAGAAGAAAGAAAGATTTGGAACAACATAAGGGTGAGTAAATGATGACAGAATTTTTACGTTTGAGTCAACTGTCCCTTTAAATCCTTTAAGACAGTTGTAAAAATGTTTATGTAAAGCGTGCTTCTCAAACATTTGTAATTGTAAGTCAGGTTTCTCTATCATCATGAAAGCAGCAGTTATATAAGATGAAGCTTTGGACTCCCCCAAGTATCAATGTGTTTTTCTTCTTAATTACTTTAACTGCTTGTAACTTAGGAAATAATGTTTAAACTGTGGAAAATTAAATCTCCCATATGACAAAGCAAGCACTATTATACAAAGGAGAGGGGCCCATTTTGTTAATGGTTCCATGCAAGAATTGGCCATCTTGCCCAATAATGTTCACCGTACATCTCAGTTCATTTGTTTACCGCCGAGTCAGCAGAATAAAGATGGCAAATAATAACGTGTGGGTCTCTAAAAATGGAAAAGAGAGTGAGCGGGAACAAGAGAAAGGGGAAGGGGATGTGTTTTGACAAAAAAAAAAGAAACTTGAATTATGTTTTTCAGGCTTTAGCATCAGGCCAGTGAACTGAATTACTCTTGTTTTGAACCAACATTTTCTGGTACACAAAACACTTTCTGAAATTACTGAATGCGTTACTCTTGAAATTTTGTAAATATGCAGGTAGACTTATACTGCTTTTGGCAAAGAAGTGTGGATTATCTGTTTATCGTTGCCTTTAAAATGGTTGACTCATCAGTTTTGCTATTGCTCTGTATTTCATGTCCAGGGATAAATATATATACTACCTGACTGTATCTTTTGCCGGTCCAAATGTCACTAAGCTGATTGGTGGTAATGGAGGGAGTTTATGTCAGCCATGTTTATGTATGCTTTTAGTGTATTCCCACTTGGGAGGCACATTTTTTACATAAAGGAATAAAGATAAAAAGAAATGATTGATAATAGATGGAATGTTGTGTGTTGTAGACTGCCTGGATGACCTTCCCATCAGTGTAGAAGGGACGGTCGAGGTAATATCACATAGGTGATGGTCCCGTGGGGGCTGTAGAGAGGGAGCTTTCGACTGGGAATATCTGTGTGTGAGTGTGTATGTGTGTGTGAGAGTGCGCTCTGAGGCAGGTTGAGGTCTCAGCTGGCCGGGAGAGGCCTGTTCATTTCACAGCTGTAGTGGGATTATGTGGAGTCAGGGTGGAGGGGTAAGCCTGGCCCTTTTATCTCATTCAAACATGCTGCTAATTCAGCAGCACGCGGCTGGCACCGCGACTAGCACGCTAATCACCGCATCACTTTCCCCGCAGTGAACAAACCTCCATTCTAATCCCCAATCAACCACACTGACACCCGTTTACACACTCCCGACACCGGGAAACGGACAGAGAGAGAGAGAGAGAGAGAGAGAGGAAGAGAGGAGCAAAGGAGGAACCAGGCTGGGGGTTGTGACACAGAGAAAAAGCAAGAAATAGTAGTAAGAGTAATAGTACCAAAATCTAACCTAATAAAGGGGTTTCATTTGTTAACATTTATGAATAACAATTAAAAATATGGTTACACTTTGTTTTAAGGTGTGCTATTACAGTATAATTACAAAAATAAGTACTTAGTAATATTAATTAACTATATGTACTTAGGGTTAACAGAGAACTCCGGTGAACAATGAACCTTTGGTCTAATAAAACATCGGTACCTAGTCAATCGTTCTCTGAGATTTGTTTTCATGATAATTCGAATGTAAAAAGTTTTATCTCTAAAAACTGTTAAGCGTATAATGCTAGCACTGGGGGCATCTGACTAAGTAAAAAGAAATCGCTAGTTTATACCACTAACAAGGCTCAAAATAGCCCCACACTAACACAGTAACATAATGAGTGTCCATACATGCAAAACGAAGCATTGAGAACTTTGTAAGTGTACTGACCGTTTAATAAGAAGATACGTTATAAAGACAGTTAACTTCATGTATGCAGACAGGAGCCATCTTAGAATATAGTCTCGATAAAGTTCGATCCCGAACGCCGTTCATACAGTTCAGAAGTTCGCTAAACTTCATACAGTTCAGCTCACTCAGCACGAAGCTTAACCTAACCAACCAATGCGTATCATATGCACGTAAAAGCTCACTTTAGCGTATATATTACACGACAATACACATGCGTGCTATAAAGACGCATTTGGTGTGATCGGGTTGAGTAGTGGCTATAAAGGCGCTGACATTTGAAAAAAATAAAACACAAGGATACGTCTTGAATTATATGTGCAAATACATTTAAAATGATGAAGTCGTAGCCTACTTACAGATTGTGGCCCAACACTGCTGCCTCTTGTTTTAAAGTCGGAACTGCTTCATGATTTAGTAACAGTTTCTTGTTGAATCCGGTGTCTGAACTCGCTGAGATTACGATTGTCATTTTCAGGAACATAATCAAACATAAATTGTATCCATTGTTGAGGAAGAATAGCGTCCATGGGAAGCCCGAACACAGAAGACCTGACAGCTGCGTGAACAACACACTCGACGAGTCGACGTGCCTCAGAAATATGCGCATTGCCATTTTCTGCATATTCCGGAGGGAGTCGTTGATGCAAATGTGTAGGTTAGTGACATACCATAACCTAGCTGTAGTCTCAATCGAGTCGTTTTTGTAGGCAATTATACTTCCTGATTTTTAAAAGACGATATCTCTGCTTACATTGAACTTTCAGCACTGCAACTTTGCAGATACTGTTCATGCACCTACAGCAACATTACACACTATTTAAAATGAAAAAAGTGAAATCGCAGTCAACCCCCCCTGTTAACCTTTACAATATACCACATTTTTGGATATCATTCGGTACAACAGGCTTGTACTTGTGGATAAAAGCAAGATGACAAGGGCATTTGCACACACACAAAAAAACAAATATCTCCATTTGCTTTGAACTTTGAGTGTTGTAACTTTGCAGATGTTTTTATGCTCAAATAGCAACATTACTAAAGTTACTTACTAAAGTTAGAAAATGGGATAAATTAATGAGACAAATGGGAAAACTGTGTCAAAGGAAAATAACAACTGAACACAATGAAAACTGAGACAAAACATACTAACCCTGACATTACTCCCCTTTCCCCAAAGGCTCACAATGCACCAAAGGAGGGTGGGCACCCTGCAGTAGAGGTAGTTCACTGACAGGTGACCAAGGTAGTGCCAGCAGGCTAGGGATACTCTAGGGCAGCATCGACAATATTGGAGTAATGATGGTGCTGTCAGTGCTGTCAAGCTCAACTGATTGCACAGGCTCAAAGGGAGCAGTAACTCAAGGTAATTGACATGCAGACGATGCTGGGGTCCTGTCCAGAAGCCCGTGGCAGTATGTCCATTGCAAATGGCGCCCCAGCCCATGGCAGAGGCATCTGAGGAGACAACAACATGCCTGGAAACTCGTTCTAGGGGAACTCCGGCTGGTAGAAAGCTGAGGTTTCACCACGGGGTAAAGGTCTGATGGCAGGTTGCAGTTACTGGAACTTCAAGCGTGCCACAACACCATGCCCAACACGGGACTCGAATCGCGAAGCCACAGCTGAAGCGATCTCATATGAAGCAATACGAAGTGGCGTCTGCCGAGGCTGCAGATGCCATATGCCCCAGGAGCCTCTGAAATAATTTCAATGGGACCGTGCTCTTGTCCTTGAACTGTCGAAAACAAGTCAGCAGTGAGTGTCCGAGTCGATCTCCATACCGAAAAAGAGATCCTCTGCAAGGGGCAGAGTTTGCTCTTCTCCCAGTTGACCCGAAGGCCCAGATGGGCTAGGTGCCGAAGCACTAGGTCTCTGTGTTGGGCAAACCTGATCTCGAGAGTGAGCTAGATTAGCCAGTCGTCGAAGATGATTCAGGATGTGAACCCCGGTGTTCGTGTAGGTGAAAGCAAGGGCTGCCTCGACAATGTTTGTGAAGATGCGAGGAGACCCGAATGGGAGAACCGCGTACTGGTATGCCTGCCCCTCGAAAGCAAACTGAAGAAACGATCTGTGTCTAGGTAAAATGGAGACATGGAAGCAGGCATCCTTTGGTACAACATGAAACCAATCCTGGGGCCGTACACATTAGCGAATATATATATATACACACACACACACACACACACACATATATATATATATATATATATATATATATATACACACACACACACACACATCCAACATCTGAAAATGTTCTGCACCACTAGCAGCCATGTTGGATTTAGGTCAGGCTGACTAATTGATCACAAATTTGAAGTAAATTTTTCTTATGTCCCAAAAGTTACAATATAAACAATGTATCTCGTGAGACACATTGCCTGTTTTAGGGTTTGTAATGGAGAGGCACAGAGACTAGAAAAAGTGAAAAGTGGTACAAATATATCACCCACAATTACCAATGGGTTAAAGATGATGAGGTTTAGTGCTTCAGTGTTTGTGTGCACTATACTGTGTTGTAATGCCTGAGATTGGTTGGAGATGAATGGCGAATGTTTACTGTGTTTTTAGTAATAATAGTACACGTGAGTAGAAAATGAAATTGTCTTTCATTTTTTCTTTTTTTCTCATCATAAGTCAAAAATAAACAAAAGAGGGCCATGAAGAGTCAACCATGAAGTATGTCATGATAATATACTAACATTTCAATCAATAGACAGAAATGTACTGAACATGAGCCATGGTCTTTTTAGATTATGTGTCTGCAGGGCAGATACAACACAGTGTTTTGTCAATGATATGAAAAAGTGATGAGATATTGATATAGCTATCAAAGCTACATTTCAAAACTTGCCATCTCATCAAATGCACATCTATGATATTAAACATAAGCCTCTTAGGAGAAAATATAGAATTACACGGAGAGGAGCAGAGAAAGAGGGAGATAGATGAGAGAGAGAGTGTTTCAATGTACTCATTTTCCGTACACACACATCAGAATCTAATGAGGAAGGAATTAATGTTTAATCTATGTTCGATCTTTATAGTTGATTGTTTAGATGGATTGATGATAATGGCAAATACTATTATCATTGTAACCTGTATTATTTTTTTTAATAATCTGATAAAAAGATTGGTACATATTATTTACGCTGAAAGTTAGACAGGTTTCATGGTGTTAGGGTTGGTTAAGGGGTAGGTGCAGGGTCAATATGTAATAATGATGTATTTACAGAAATGAATTACAGATCAGTTTGTCAGTTTACTTTTTCCTGTGTTCTTGTTCTAGTTTTCTCAAAAAAAAAAAGAAAAATATATTGTGGCCATGACTTATCACATTTCCACAAGTTAACATGATGTTCCAATGAATTAATGTCTCCTGGCGATGACATATCACATTCCCATCGAGTTTAGATGCCAATTACAAAACTAAGCTGAATCGAACATGTTCTGTCTCAGTCACCATAATATGCAGAATCTTTTCAAATGTAAGTACAAAAGCAATATATATATATATATATATATATACACTCACCGGCCACTTTATTAGGTACCCCATGCTAGTAACGGGTTGGACCCCCTTTTGCCTTCAGAACTGCCTCAATTCTTTGTGGCATAGATTCAACAAGGTGCTGGAAGCATTCCTCAGGGAGTTTGGTCCATATTGACATGATGGCATCACACAGTTGCCGCAGATTTGTCGGCTGCACATCCATGATGCGAATCTCCCGTCTCCACCATATCCCAAAGATGCTCTATTGGATTGAGATCTGGTGACTGTGGAGGCCATTTGAGTACAGCGAACTCATTGTCACGTTCAAGAAACCAGTCTGAGATGATTCCAGCTTTATGATATGGCGCATTATCCTGCTGAAAGTAGCCATCAGAAGTTGGGTACATTGTGGTCATAAAGGGATGGACATGGTCAGCAACAATACTCAGGTAGGCTGTGGCGTTGCGACGATGCTCAATTGGTACCAAGGGGCCCAAAGAGTGCCAAGAAAATATTCCCCACACCATGACACCACCACCACCAGCCTGAACCGTTGATACAAGGCAGGATGGATCCATGCTTTCATGTTGTAGACGCCAAATTCTGACCCTACCATCCGAATGTCGCAGCAGAAATCGAGACTCATCAGACCAGGCAACGTTTTTCCAATCTTCTATTGTCCAATTTTGATGAGCTTGTGCAAATTGTAGCCTCAGTTTCCTGTTCTTAGCTGAAAGGAGTGGCACCCGGTGTGGTCTTCTGCTGCTGTAGCCCATCTGCCTCAAAGTTCAACGTTCTGTGCGTTCAGAGATGCTCTTCTGCCCACCTTGGTTGTAACGGGTGGTTATTTGAGTCACTGTTGCCCTTCTATCAGCTCGAACCAGTCTGGCCATTCTCCTCTGACCTCTGGCATCAACAAGGCATTTCCGCCCACAGAACTGCCGCTCACTGGATGTTTTCTTTTTCGGACCATTCTCTGTAAACCCTAGAGATGGTTGTGCGTGAAAATCCCAGTAGATTAGCAGTTTCTGAAATACTCAGACCAGCCCTTCTGGCACCAACAATCATGCCACGTTCAAAGTCACTCAAATCACCTTTCTTCCCCATACAGATGCTCGGTTTGAACTGCAGGAGATTGTCTTGACCATGTCTACATGCCTAAATGCACTGAGTTGCCGCCATGTGATTGGCTGCTTAGAAATTAAGTGTTAACGAGCAGTGTGGACAGGTGTACCTAATAAAGTGGCCGGTGAGTGTATATATATATATATATATACTGGCAAAAGGAAAACACCCATATATTTCCATTCATACAGTAGCCTGATGTGCAGACATAAACACACAGTAGGAAGTCTGCACCCCCTGCAGATACAGCAATCATTTACTCTATCAATGAATGTAATGTGTCTCATAGTGCTGATGTTTTACATTGTGTTCATAATACAGACCAGCATTATCATGTTGTTCTTTCAGACCTTTACATATTCTTACCGTTTAGCTTGTTCTAAATACAATAATGCAATTATAGTTTATCATATGCATAAAACTTTTTTTCCATTTTTCACTCAGCTCAAGCTATGAATAAAATTAATTCAATATCTTTTCTCCCAAGGGCCCACACTTAACATAGAGTTGAGTATCACATTGATTCTGTTCTGACTCGTGTTAATTTGCAACATTAATGCAAATGAATCTCTGCACAGCAGCATTCTGAGAAATTATGCACTTTAACGTATTCGAGACACAATTGTTAGGATTAGTGTTTGTCATAGATATACATGTGTGTAAAAAAAAAAAAAAACCAAAACAAATAGCATTGCATCAACAACGTTCACACGCACAAATACACACGTACACTTAGTCACTGAATACTTAATAAGGACCTATGGGACAGATCCAAACCTTCTGTGGGACAGTTTAAATCTTCCACACACATCACAATAAACACATAAACTCTTCCGTTTCTCATTTCTCCCCTTGTTCTCTTTCTTTCTTCTTCCCAGTGTCTCTCTTGTATTGTATCAGCCCCTAGGGTAATTATGGATGAGATGTGGAAATCTGGGTGTATTATTTAGTTCTGTAATACACAAACCAAAAGGGAATGGCAATTATTTTCTCTCAGTTTATTTGTTCCACAAAACAGCCATCAGAGTAGAGAGTGTGTATGTGTGTGAGGGTCAGGTTTTTGTCTACATTGTTGGGACTAAATCAATTACAATATGAATTCCAGCCAATTGTCCAAAGCATGAAAATGCCTTAAAGCATATCATGTAATGTAAAAATGCCTAAAGATGTATTTGATTGTTAGATGAAGGGGTAGAAAATATCATTATCAGTTATTTATCAATATCAATTTATCAGTCAATTAAATCAATATAAAGTTAAACAGTGTTTGTGCACTTCTGCTTCTTATTGTTTATTATTGCACAGCTCTCAGGAATATTGAATCTGGTCAACTGCAGCTCTCTGCAAATAAATGTTGGCACTTCCTGTTATCCGACCCCACGATGGCCTACCCCTAACCCCACAGCTAAACCTACCCGTCACTGGGGTTAAGAGCAATCAGGGACGATGGCATTTCAGGACTGAGGTTGCCCATCCCTGCAATAGAGGCTTGCAGTGATGACACATTTTTGGAGGCCAGACCACAAGTTAGCATCACCCTGGTTCCCTTGACAAAATAAAAATAATAATAATTAAAAAAAACTATTGGATTTTTCAATTGCCTTTTGGATTATTCCAGAAAATAAGCTTTGGGATCAACAAAAATAGCTACATGTGACTGACATATTTTGCTCATCATGTTAATCTTCATAAATGAACACAGCTTTTTATGAATATTTGAAGCCTAATTACAATCGGCATAAATAAAAAAAAGCTAAATGCTATAAACAAACTACACGGATGTTGCATGACTTTAACGTCACCACCAGTATGCAACTCTATCAGTCTTTATTTTATATATATATATATATATATATATATATATATATATATATATATATGAAGAGTCCAGATGCAAAAGCCTCTAAATGCCATTTGAAATTTTCTTTCTAAAATGACAATTTTTATCAAGCTTGTATATTTAAGTTCAGTAATTTCACTTAAATGACAATTAATAGGTAATCTTCATTGCCATTTAAGTGAAATTTCTGAACTTAAATATACAAGCTTGATAAAAATGATCATTTTAGAAGAAAATTTCAAATGGAACTTAAACGTTTTTTCATGTGAACTCTTCATATATATATATATATATATATATATATATATATATATATATATATATATATATATATATATATATATATATATATATATATATATATACTCAATATATATATATATATATATATATATATATATATATATATATATATATATATATATACTAAAATTGTAGGTATATATATATATATATATATATATATATATATATATACCTACAATTTTGAGTTAGAATTGTTGGCAAAATTTACCTGTTCGTTATGCAAATTCTGTGGTTCCATTTCGCCAACTGTCTTTTTCAAAACGAAAGCTTTAAAATAAATCACAAGGGGATATTACTGATGTATTTTAGGTCATAATAAACCATGAAAATATCTGGAGCTCATGTTAACCACAGATTGTATTTCAGGCATTTAATAAAAAAAATATATATATATATATATATATATATATATATATATATATATATATATATATATATATATATATATATATATATATATATATATAACTATTAAAAAAAACTGTTCAGTGGCGATGAAACCATAAGTGTTAAAATGCTAATTTGTTTCTGGGTTTTGGCCTACATAAATTAACTAAATTAATAACTTTTTTACAACAAAAATGAGCCATCACTGAATTTACTTAACCTGGACTATGACACTATTTTCTACAAACTTTGTAGAATTATTTTCCTGTTATCACTGTAAAGCTGCTTTGAAGCAATCTATATTGTTAAAAGCACTGTATAAATAAAGGTGACTTGGCTTGACTTAAACATGACACAAATCACCTTTAATCTGAAATATATTATTTTTATACGCTCTTATGACCTTTTACCCGCACCTGTTCTTCTCTTCATCTGTCTCATTTTGTCTCCTGAGGGCTTCAGCTAAACTTCAGGGCAGAGCTGAACACCAGATGAAGGAGCCTGAGCATTAAAGTGTACATGAACATCTGCCACAATTCTATAAACTCTTTTTCCATCTCTCTCCACATAGATCCCAATGAAACGGTATCATCACTCCCCTCTCCTCATCCACATCACAGCTCTCTATCCCTCTTAGCAAAGCTTTCTCAATCTCTCCTCTTCTTCTTTGAAGCTCACCTGCCCTACATCCCTTTACTATAGGAAGCGAGAGCACGAATTGTGTAAGTAGGCCTGCATGCTCACTGAGTCTTTGCGACTATTCTGCCTGATAAAAACGGTTTGGGAACTTTGAGTAATGACTATGGAAACACAGGAAACCCACACCTAGGGTAATAGAGACACAGGAGGAACAAACAAAACAAAAAAAAGAGAGAGAGAGAAAGCAAAGAGGGAGTACAGTGGGGTAAGAGTTAAAGTTTGTGGTCAGCAGCACCACGGGCATCATAAATCAGATTTCCCACAATCCCTGTGGAGGAGCCCTGCACTCGGCCTGCCGCAGACACACGCTCAGTGGGGCGTTGCACAATCGATTGGCGTCGCCACTGTGATGATGAGTGCTGCGGGGTCTGGGGCTGAGGGGATAACGTGTGTATATGTGTGTGTGTGCAAGATGGAGGTGAGGTCTACTTGCTCATGAAGAAGTCTACCTCAGCACCTGCCCCGAAAAACAGCGAGTTGGACCTGAGCGAATGTGCAGACTCTGGGCCTATTTACTCTCAGATCAGCATTCACCTTCTGTCTCTCACGCACAGATTCAGGAAAAACAAACAATAGCATGCTGACACACACACACACACACCGAGCTATATTTACATATTCATCACAAACACAGCTGAGTAGCTGAACAGTTGCTCATAGCTCAACGGACTTCTATCCATAATATAATAAGCATCACATGCTTAGATATTTACTGTCACCTCATGGTTCCTTTAAATGTCTTCAGGCTGGATGCAAGTTTTGCCGTTGAAGTTGACTCTTTGTACTGTTTAAAGTTATTGAAAGCCACAGATAAATGGTATAGCATGAAGGAATGAATCAACACTTCCACGTCCAATACACTAAGTAGACATTACATTACAATCACAAAGCCATCAATCACAAAGTTCTGTCCCTTGCCCCTTGTGTGTTTCCAGCGCAGTCTCATTCCCAGGACGTCATATACCTGACATCTTGGGACGTCTTTTGACCATACGTCAATATCCGCCTTTTTAGGGTACCCTTAAATGTCGGTTAGATGACGTCATCTGGATCCTAACTCTACCCCAGACCTAAACCTACTCCGTCACCTAACTGACGTTAAAGGTGAAGCGTCAGTTGTTTGACGTCCCAGGATCGTCATAAAACTGACATTTAAGGGTACCCTAAAAGGCGGATATTGAGATTATGGTCAAAATACGTCCCAAGACATCAGTTATATCACGTCTTAGGATGAGACTGTGTGTCAGTGTTTCGGCCTAAATAGATTTTCCTTTAGCTACCAATAACATGTTGCATGACTAAAAAAATGCACAATGTTTCATTAAATTCAACATAATTTTGCTCCACAATCAGTTTCTTATGAAGCTCCTAAAGGGATAGGCTATGGTGAAGGAAGAAAAATATGAGATGGGAGGGGAAAATAATTTTCAATGCTTTTGAGTTTGCTTACAAATGTTTTGTGTTCCACTGAGAAACTTTGAGTTTAGCGTACAAATGCAGTTTTTCAAAAGGTTTGCGAGCGAACGCAAAAGCATTCGACATGTATTTTTTACCTAGCTTTAGTGGCTCAGTTTCTTCCTCAGAGTAAAAAATATATATATTATAGATAAAATAATCCTGTCGTTAGCAGCCCTATATCATTTTGAAAAAAACTTTAAAAAATGAATGACAAGGGAGGTAGTAAATGACGTCCCGGGTCACTAAAGACCCAATATAAGCATTTAAAGGGTTAAATATTCCATGTGCCTATAGCTCAATTATAAGTTTATCAAGCGACAAGACTACTTTTTGTGCGAAAAAAACATAAATAATGACTTCTTCTTCGAGTACTTCTTGTTACCGGCTGCTCACCGCTTTAGGAGTATTACCGCCACCTACCGTATAAGATGATGATCGCGAATTCATTTTTGGGTGAACTAACCCTTTAAGGGATAATGTAACAATTATGGAGAAATAAATTTGCAATTGTGAGATATAAATTCACAAATGTTAGACTGTTATTCCGGTCTTGTGTTCCCCAGTCTTGTGTTTAGAGATTTTCTTGTTCCTAATTGTTTCTGCTGTTTGACTTCCTGTGATTAGTTCCAGTTTTCTTTGTTTCTATCACTCGCTTGTTTTTTCGTAGTTACCCTTCTCTAGTTACCATTGCTACTCATTACCTACACCTGTTCATTGTATATTTATACCCCTCTGTTTCTTGTGTTCTTTGTTCTGGTGTTGTCCTCAATGAATGTTACATGGGTATTTGTTTTAGTTCTGTTTTTCTACTGTGTCTGGATTATCCTGTTCCCTGAATGAATTTATTTGGAATATCATGTTCTCTGCCTGCGTTTACTTTTTTTGGTTTGCTTAAATAAATATGTCTACTGCATTTGAATCCAAAGCTCCTTCGTAACTAAAACAGCCACGTCAACAGAGACATTAATTTGCAGTTACCGATAGAGACAGGAATAAAGTCAATATTTTAGGGAAGAAAGTTGGAATTATGATATGTTGTCAGATATAAAGTGTTATTTCACCCTCACTCTGAGGCAGACCTAGGCTTCCATTGGAAAATAAACAAATAAATAGTGTAAATCACGCTGAATTTTCCACTGGAACTTAAAGAGAAGTTCAACAAACTGGTAAAATGTACCAGACACCAAAAAGTAGAAGCATTTCAAAACCTGTCATCTCAAAAAGTTTAAGAAAAATCCTAAGCTTTTATTGTGAGTATTGATTTCCAGCATGAAGTTCATCTGTGTTGTGGAAAGTTTTGTAACTCTTTCCTTATTGGCAGGCTGCAAAGTGAAATGCCTCCCAACACACCTTCCCTCTCTCTTTTGCTCTCTCCTCTCCCTTCTCCCTTTCATAAATTTCATTAAGGGAGAAATCACATTACACTATTTTCTGGACCTGCTTCCAGGGGTTAACCACTTTGCTTAGCCATGTAAATTCTCAGCTTAGTCAGGGCCATTCTCCACAGCCTGGCTGCTTCGATGCAGCCTGTGCCGAATTAAGCGCTATCTATGTAAATTTGTGTGTGTGAAAGTGTGTGTGTCCTGAAGATGGACATGGGGTGTGTGGAATATGTAAACCCATTCTCCTGGATTACTGAATTCGTGTGTACGTGTGTGTGTGTGTGTGTTGGTCTCTTCTCCCTATATGCACATAGGATGAGCACGATGTGTTAACCCTATCTGCTGGATTATCCGGATGGTGTGAGTGTGTGAGAGTGAGACAGAGTCGGGCACTTGAGGATGGAGAAAAGGAGGTTAAAGGGGAACTTATCGTCTTTGTGCAGAAGATAGACTTCCACAGGCTGGCCTCTCCTACTACCCACAACTGAAGAACTTTCCCTAAAACGTAGTCAACACTCACAAGCACCCAATCCAACACACAAGAGAGTTTTTTTGAGAGAGAGAGACATTGCCATTGTCAAAGACCTATAAAATAAAATTGCAGTTATGAGGCTTTTGGTCCATGTGTGTCTATCCATATACTATTGTAAAAATATAGTTTTAGCAGAAATGCAGCGTGTATCCTTCTCCTGGATCTCCATTTTGATTTTTAAGTCACCTCAACATTGAAACTGTATTAAACTGAAATAAAACAGAAAAGAAAACTACATGTATATTTATGCTTCTATATAGAAAAGCAAATGTGTTTATACACTTTTATAGTATAAATACATTATGTTTATAGAAATATATTCCTTAAATAAATACATAATAAAACCAAGAAATTCAATTGCACAGCTATCTTTGTTTGAGCTGAATACAGTTCTGGCATATTACTTATCATTTTGCTATACCGATTAACCAGCAAATCCATAAAATATTATTTGAATTATAAGAATATTAAGAGTTCAACAATTCAATCCAATTTCTACTCTAATTCTTGCAGCCTCAAAATGGTTTTCTGGCTGAACAGGTAATACTTTGCAATAACAACATGACATCATGACTTTTGCGTAAACATACACGCCACTTTCGAGTCAAGTGGCGATATTATCTCGACGCATTTCTGAGCTATCCGCGTGTATCCGCGTGTATGCGTGTCTATGCCATTACGTCCGAGTGTCTGTACACGGCGGCAAATGTCCGTGCCAGGACGAATTAAAATGTATATCTACATCTGGGGAGCGATCTTTTTTTCCTAGTATGGTGAGGGAGACTCATAAATGCCATTAACCCCAGTGACGGGTAGTTTTAGGGACGGGGTTGAGGTAGGTCATATATTTATATATACAGTAATAACGTTAAGTCAACGGTGTTCATAAACACGTTGAAAAGCAATTATGCGTGTTGATAGCACGCCAAAAATGGAAATACGAATTGGTGTGTCATACACACGCTACCTCATGAGATCAGTCTGGCAATAAGGTCCCATTAGTTAACCCCATCATTTTTCAATGTTAGTTCATGCTAACTAGTGTAGCTAATGTCAACAAATGGAACCTTTATGTACAGTGTAACCCACTAATAGTAGTGCATCCCAAACAATATAAAAAAAATGCTGACATTTACCTGTGCAGTCTGCACGAACTACAACAGACTTTTAATTGTTGTAATTTCTTCATATAGTTCAAAGGTCAAGATGAAGATGCATGGCAGTGCGTAAGCACCTCATGGAGTTCAGCAACACGATTTATCTTCCTACTGGAGCGAATAGTCCCGAGGCCTCCAGAAGTCTCACTGCTACACTCTCTATCTTTCTGTCCATCCATTTGTTTGCCTGCTCACTTGCCCTGCAGTCTATCATTGACACTCGGTGAATGATGTTTCGCTTGTTTTGTCAATGGCACAGTTTGCTTTAAAACTGGAAGGTCAAACAAAGGTGATTGGGTCATGAAGGAAGGCAGCTTTCAGAGAGTTTAAAAGAGCCCTGTCTATTTTAATCTCTTGAGTGGACAGGGAACTACTCACATCTCAGATCATTTTCCTCCAGCCGGTACTGTAGATGTGGAACTTGACCTGTTCAGGGGACTGGTGGACCAGGGTAAAGTGTGCATGGCTGCCCCTGTTCTACCAGTAATCTATTTCTGAACCGGTTTGTCCTCTGCACTTGTTCAATCATTTCCTGATTGATTCTGATCCTGATCAATCCTTGGAAAGACAGATGGGCCCTGCTCCACTCTTTAGTCTATACTCTGCCACACACACACACAGACAAACACACACTACAGCCCCTGTCCCAAGCCCCTATCTCATACTGTCGCTTTCCTCTGTGGCTGAAGGCAAATGAGGCAAAGGGTCAAGATACGCAGGCATTTATCCGATGTAGCACTCCTGGTTATTCACACACACACACACAGCTACTTTCTCAGACGACTCACCCTCTTGTAGTCACTTTCTGCGCTTCAGTCAATGTCCTGACCTTAAAGACAAAAAGGGACTGATAATTTGTCTCAGTTCATGTGGGATATAAACAATCACCCATTCACATGCTTATTTAAGGTTAATTAGTATTTTTATATAAAAAATTATTAAAATAATATAATTCGAACATAAATACTATACAATATCAAGCAGTAATGAGCAGTTTTTGTATTTATTTTCACACATATATTTTCTCTATAGTTCTCTTTCTTTTTTTTTTCATTGGCGCCACTTCAGAAAAAAAAAATTGCTGGACTGATTGCTGGAATTTAGTGCTGTGTTGGCAGCAATGTCTCTGGGTGAGCAGAATAAATCAGTATAATGGCAGGTTTATAATAGTAATAAAAATATAGAATCAAACCTGAGACAAGCCATTTGGCCAACAAGGACCCGTGAGAGAACAAACCATATCAATTAAATAAATCACTAAATGTTTCTTGATTAATTACTCACTCTAGATTGTCCATTAGGGATGGTGTGAAAGAGCGTGGCATGCTGAAATATAGTGAACTTGAAACTATTATCTGTTCTTGCTTCTTCTATAATACTGAAAACGAGAATGTCTAAATATAACAAACCAGCAGTTTGTGTCATAGATGATGGTTTACAAACTCTTGTATTTGTGAAGGTGGAAGGGTGGATTACCAATGTGTGATTTTATGTCTTGAACAGGTGTGATCCAGCAACAGCTTTCTGTATACTTTCAGAGGCTGTAAATCCCTTGATAGGAAAAAAGGAGGGGGAGAGAGAGACATAAAGACTCTCCCAGTCTCTCCACGGACTACACAGAGAAGTGGAAATCCCTTCCACTCAAACTAAGAACCGAATGAGAACCAGATCAGGAAGGACCACTGAAGACTCAAAGCCTTGGGATTCAAACCAACAAACCCCCAGACCCCAAAAAAAGACCTGTCAATCACACTCAAAGCACTAGAGATGATAGATGTGTGCGTGTTGTGTTGCAGTGATAGGGAAGTCTAGAGATGGCTTTGGAGAAGGCATGACATGAAATAATGGGGGATACTAATGGATGGGTTACCCTGAAGTAGCTTCTGAAAGTATCCATCAGACTCATCTCACCAGTTTAGTGAGAATGATGAAAAAGAAACACACAAGTGTAAGGGCTGAGTAAATAGGAAAAGTTGAAAAGCTTGTTTGTTAAAACTCAGTTCCAATCCATCAATCAATAATGTTGTGGGAGGTTACACAGAGGCCTACAAACCAGAGTTGGACATATTATCAGTAACTACTCAAGGCCTTAGTGACAATACACTGTGTGTTTGTCACACAAATCTCTGTGTGTAGATAGAAGAGAGGATGAATAAAATGATAAGGGCAGAAATCACACAGTGTGTTAAGCAAACCAGATGGAGGGAAAGAAAGAGCGAGCCAAGAAGAGAGATTTGATTAAAAACCTGAATAAAAACAAGGATGTTTTATTTATTTATTTATTGTCTAAACTTTCTGTAGTTGGTGTTTTAGAATGGTTGAAGTTGTTACAAAGACTATATTTCAGTGTCTGTAAGGCCGTGTGTCCACCAAAGTGTTTTTCGTACATTTTCAATTGTTGTCAATGGGAGCGCCACTTTTTTAAACGCCATGAGCGTAACGAGGCGCTGAGCGTTTTTTTTTCACGCTGAAGCGCCGAGTGCCCAGCCGTTTTTACTGGTCACCGAGAGTTGAAAAATTTTCAACTTTGGATAAAACGCAGCGCTCATCACTGTCACTTTTTACCCAGCCATCCAATCACAGTGGAGGAGGGGCAGGACTAAACCACACTGACCAACTGTCACAACATTCTTTCTGTACAACGACATCAACCAACAGAGCATAACCGAACAACATGGATGAAAATACATTTTTAGTATGAAACAAATTATTTGAGAAATCACTTACAAGTAAACTGTGCTGCGGATCTTCCGTATCATAGCAACGAAAACGCTCTCAACGCAAAAACGCTGAGCTGACAAAACGCTCTCAAGCGCCCACAGCACGGCGTCCTCAGCAGAGCGTCTAGCATTTTCAGCGCAGTCTCATCCCAAGATGTCATATAACTGACTTCTTGGGACATCTTTTGACCATACATCAACATCCGCCTTTTCAGGGTACCCTTAAACGTCGGTTAGATGACGTCATCGGATCCTAACTCTACCCAGACCTAACCTGACTCCGCCAGATGGATTTGCTCCGCATATCCATCTGGAAAACTTCCGTTGAAGTAGTTTTGGAAGGGGCGAAAATACTGGTTAGCTGATTGGCCTATGTTGCTGATAGACGGGCCAAATCAACCAATCAGAGCAACTCTTGCCGAAACTAGTCGGGAGAAGAGCAAAAACATCTTTTCCTCTGAGAAAAGCCTCCAGAGCAGTGTTTTGCTCTTCTTTCAGTGAGGAAATACTCTGTAATTCCGATAAAACTTGCTCCCAACCCGCAATCCGCCTCAAGCCACACGCTGATTGGACGTCGTCGGTGAACTGCTCCCAAATTTTCTTTAACGGAAAGTATCCAGACTGATCTGCGAGCTGAAACCTTGAAAGCTTGCGAGATCAGGATGGTCTCATCGAGGCTACCCCAGACCTAAACCTACCCCTAAACCTACCCCGTCACCTAACTGACGTTAAGGAAAGCGTCAGTGGTCTGACTTCCAGGGATCGCTCATATAACCGACGTTGAAGGGTACCCTAAAAGTGCGGATATTGACGAATGCGTGCAAAAGACGTCCCAAGATGTCAGTTATATGACTTCTTGGGATGAGACTGTGTTATTTTCAGTGGGCTAAAAACGCTTTGGTGGACACACGGCCTAAGATTTTCGAGTCAAAACACCAATTACAGAAATGCATATTTTACGTGAATACTAAAATTGTTATCAACTTTCTGTAATGTGTTGAGTAAACAACAACAAACTGGAAATTTATACATACATGCATACAAACATACTGTACATACAGACATACACACAGACACAGACAGACAGACAGACAGACACTATCATTTCAAGCCCATGTCACTTTATTCTCTTTTTTAATCACATGATCACTTAATTAATCAAAGTGTAATTCGTTTAAAAAATGTAATTGTAACTTTCAAAATCTTGTAACTTTGGCAAATGACACTATCATACTGTTCACTAATATGCAACAAAAAGAGAAAACATTTAGTTGCTAGTAAGTTAAATATTTAGAAAATTAAACGTTTTGCTGATTACAAATATTTTCTGTCTTTTCTTTCTCCCTTTTCCATTCCCTAGGTGGCAGTTAGTCCATTTCTCATGTGTTGACATGCAATATCCAGAGGCTTTAGAGAGCTCTGAAATGCCACTAGTGGGTTCCCACTTACCACAATGAAAAATTAATCGGTCAGGCGGGGCACTTCTCTTATGTATGTGTGTGTGATTTTTTTTTTTTTTTTGCTTCCTTTTTTTTCAATAAAAGTTTCCTGTGATATTTGTTTCTCTTGTAGGATATGTGTCATGTGCTATACGTTCAAATCTATAGTTCATGTGAGCATTTTGTCTGTTGTAAAGCATCAGCAATTTAAATAAACCAATTTTTAACGTCATTGGCAGCAACATCATGAGATACTCATTAATATGAGCCACAGCTAGTGAGCTAAAGGACGCAACCTGTCAGAACTCGACTCAACTGTCCTCCACTTCTGACAGGCCGTGAATGTCTGGGCCAGGGCAACCACTTTGGGCCATTAGACTGCTATCACAAGCACTGGGGTGGGGATGACCTGCAAGAATGTTCTGGACACGATGTTCCCTTGAGATTTGCCACTCTTGCACTTTTTTTCATTAGCGTTTTCCGACATTTTCAACTACTGTTTACATTTATACTAGTTACGTTTGGGACAAATTCAAAAGGGTGGATTTTCAAGGACAAGGAGCAGAGGGTGGATCTGGGATCTAGCTTCTTTACATATGAATGACACAGTCCTGTATGCACATTAAGCTACACACTTCCACAACGTGTTTACATGCACCTTACACCGACATGTATAATGTACCGACATTCTGCTCTCACTTTTTCCTCTCATTTGCTCATACATAAATGCACACCCCTATTCCATGGCATTCCTGGCCCCCCTAAAACCGTCACTGAGGTCTCGCTTGAATGGCACTTCCTTCATCAGGAAAAGACGGGTGCAGCCTATTGAAAATACTTACTATCAATTATTTAACCTCACTCTCTCCTTCTCTTCAATAACCAGGTTGGCTTTGACTTTGATGGCCATTGCGTCCAAGCTCGAGGGCCACCTCGCTTAACGTCACCCCTCCTTCCCCTTCCACATTTTCATTCACCCATCTCGCTGCCACTCTACTGCAAAAAAAAAAAAGGCACGCTGTCAAATGCTAAAAAACATAGCAAGTGGTCAAAGTCCAGAACGTCTTACTTCATGTCCTCATCTACACTCGTCAGCGGTCATGAATTTTCCACAGAGATTTTTCAAGACCTTAGGTTACCTCGTTGTAATGTTGTACCCTTTCAAAACATGAGGACAAAATTTAAACCTTTTTGTTAAACTGGAGTAAAATATGAGGAAAACATAACTTTTAGTCAAATCTCATGACTTTTAAATTCTTCAAAACTTTCAGTTTTTTTAAACATACAACGTGAAAACGTTACAACTCTGCCTGTATTTAACATGAAAAAGCTAACAAAAGGTGTATTAATTAAAACTATACAAAGCAATTATAGATATATTTGTTGCTTAAAATAAGATACATTTTAACTTTAGAATATAAAAAACTTAAACTTATTTTATTTCAGCCTATTTCTCATTTTCATTTACTTGATTTACTATATCTAAACTAGAAACTCAAACTAAAATTGAAATAAAAACTATAGAGGCATTTAAAATAGCATAACTGAGTGAAAAAGAAATGACAAAAACTCAACAAAATTACCCCAAAAAATTACAATTTAACCGAAACGGGAAAATAACAATAGTTACCAATTACACTGAGAAATATATATATTTGCTGTTTGCAAAAGTGCTACAACTGTTTGGTGAATTTTCCCCAATGCGTTTTGAGCCATTTTATACAATTTACACACACACACGCTCAGGCTTATAGAAATCCAGGGAGCAGCATGATAGCCCCTACTGGTTAATAATGTCACCAGCTGATCCTGTCCTGTGTCCACTATAGTCTGGCTCAAATCCCTCCATGTGTGTGTGTGTGTGTGTGTGTGTGTGTTGCGCACACTGCACACCATAATAAGTCTAGTAGCTCATTCTCTGAACAGTACATTCGAAGACGCAATACGGGACGTGATGCAAGGAACGAGCTGAGAAACAGAACAAATGAAAATGTATCAATGAAACAGGAAAAACAGAATCATTCATTAGAGTCAACTTCCAACAGAAAGTCTTGTCAGTGACTCCACACAGCTTTCCCTCTGTCCCAGACATGCTTGAAATCCTTTTAGCAAGCCAAGACAGCATGCTCTTGTTATTTGGATATAATCCTCTGCTTCTACAGGCATGTTTGTGTGTGTTTAGAAGCATGATGGAGGGGAAGACCTCAAAGCTTAATCCTGTGATGTACATATTTCCTCCTGAAGGTTTTTAGGCCCATGAGCGGCAACTGAGAAATCATGTGAAATTTGAATTTCAGGACACCTAAAAAGATTTATTCGAGTATGCTTTAAACCTCAGAAAAACTGTATTTTAAAGTCCTATTATGCATTCAGATGTGGGAATCAAAATAAAATGATACATGAATCTCTCTCTCTCTCTCTCTCTCTCTCTGTGTGTGTAAGTTATATGTGTATGTATGTGTGTGTGTGTTCAATGAGACATTTTAATGGGTTTGTCTGTAAATACATGGCACAATATCTTGATGTGGGTTAATTTTAACAAATGTGATATGAAGTTCAAATTAAAACATCTTATGTTTTCTTTTCATCCTTTATTTTTTGCTACTTTTTATATATTTTACGCAACAATTTTCATAAAAATCAATCATAAAAATGTTTAAAACTATCTAAACAAATAGTCAAATAACCATGCACTTCAATATCTCTTTTTTTAGATGATTTTTATTATTTATTTATTTATTTATACATAATTTTCACTACTAAGAACAACTAACTACAATACGGGTCAAGCATTTAGAGTTCAGTATGATTTTGTTGTTGTTGCTTTGAAAGACGCTACACTATAAAAATTAATACGCTTCATCTAATCAATAAAAATGTGGCAACAGATTACAAGCAATATTATTAATTCAATTTAACAAATTAGAATTGTGTAATGATGAATCAAATTATTCCTTAAAAGTTAACCATTTAAAATGAGTAAAGTTTACACCAAAAAAAATAACAAAAAATATCTGAATAACAGACAGATGTCAAAGATTAAGAACTCTTATTTGATATTGCCAACATTGAAGACACATGATGTTAACAAGCAGAATGACTGAAGGAGAAAACCGCTATTTTAAAACAAACCTAAAACAAACACTGATCATCATAATGGTGACTTAAATTTACTTTAAAAAAAAATTTACTCATTTTAAATAGGTAACTTAAGGAATTACTGTAATTTCATTAATTATTACTCAATTTCTAATTTGTTAAATTGAATTAATAATATTGCTTGTAATCTGTTGCCGCAGTCTTTTTTAAGTAAAGCGCATTCATTTTTACAGTGTAGCAAGAATGCATTAACTAATCAAAGATGACAGTAAATAGAACATTACAAAATATTTATTTTAAATAAATGCTGTTCACCCAAGAATCCTGAAGAAAAAAATGCTTCAGGAGTTTTCACAAAAAAATATTGACGGCGTTTGTTTTTAATATTTAGATTTTTCTTGAGCACTAAATCAGAATATTAGAATGAATTTCTGAAGGCTCATGTGACTCTGAAGACTGGAGTAATGATGCTGAAAATTATTAATTAAACTTCCTGAAACTTTGTGTAATAAATAAATAGAAAATAATAGAACATAATTGTTTTTTAGAGTTAGTGTGAGAAAAACAGGACTATTGTCCTCTAGTGATGTATATGCTGTGCACTTTATGTAAACGAGTGTAAAGGTCCACAGGGCCTAGACGTGCCCAACAGTAAATTGCTCTTCTAAGAGACAGTGTGTGAGATTTTATACCAGTTGGTAATAATCTCAAACTGTGTGCAGCAACTAGTTCTCTTCTCCTTCAATCCGAGTGTGTGAGTGGCAAGAGGATCAGAAGGGGCTAATGTAGAGGGACAGCGATGGCATTCCAAGTCTGCCCGGTGTCAGAGAGAATTAGCCCACAGACACACAAACACTCTGACATGAACACACACTCACAGAGCCAATACATGCTCACTCGGCCACGCGCAAATGAGCCTGTCACTCCACGCAGGTCAAAGGTCAAGAGGATTTCTCTCCACTTCTTCCTCTCCCACATCATCCCCTGCAGTACGATTTATTTCTCTTTCATCACACTATGCTTCAATGCACTATCATTAAACACGTTTTATCTCCCTGAGGTGGCATTATGAGCGTACCTTAATTCTCACAGCGTTCCAATGCTGATTATTTATATGCATATGTTCTTTGTGCATGCCTGTTCTTTTCATAATCACCTGATCCCAGATAATCTGTCATAAACAGCTGACCAAAGTTGTTGTTCAATCCAGTCAGCTAGCGCTCGTGAGCGCCTAATGGGCGACTTGAAGTGAACGAAGAGTTTGACGAAGAGGATGTGGAGTCAGATCTCCAAGTTAGTTTGTCTTAGGCCTCATTGGACATCTCAGCGTTTTGTTTTCTCTAGTCAGCAGGTCCGACTTGATGGGTTGAGTTTGTAGAGCTGTTGTTTTTAATTTTGCCTTCGTTAGGCCTTGTGTTAATTACTAATCTCATGGTCCACAGCCGTGCGCTTGGTCTCCTCTCTCTAATGAGACGGAAATGAGACAAACAGCTGGGATTTATGGCTCGCTGGATGCTCACGCCATGAGAAAACTCTTGTACGTGCAGGACAGAAAAACAAACAATCCCATATATATACGAATCGCACATCGTGATTAACTATGCACAAATAGACATTAACGTGATAAGACTGTCTGTATGCAAATTAAAAAACGCACAATCCAAATTATTTGTGTGAAAGAAACCTAAGCAGATTAATACACAGCTGCATGAAGAGCACACAAGAGTGCTTACAGTGCAAAACCCACCCAAGGGCCTGGCAGACGCACCCTCAGCCATCATCGAACAGGAGTACTCCCTCTCGTTTCGGCCCCCTCCCTCACTCACTCTCTCTCTATCAGCCTCAGGGGAACTCCACAATTAATGACCATGCTGATGACCGTCTCAGAGGGTGTGTGTGCGAAGGGGGCTGGGGTGCGGTCAAATGGTGTGTGTGCGTGTATGCGAGTGTGAATCGCTGAGAGGAGGCAGCTCATGGCTCAGGTGATCGGGAGGCATGTCTCGGTGGGCTGTGGGTAAAGACCCGACGCAGCTCTTTCAGGCCTGTGCTTCAGCACAAAGGGAGCTGTGTTGGCCTTCGCCATCAGCAGCTTTAACTGCAGCTCCAGACCCACAAACCTGCCCTCGCACCGTGGACCTCTCATGCGGCCTATATGCTGGACCAGGGTGCCGCAAACCACATGGCAACACTGTTTTTGCCTGGTATTATGATCGGTTATGTGATCAGCTCTGGCACATCAGCATTTTAACCTGGTAGTAACATCTCAGGTCTCATGTGACCACTTGTGATCATATTTTGAAGGAAGGATATAATGAAATAATATAATATAATTAATATTATATAATTAATATGTAAGCATTAAGGTACAAGAGGTTGTGCTGTATCATGAATAAGTAATGGTTGAAGGGTGTTGTTAGGTCTCAAACCTGAAAGTGCCTGCAACCCCTTCAGCCGTGACTTATTCACGATACAGCACTTGCCTCGAGTACCTTATTGCTTTTGTAAAATGGTTAGCATACAATAAAAAAAATATTAAAGTAAAAAAAAAATAGAACTGTTGGGTGAAGCGGTCATAGCCGTGTGTTATCATGAATAAAGCACAGCTATTGACCAATCAGAATCAAGGATTGGAACAAACTATACTTTTGTAAAATCGAATCTAATCTAATATAATGATCAGAGACTATAGTGGAGTACCTGCATTTGCTTTGCTTAGATTTGCTTTTAGTGTAGTTTAGTTTAGTCACATGCCTGTCCTGTCTTATGCTGCACATGGGTGTTTTGTTTATTTTGGGCCATGTGCCCTTGTCATTGTCTGATCCCTCCCCTCATTACCTGATTATTGTTTTAGTTGTTCCACCTGTCCCCTCTTGATTAGTTCCCTTCTGTTCCTGAGTCAGCGTCTGTTCCTGAGGGGTCTTCACCGCCCTGCCCGCCCGATGGACTGTCTGCTTTGCCCTGGCCGCCCAAGGGGTCTTCACCACACTGGCCGCCCGATTGACTGTCTGCTTCACCCTGGCTGCCGATGGACTGTCTGCTTCTCCCTGGCCGCCCGAGGGGTCTTCACCGCCTCAGGCCGATGGACTGTCTGCTTTCGCCCTGGCCGCCTGATGGACTGTCTGCTTCGCCCTGGCCATCCGAGGGGTCTTCACCGCTCTAGCCCGATGGACTGTCTGCTTTCGCCCTGGCCGCCTGATGGACTGTCTGCTTCGCCCTGGCGGCCCGATGGACTGTCTGCTTCGCCCTGGCCGTCCGATGGACTGTCTGCTTCGCCCTGGCTGCCCGATGGACTGTCTGCTTTCGTCCTGGCCGTCCGAGGGGTCTTCACCACCCTGGCCGCCTGATGGACTGTCTGCTACGCCCTGGCCCGCCCAATGGACTGTCTGTTTCGCCCTGGCCGCCCGATGGATTGTCTGCTTCGCCCTGGCCGTCCGAGGAGTCTTCGCCACCCTGGCAACCTGATAGACTGTCTGCTACAACCTGGCCGCCCGATGGACTGTCTCACTTCGCCCTGGCCTCCGAGGGGTCTTCGCCACCCTGGCCGCCTGATGGACTGTCTGCTACACCCTGGCCGCCCGATGGACTGTCTGCTTCGCCCTGGCCGCCCGATGGACTATCTGCTTCGCCCTGGCCGCCCGAGGGGTCTTCACCACCCTGGCCACCCGATGGACTGTCTGCTTCGCCCTGGCCGCCCGATGGACTGTCTGCTTCGCCCTGGCCGCCTGATGGACTGTCTGCTTCGCCCTGGCCGTCCGAGGGGTCTTCACCACCCTGGCCGCCCGATGGACTGTCTGCTATGCTCTGGCCGCCCGATGGACCGTTTGTTTTGCCCTGACTGCCCGATGGACTATCTGCTTCGCCCTGGCCGCCCGAGGGGTCTTCACCACGCTGGCCGCCTGATGGACTGTCTGCTACGCCCTGGCCGCCCGATGGACTGTCTGCTACGCCCTGGCCTCCCAGGACTAAACGTTCTGTCCCTCCCGTCCCGCTCTGGTCTGTCCCTTCGCTCCCGCCCTGGTCTTTCCCTCCTGTCCCGCCCTGGTCTTTCCCTCCTGTCCCGCCCTGGTGTTTCCTTCCCGTCCCGGTCTTATGGAGCGTCTGGTAGGGAGGGGGTAACGTCATATGCCTGCCCTGTCTTGTGTTTTGTTATTTTGGCCCATGTGCTCTTGTCGTTGTCTGATCCCTCCCCCTCGTTACCTGATTATTGTTTTAGTTCTTCCACCTGTCCCCATATGATTAGTTCCCTTCTTACTTCTCTTGTTTGCAGTCTTTGTCAGTGCGTTGTCTAATGTCTCCCGTTCCCTGTGATATTCAGCACGTTCAGGTTCTGTTATTGTTTTATTTTTATTAATTGTGTTTTTCCCCCTCGTGGATTTTGTTTTGTGTTTGTTTATTTTGTAATTTAAGTTAATTTCTCCTGCACTTGAGTCCTCACAACCTTTTGCCTTGCACGTGCCATGACTAGTTTAGGCACGTTTAATTTAGGCATGTTTGGTTCTGTAACATACTTTTCACACTCTATTTAATTTTAAGGCAAAAAACAAAAATACCTAGTTGGTGTATTCTGGTGGAAATTACAATCTGGTATAAAATCTCACACACTCAGAGCTAATACCAGTTAAACATGGAGTCACAGACTGCACCCATACTTCAAAGCAGCAGCCAGCCATGCAGATTTGCTTGCACCAGCACCACGGACAGCACATGTATGCATAACCTCTGCTTAAAATCATAAACTGCACTGCATCTGCCTGCAATCATTGACCTGTCCATCAGTCACTCTGTAGAAGTGTTGCTCCTCTGAAGGAGGAAGCTGTGTCTTTCACTCCTGAGGGGGTTTGTTGATTGTAGTATGATGGGAAGAAAGACCGTCAACACAGTTCAAACAAACTGCTTGCATCTAATTGGCCTTGGGCCTCCTGGTTTGTCTTTGCCTTTACGGTCCTCTCTAAGACAAGTCAAAGAGATCTCCTCACTTTTATCAGGTGTTATCAAAGAATTCATGGACTTCAGCACTTTACACCTTTGATTACATGAGAATAAGTGTGTGTGCTTGTTTGTTTCCCACCTACAGTGTGATGAGTGGATGTGTATTCAGCTAAATAACCTTGCTGACACAAGGTCTGTTCAGAGAGAGTGAAATGCATTCAGAAGAGGCTACCACAGACCACAGTTAATGAGACAGGTGTACTCGGAGGATTGATCGAGTTTAAAATATTACCACCTTACCAAGTCCTGATCCATACCCCTCAATCCAACCCACTCTACCCATTTGCAGCTACAGTGTTTCTTGCCAAACAGAATATGTTAGAAAACCAACATCAAAATACCTGACCACTACATTAATTATTACAAACGGAAGATTCTTGAATACTCACGTTTCCTCATAACGCTGATCCTAAGTGTCACTCCGGCAGTCGTATAGACGCACACACAGTTAATTTTTCAGTGAATCTCTGAGGTGCTCCAGGGCTTCTTGTCCTCTAGCTGTTTCTACAGAGATGACAAGAAGTGACAAACAGAGAGTGGTTAAGAGTCAAATATATAGTATAATATGTAATGTTTATTATTATGTAAAGAAAGGATCCATTAAATTGTTCAAAAATGACATAAAGAACTTTTAAAGATTTCTCTTCAAAATACATATTGTTCTTTTGAAAGTTCTTTTCATCAAGGAATCATGAAAAAATCCACAGTTTCCAAAAATATATTAAGCTGCACAACCTTTTTCTAGTTTTCAAAATTGATTAAAAGAAGAAATGTTTCTTGAGCAGCATATTAGAATGATTTCTGAATGCTGATGCAGAAAATTCAGCTTTGCCATCATATGAATAAATGACATAAAAAATTATATAAATATATATATATATTTATGTTAAAACTAGCATTTAAGTATATAGTTATTCATAACTAAGCCATTGTTAATTTAATCAGTTTTAAATAATTTTGCCATCTCAAAACGTCTTAATTATTTTAAAAGAACATATTCTGCTTTCCTAAACAAATTTCCAGGCAAAGTGAGCTAACTCTGCACATCCTTTGCAACAAATCCACCCCAGTGCATACGGGCTGTGGTAGGGTTTGTTCTTACTTGTTTAGGAGAAAATGAAATTCAGGCTGCATTTAGCCCATGCATTGTACCCAATGTGTGGAGAAAAGAAATTAAGAACAGAAAAATCGTATTTTAGGGAGCCCTTTCCTTCTCCCCGGTCTCTTCAGTGTACAGAGATGAATGAAATATTTGGCCTCAGACTCATAAAGTGGCTTATATATTCATTTCTATACTGATATGATTTACGAACTTCTATCAGCACTGATATATTGAGGGTTCTTTGTCACCTCACGACTGTGCTGCGAGTGATGCTTTCACTGACCTTCACTGTGAGGCGGAAAAAATGTACTGGTAATTTTCTGTAAGGACATTATCTGTTAAGTTTACAAATATTTTCTTAACATAATGCAAGGAATAATTCAAAATAAGGGTATAACACACCTGTAAAAAATCAATAGAGCAAATTCCACACAATACATTGTGCCCTGTTTTTATGGAGACTTTTCTTCTTGTCTCACTCAATCACACATAAAAAAGCGAAATAACTTGATGTAGCTACATTAACATTACAACCAATTACTCTGTTCATCCCTTAAACATTCAATATTGGTTATTAATTAATTAATAGAAATTTACATTTCCAGGGCATGGGGAATGTCTTTCTTATTAAGAACTACTAAGAGCAAGTAGTCAAGATCTATGATTAGTGACTCCAGATATAAGATTGAGACACAGACAACTTTACATGTGATATGAAAAATGAAATGACTTTATTAACTAGACTAAACATTTAAACTACTAAACATTTAAAATACACATACATACATGCATAGAGTTCCCCAAGTGAAAAAGAGAAAGAGAGCTGGAGTAGAACACAGGAAAGCAAGAAGTTATAGCATTGTTTGATGTTTAGCAGATCGACAGCCTGAGAAAACCATCAGTTTAGTTCTAACAAACCCTTCTTGAAAAGGGATAAGGTTACTTAAAGGGATAGTTCACTTTGAAATTTAAAGGGTTAGTTCACCCAAAAATGAAAATTAAGTCATTTATTACACACCCCCATGCTGTACCAACCCCGTAAGACCTTTGTTCATCTTCGGAACACAAATGAAGATATTTTTGATTAAATTTGAGAGGTGGATCACTGCTTCATAGGCTCCTAAAGGACTGAAACTTGACGGCCCAGAAAGTCATTGAAGAAAATGTTTAAATATTCCACGTGACTACAGTGGCTCAAGTATAAGTTTATCAAGCAACGAGAATACTTTTTGTGCGGAAAAACAAACAAAAAGAACAACTTTATTCGACTAATCCATTTCTTCCTTGTAGGCCTGAGACGAGAGTTCTAGAGATTTCCATGACACATGCGCAGAATTTCAATCTCCTTCAACTACTTCTTGCGAAATTCTTGCGCTTGCGTCGTGGAAATCTCTTATACTCTCGTCTCAAGCCCAGAAGGAAGAAAAGGAATAGTTGAAAAAAGTCGTTATTTTTGTTTTATTTCTGCACAAAAGTATTCTCGTCGCTTGATAAACTTGATAAACTGCTCGTTTCGAGTCTTAGGACATCAATGTGTACTTATATTTACAAGGTTGATAGGTTGACGGCACAATCGTGTTGCAATGTGGTATATGGAGCTGCCTGAAGAGTACATATGAAGTAGACTTGCTCCCTCGGTCAAAATATAGGGAGCGAGGATTTGTCCATTTACACTTCCCTTGTCCACTTCACGAAGTGGAATGAACTTCAAAATGGGCGGCAGCGATTCCCCTGAGGGGAAGTGCTTAGGGAAGTTTGCAAATGCGTGTCTAAAAGTGGACTGGAACGCAGTCCCATTCTGGTTGAACGCTTTGTTTTCTATGAAGCCCTTCCTTCCAGCCCAGTGTGTTGTGATTGGCAGAGCTTAGCGCATGTTCGGGAAATATCATTCCCCTTCATAAGTGCAAGCTCTACTCAGATGTAAATATTAACAATGGCATCAATGGCATTTCAAACCATTTTGAGCCTGATTCAGACCCTGACAAAGTTAACGAACTAGAGGATCGTGCAGACTGACAGAGATCGACAGACAAACGTTGAGGTTATAATGTTCACGAACAGTGTTAAAAATAAATTAACCCCTCGAAGTTTGTCAGCCTTATGACGAACCTTATGACGTCAAGTGGAAAAAAACAGCGACAACACTCTTTGTCTTTTCTAGCGCAGGGCCTCTAACATTTTTGCGTATTCCGTGGGCGGGGATTATTTAAATGAGGAACACGTGACTTCATAAGACTTGAGAAAAGTGTTGTAGTCCAAATGAGCCGTTCATTGTAGTTCTTAAAAGTGGATTATGTTAAATAAAATCTCCCTTTGGAGTGGACTAATTAGTTGATAGTGAATACTGTCATTCATAGTTACAGGGATTGTGAACTTTCTATCATATTACAGCTTATAAGCATAATGAATGTTTGTGGATTGTTCTAAGTGTTACTATTTATATTAATGGACAAGTATTCTTGTCGACAGGCATTTTTCTATCAAATGTTTTATGATGAGTTAAATGTGTTTACATATGCTCGCCTCAGGGGCATTATCTGACTGAGCAAATGGATTTTTGAGGACAAAGGTTGAATTGCTGCGTCAGCTTATGCCTGGTGGCTTGTATGGGGTGGAACAACGCATTGATTGATTTTTATGAAGTTAATTAACTTATTCATATAACAACATACCAGTAAATATATACAGATATTGCCTATATAAATATACGCTTACACATTATTTAAATGCTCTCGAAAATTTAAATATTATTACGATCATCATACATCATCATCATACATCCACTAGCACAACCTTTGACCCTTTGACCCTGTGACATGATTTCCTCTGACCTTCCATTCACCTCAATGAACAGACATAACACGGAGCACAAGACAGTTATGTCACAGTACCGGAGAACACGGCCAAGATTTCAATACACACAAAACCTACTTTACATGTCAATTCAAGTTTATTATAACAAGAGTGTGAGAGCCAGGCAGAGAAAAGAGGGTAGAAATGAAGGGCAGGTACAAAAAAGGAAGGAATAAATAATTCACAAAACGACCACTGTGATTCAGTCTCTTCCCATTTCATTCTATTAGCAGAGAGAGAGAGAGAGAGAGAAGAGAGAGAGGGTTGTTAATGAATTGTACTCACAAGTGCACTAGGGACATGTTGTTGTGCTCATTATTGGAGGCAGGAAGGAAGTTAATTGTTCCATGGCTTTTGGTGAGTTAATACTCCAGTGCCTGATAATTGAAAATGAACAATGCGTTATCAACTGCTCTGTCATACTGCCAAAACCAAAAATTTGTTATCTCTTTTTAAAATTATTATAATGTCTTTGTATCATGCTAAATGATAATGCATGTATTATATACTGTATAAATACAAAATAATCATTATAATATCCTGTTTTTTAGGACATTTACAGTTACAGTTGGCATCTCTCAAATGAGAAAAATGTAGGTTGAATTGTTTGGATTGTTGTTGTTTTTTTGCTATTGCTATGATGTCATGTGAGTGGACGGTTTTCCCGCCCTCACACCAGTACGGATACTCCATAAAAAAAAAAAAAAAAAAAAGATTTATCACTTTGGATTTCATGGTGACTTTAATAGTTCTTTTACTAATTATTAATGGGCATTCACATTATTTCCTCATTTCTTCTCACATCTATTTGACACCTATTGCAAGTGTCCTAAATGTGAATACATGCCACAGGGGTTACAATCAACTCCAGAGGAGTGTGAAACATTGCCATGGTAACAGCACACCATCCCTGAATCTCTCGACCCCTAACAGGGTGTTCTAACAGAGTCCCACAAACAAGGTTACACCTGCCGTTACACTTGAGGAGATGTATATGCATGCACATGTAGTTAATAGATTCTTAAGTATACTCTATGAATATTTCATGCTGCTTGTGTGACCTGCCCGATGACTGCAGAGGGATATACTGTATTCACTTTTTTGGTTTTACATGTAAAATAAACCTTTTGTCCCATACACCACATTTAATCTATGCAGTTTATATATTTAAAAAAAACACATACTGATACTGTTTAATTGTGAGTGAATGCAAAAATACAATTACATTATAATAGTAATAATTATTGCATAATAGATTATTATTATTGTTATATTAAATCATTATTTAAATAGTAATGCACATAATAATAGTAGAATTACGTCTATTAACATTGTTATAATTGTTTGTTTTGTACACGATATGAGGGTATATTACATACCCATTAAGCTTCACTCTCATTCTTCTATCACAAATCCACCATGCCTAAAGTGATGTGGAGTCCAGCTGTCTTTTTCCCCGTAGCGGAAACATAATCATCAAATTTTAATAGACCTGATGCTTTAGGGGAACCGCTTCACAGAGTAAATCACTGTCATTCTCCATGTTCCTGTGTTTCCAAACAAGTATTCTTCTTAAAGATCGTCTGACATAGCCTGTGTGTCTCACTTACCTTATTTTGTTTCTTTCTTTTTTTTTCCCCTCACAGCTAGACTGCTTTAAGTTTGCTTACTCAATGTGTGGACATTGAATAAATATTTAAAAGTCCACAGTGGAAGAATAATCTCTCCCACACATCCAGTATACATGGACACACACTTAAAGACCAGTCAGAGGAAACATTAGGTTGTAGACAGTCTATCTTTTACCTATTAGCATTTGACAATATCCATGAAAAAAAAAAAAAAAAAAGCTCTTCCGGGGGACACCGAGGTGTTCCCAGGCCAGCCGGGAGACATAGTCCCTCCAGCGTGTCCTAGGTCTCAAAGGGCAGCCCTGCCAGAGTCAAACATGCACCGGGTAGAAGTCTGACTTACTGCCGGCAATGCGAACCAAGCTCCTGCTTCGGTCATACAGGGACCGGACAGCCCTTAGCAAAGGACCCCGGATGCCATACTCCCAGAGTACCCTCCTCAGGCCGCCATGAGGGACACAGTCGAATGCCTTCTCCAAATCCACAAATAAGCTTTCATCCACTTTCAACTCCCATGAACCCTCCGGCACTCTGTAGAGGGCATAGAGCTGGTCCAGTGTCCCATGGCCTGGACAAAAACTGCACTGTTCCTCCTGAATCCGAGGTTCCACTATCGGCTGTATTCTCCTCTCTAGTACCCTGGCATAGACTTTCCCAGGGAGGCTGATAAGTGTGATCCCCTGTAGTTGGAACACACCCTCCAGTCCCCCTTCTTAAAAAGAGTGACCACCACCCCGGTCTGCCATCCCAGAGGCACTGTCCCTGAACAATTTAAATTCCTAATACTACAATACCATCATACAGATCAACCAGAGCAAATGATATCCTCCTGGGAGCCAGATTGATTGATTGATTGATTGTGTATTAATATTATTAAAAACACATATTACAATTTTTATTGATTATAATTAGGGCTGGGTACCGAGTTACGGTACTTTTTAGGTACCGACCGAATTGATTCGGTACTATCGAAACATGTCTTGTTTTTCTGATACCAAATTTCGGTAACTAAGTGGTTAAATGATTCGAGTACTACCGAGTATCGAAACATGTCTTGTTTTTCGATACCAAAATTCGGTCAACGTCTTGTCAACGTCAGTGAAACAATAAGCACGCAGCACGATAGGCTGTGGCAGAAAACACTAGTTTACGCGGCTGCTCAGAAACGTAGCTCGTCGCACGTGAGTGTGTGTGTGTGTGTGCGTGCGTGTAAGCGTCCCAACCCAGATGGATAGAAAATATGTGGAAATGATCTAAAGTGTACCTGTGTGCCAGACTCGATACCAGAAGCACGCGATGCAATATTTTCGACAGGATATTTGCCGCCAAGACCAGTAACACGGTAAATCTGATAAGCGCACACGTGTGTTGAGAGTACAGTCCGTCTCAAGAACTGGAGCGCGTCACAGATGAACCGACACTCAGCATATGGGATACTTGCCTCATAGACCAGAGAAATAGGTCTATAGTCGGTCAAAATAATTCTACTTTTAAACAAAACAATTACAAATGAATAGTTTTATTACCTGATCCATATAACGTTAGGCGCGCGCATTCACTGCTGCAGAATGACGAGTCAGCATCGCCATATTTGCTGCCAGCAAACAACACTTGTTCATTAATAAACGATTAAAAATATATCCAATTGCTGTTGTTTCACGACACATCCATAATCATTAGGCTTCTGTTGCCAGTGCTTTGCGGCAAGCTTCACGTGTGCTGAGCGCGAAGGATAAATCCCGCCCCCTAGTAGCCTATTTGATTTAATTCACTTTTATTTGTAGGCCTATAGCATTTTTCACAATACATATCGTTTGAAAGCAGCTTTACAGAAAATGCATGTTTCTAAATTACAATTTTTGAGTGATGATCTGTTATTATCAGAGGTAACAGTAATGCATTTCAATTATTTTTCATTCAGTTTCATTATTAAACATAAAGATAAGGCAGAAACAATGAGCTCATTGAAGTAAAGAAAACATGTTGTTAAATGATTAGGAACCATATAAAACTTTAGCATTGGTGCTTTTTTACATAGGCTACATGAGTGTGAAAAAGTCAACAACTGAAAAAATAAAATAAAAATGTAGGTAATATTATATTGATAAAACTGGTTACATAATATTGGTATCGAAAAAGGTATCGTTCAGGAACCGGTATCGAAAGTCAAGGTATTGGTATTGAACATTTTGTTACGATACCCAGCCCTAATTATAATATGTTAAACATTTGTTTACAAATATTGAATCATACAATCATTTTGGTTTGAACTCTGAACTTGCTTTACAGAGATGTATGAAAGCCAAGTATAAATCAGCATGAAGTTTTAACATCTACTCTCGTGTAATGGAAATCATTATGAAATATACACAACCATTCTAAAGTTTGGGTTCAGTAAGATTTTTTTTAATGAAAGAAATTAACATTTGTATTTGGCAAGGATGCATCAACTTGATCAAAAGTGACAGTAAAGATGTTTATAAGATTTACAAAAAAAAATATTTTTCTTTCGGTTTTGAGTAATGTAGCTACTTCAGACCAACCCATTTTAGACTTGTATCGGACACAAGAGTAATTTATCCCGCCGGTATAATAGCAACAGCGCCCAAGATACACCCACAAAATTACTTGCGTTTGGCATGTGACATGCTTTTCAGATCGTTAAAATAGGGCCCTAAGAATATTTCAAAACATTGCTGTTTTATTGTACTTAAGAAAAACCTAATGACCCAAACTTTTGAACAGTAGTGTATATATAATATATGTATATTTATATAAATATGTAATTGCCTAATCAGTGTTAAGTCATCTTGCCAATACATCTAGCAACAGTAAAATTAAATTGAACAAACTGAACAGGTGTATAAGACAACCGTGTTGTTGATATTTGTTGTTTCTAGGCAACATGATGTGCATGAAACTGTGTCCATCTGTTTCAACTTCAGTGGCACAGCTGGTCTTCCACCTCTCTCACTTTCTCACAGTGACAACGGAGTACTCACTCCCTGGTGATGGTTGGCACGCATGTCTTAGTGATACACAACAGGTCTCACTTGCCACGCTTTACCTGCAAGCTCACAAAATCACGTACTTGAAAGCAGACAATTCATTTCAATGAATGCCTTCTCATCAGTGAATACTAAACAGCACACCGCATTGTGTTGAGGATGTGGTTTACCCTGCCCTGAATCACAGATCATTCATTGTCCGACACAGGTGTCACAATATTGGTCCACTGTGTGGTGGGCATCTGTTATCCAGACCACCTTTGGACTGTCTTTATCTATCCATTATTTCCTCCCTCCCAGCCATCCATCATCCACAGCATGAAGCATTTAAATATGTTGTTGTTTTCTATTAAACTATCAATGACTAATCATCTGATTACTTCTTTAGCTTCCTCTGCTTTCACTGTTTTGAATATGCATAATTTAGATCACATTAAAACAAATGCGATCTAATTTTTAGGGGAAATATCTGTTAAAACCACACTAAAATTCACATTTTCTATTGGTATCTATTGTTCTGACAGGCTAAAGTCTCAATGTTCCACAGGGACACTGAAGATTTATCTGACTCATCAGAGTCGCTCGGTTCCCCATCTTCAGGCGTGGGATACATCGGGTCCAAGGGAATTTCCCCAGACAGGTTTGATGAATATCTGTATTCCTCCTCAAATTGTAGACTGGGAGTTTCTCCAAAGTGTGTCTCTTCGGGCAGAAATACAAGAGGTGTACTCAAGAACACCGTGACACTTCCATGACTTTGTTTTCCCCTCCTATTTGGCTTGGCTAATTTTTTTCCCTTGCTGCCACATGCTTCAGTTCTAGCCATTCTTCTGTACACCAAATGATATGTAAAGTTCCTAAGAAATATACAGTAAACCTATTTATGCTGTATGTTTTCTTTTTTTACTCCCCTGCAACTTAAAGATGAAAACTTTAAAGACTTCAGTTGTAACTGAAAAAAAAAAACCTGTCCACCAACAACAGTATTTAGGTCTACAAGGAAAAAATATTTGTCTGTGCTTGTTATGAAAATTATGACAAGTTTTAAAGGGGTGATGAACTGAGATCAAATCAAATTTTCCTTGAGCTTTGATATCTAAGAGGTCTTCATATTATAAGAATATCCTGTAAGTTTCAGAACTGAAAACGTCCATGTTAGTCCAATAAAAGCTTTTATTGACACCAGTCTCTGCAAATGACTTGTTTTTAAAAGTGGGGAACTATGACGTCAAAGATGGATAAAACACCACCCCCGCAGAAGAAGATCAACGCCTACTTCAACACGGCCGGTTTAGCCCCGCCAACCGAGTCATAGCATTACACGCATAGCTAGATAACATAGATGCCTACCTCGTGATGACAAACCGGATCGAGTTACCGAGCAATGCAGAATATTGTGCAGTGCCTGGTTGTGGAAGAAGACAGGAATGCAAAACTTTATTTTTCATGAGGTTCCAGCTAATGAGGGTAAAACCGTTTGCTTTATTTCACTGAGGATTGTTTTGTAAACAAGACTGGATTTGCAGACCGAATTAAGAGTAAAGAACGGTGCTGTGCCGCCTATATTGGATCTGACAGGAATTGTGCAACACACGGGTAGAAAATAGCCTATACTTATTCGTTTTTGAATGCAAAAACCAAGCAAACGTCATAAATACATCTCAGACAACAATATAATATTACTTAAAAAGCCAGTTCATGACCGCTTTAAAGGGATAGTTCACCCAAAAATGAAAATTCTATCATCGTTTACTCACCTTCATGTTGTTCCAAACCTCTATGTGTTTATTTGTTCTGCTGTACACAAAGGAAGATATTTGGAAGAATGTTTTAATCAAACAGATCTCAATCCCCATTGACTACCATATTATGTATTTTTCCTACTATGGTAGTCAAAGGGGATTGAGATCTGATTGATTAAAACATTCTTCCAAATATCTTCCTTTGTGTACAGCAGAACAAATAAAAACATAGAGGTTTGGAACAACATGAGGGTGAGTAAATACTGACAGAATTTTCATTTTGGGGTGAACTAACCCTTTAAGTGGCATTTTTTCTTGATAAGTATTATTAGACAAGACTGATTGTGGAAATTCCTCAAAATAATTGAATAAAACAAAGAAATTTGAAATAATACATCATAATATTAACTATAAAGAAAGGGGGTATGACATGTACCTGTGACAAAAGGTGAAGACTTGAACTTGAGCTGAGTTGGAGTCTGCATGAAAGACTTGAACATGCCTGAAACCTACAATACAAAAAAAGTTTGTAAAATTTTATTCTATTTTTTGTTGTTTTTGCTAGACCAACCAGCCTGTTCTCATCCCAAGGCGTCATATACTGACGCTTTTGCCAATGTGTATACATCCAACGCACATGACACCCTTTAGCGTCAATATGAGACAAAGATATACATGGGCTAGAAGGCGCCTTCTAGTGGTCTAACCCTAACACTACCCCAGACCTAAACCCACCCAAAACCGAAGCGTGTTATATTGACACTAAAAGGTGCCATGTGCGTTGGATGTATACGCATTGGCAAAAGCATCAGTATATGATGCCTTGGGATGAGAATGCGTTGGACCAACATATGAAGTCAAATTCCATCTGTTAAGTCACTTGGTCCTGTTGTAGATCTAAACCTCAACAACACGCAATCCCTTACATTTCTCTCTGCTATAATACTGCTTCCAAAATGTTAGTGACAAACTTGATAAAGCACTGTTTCAAGAGATTGAATTTGCCCAGTATCATAAAGTTCAATCATTATCAAGTATGTCAAGTAACAAAATCTTTTAGATAACACAACAGCAATAATTTGATTATACAAATGATGGTGCAAGGGTTAGCTAATAATGTATGTGACATGTTGTGTGAGAGCTCTTGCAATTGCTTGACATCCGCCCTTAAATGTTAATAAAGGTGTCATGCATATTTCAGTGATATAAACAGAAGCAGGTGAGGCTGGGCTCAAGAGTGATTTATTTATAAGGGCCTATCTCGTAAGGGTGGGGTTTACAGGGGGCCGTCCTGTTTGTATTTGCACATGTGTGTGTTTATGTTTCCTTGGGTGCAAGTGGCGCTGTGTTGGTGTCTATGTCTGACTTCAATTGGCTCCCTGAGGCACGCTAAGGGCGCACAACACTCACAGCTCCACAGTTTACTCAAACACACAATCACGCAATATAAACAGTGGCACTACCGAGGCGAGCTCGTGTGTGTATGCGTGATTCCTCCGGGAATGTGAGATTTGATAAGAAAATAAGTAATTTTCTCTTTCAGAGAAGGCAACAAAGGACTTGTTTCATTGAAAAAAGAGCCCCACAGTCCCACAAGAGCAGCAAGTCATTCTGCATCATACACAAGGGAACTGTGTAATGATAGTTTGCATGCTTTACATGCTCGGCCATGTTGCCATGAATATGTTCGCTCATTTAAAATGACCTCAGACAAGACAGGTAGGTAAATTGTCTGCCCCAATGGATAAGAAATCAATTGTAAAGCGAAAAGACAAGTTCACTCACCTGACAGCTTCTGAAATGCTTGACTTTCAGACGATGGAGAGAACAAAAGGGGAATAGAGAGAACAACAAGACATAACAAGAGGAAAATTTTGGATTTATGAAAGAAAAAACTATGGATGAGCACGAGAGGAGTTCTTGTGTGGGAGATCCATATGTTAATGGTTTAAATTAGGGTCACCACAACAGGAAATCGCAGATGACGGAGGTGTCATAATTCATCATAGCCGCGCTCAGTAATGCAGTGTAGGAATAGGATATGCAGGAAAGTCAGCCTTTCTTCCACCATGACCTCATACTGCCAATGCGTCTCACCACAAGACATACTCTCCGCCATTTAGACCAGAGAGATGATTTGTCAGTCTTTCTCGCTCACATGCACGCGCACGTTAACCAGCAGCTGGTGCTAATACACCTCTTTCTGTCACTATGTGCCAGTTTCTTGTCATTTGTGTGACTTCTTACCACAATTTCTGTTTTCTTTCTCCCTCCATCTACAACCATTGTGTGAGAGTCTAGCTGAGTGTGCAGTCTAGCAGAAAACTTTCTGCTCTGTTTTTGCTCTCTTCTGTATTATTAGGACCTATAAAGTGGAACAAGGGTAAACTGGGACATGAACTCGGGGCCTTTCAAATGAGAGGAGAGATTATACATTTTTTATACTAAACATTGTAATTGACTTGGATTTTCTTCCATTATACGCATCTTTTTAGCTTGTTAGAGGCACTTTGTTGTATTATGGAAAGTTTGGCGACAGTATCCTATAAATCTGTCAGTGGGTTCTTAAAAATAGATTGAAGGAGAGAGTGCCAACAACTTTCCACGGTTCATTAACAACATTACTGGAACAAAAACAATTGAGGGTCCTAAAGAGACATAAACACAAGCGGATAATGCAGTGCATAACGTGTGGCACTTTGTCAGGGTTAGAGAGGACCCTCAGGGGCTGCAGTATACAACAGAGACTGCCAATGTTAAGACAGGGTATCAATCCAAGAGCATGGATATTGGAGCATTGTCTGTCAGCAGATATCAAGTGCACTAAATCTAAGATTACCAAATTAAGAGGAGGCACTTAAGTGGGGTATCTAGACACACACACACAGTCCATAGACAATGATTTTATACTGTACCTACACTAACCATAAACCTGCCTAAGCAGAAAACTTTCTGCAGTTTTACATTTTCAAAAAACCACACACACACAATGTATATAGGCCTATTAGACACACGCACACACATAATAAGTCTAAGACCACCAGTGAAAATGCTTCTAAACTTTTGATTTACTGCATAAGTACAACAATTTGAGGTGAAGGATATTAAAAAAAAATATTCATTCATTTTTTATATTTTAAAACATCAATTATTTTAAAGTTGTCATGAAACGGGAATCGCAATAGTTTTTCTTCCCTAATGTGACGTAGAAAAAAGTTGTGTTCTTTCTATTCATCAAATAATCCTGAGTTCAGCTGTTTATAATAATCAGATATAATAATCAGAAATATTTCTTGAGCCGCAAATCAACATATAAGAATGATTTCTGGAGGATCATGTGACACTGATGACTGGAGTAATGATGCTGAAAATCCAACATTGCAAAACAGGAATTAATAAGATTTTAAAATTCAAATAATAATAATAATAAAATAATATTCAAATTATAATATATATATATATATATATATATATATATATATATATATATATATATATATATACTAATAATAATAACAATATAATTATATAATTAATAATAATAAATAATAAAAAATAATTATAATTATAAATAATAATTTAAAAAATTTTTAAACAATCGTAACATTATTTCACAATATTACAGTTTGTACAGTATTTTGAATCAAATAAATGCAGCCTTGTTAAGCAGAAGAGACCACTTAAAAAAACAAAACATAAAACATTCTTACTGATCCCAAACTTTATATATAACTGCAGTATATGAGGTGCCAAAAAAAAAAGAAGATATGTGTACAAGAATTCTCAAAGTATAAGTTTAGTTGCTCTGTCTTCACTTCAGTATGGGCTAAAACAGTGTGAATGTAGTTTGAGATTGAGATACCTCTGGAAAGCAGCCGATAAAGGGAAGTGAAGACATCTGCACTCTTTATCATGTGCCAACGGTGTGTTTCAGTCACACAAAATCTGCATGAAAGTAATCAGACAAAACAGAGCACTCTTTACTGTTCATTCAAACTCATTCCAGAACATCTTTACTTTGTTATGCTAAATGGATGTAAAATAAAAGCTCTGTTACCATGTACCGGTCACTTCCTTGCATCCAGGACACGTTAAGAATTAATGAGCACCTTGTCATGTCCTTTCTTTGAACTACAGATCCTTTGCATACATTCCTACACTATAAGCAATACTCTTGAAAAAGTTTGGGGGAATTAAACTTTTTTTGTTTGCATTCTCAAATGAATTAAAAGACAATTGCATTGGTGTCAGAGAGCTGAATTCCGTCTCTCTGCTGAAGTGCACCACCCAATGGAGAGAGAGCATCAGTTCGAGTGCAGATGGAGCGTATGATTGTCCTGCGCATAAAGGCAGAGAGAGAAGGAGACTCTTACAGCAGATGAGCGCTGATCCTGGTCCTTGACTCTGTGTGTGTTCATTCAGGGAAAGCGCTTTTGGCCCACACGAGACACACACGAGTAATGAGAGTGTCAGTGGACTCGAGCTGGTCGTTGGCTTCATTCTATAGCTCCCAGCTTCCCATATATATATATATCTCCTCCTTCATCTGTTTCTAAACTCATTGCAAGCTTTCTTTGGTTGTTTTTACACTGTGAAACTAAATTCGGATTCTAATTGTTCAACACAAACATATCGTCAAAATATTAGGTTGATTATACATAAAGCACATCCTGATTTTATAAAGTCACATTCCAGGGTCAACATATACACAGTAAAAAAAAAATGTATAGTTATGCAGCAGTTTGCCAGTAACTTACTGTAGATTTAAAATGATGTATATTTACTGGCAACAGTTTGTTTAAAGTTAAATGAACATTAAACCTTAACAAGTCTTTGTCTTTACAGAATAAAACTATGAAAATAACAAACTAATGCTAAGCATTCTGAGAACCAAAAATCTTCATCAATTTTTTTTCTGTTTTTTTCCTTCAGATTTTGGTTCCAGAATGCTTTGCATGATGTTGTTATTTTATTTTTATTTTAAAGACTTGTTAATGTTTAAAGTTAATTTAACTTTGAACAAACTGTTGCCAGTAAATAACATCAATTTAAATCTACCAGTAAGTTACTGGCAAGCAGCTACCAGTTTTACTGTAATTTCTACAGATTTTTTTACATTGTATTGTTTAATTTAACTATTTTGTTAAATTATCCCTAAAATCAGATAATGATAGATGAATAACACTGAAGCACCTAACCCTGATTGTAAGCCTAAACTTGACATAACTTGTTCCTCAATTGAAATCCAAAGGTGTTTATCCAAGAACATGTTCCACTTCGTGAAATTCAGATTCTGATTTACATAAATGTGAATTTGAATTCAATTGATCAGGAAGCTAAATTAGAATGTATTTCAAAAACTTGTTTTCTAACTCACTTTAAAATCGGTTTAAATTGAGAAACTGTACTGGAATGAAAAAAAAACATTATCAAATAAATATTTAACAAATTTCGCACAAATATCACAATCTATTCAGCAAATCTGACTCAATCGAGACAATTTAAGAACCTGGTTGCTTTGGTTTTGATTTCACATTTCAACAATCAAGTTTGTAATACTACAAAATGACCAACTCTCGATAACATTTTTAAATTTACCAGCTAAAGGAAATACTTGGATCCACAAACCACTTGCAAATCGGTTACACGGAAAAGCTCTCAGTGTAAACAACAATGTGAATCTGTTGTCGCAGATGTACATGTTTCTTCTCTTATGCATACGGTGTGAAATCGGCCACAGGCTGTGCGAAAGAAAGACAGAGGGGAAAATTTTATGGATGAGGAGTCCAAAGTGTGCATGCGTGTAATGGCTGTTGGCCAGGTCCAGTAGAGTAATGGTGCAATTGATTTGTTGATTGACCCCAGTGTCACTAAGGACACTTCTTCCAGTTCAGCCACTGCATTACTTTTATTTTCATTTTGGCCACAAACTGAGATTTGCAACCACCAACCGCACTATGACACGCTGTATAAAGGAGACACGACAAGAGAGTGAGACTTAAACTACAATCGCATCATACTCTTTAGCCAGATGTTATGAGGCAAGCAGTCACCGACAAGCAAAGGCTTGAACTGATCTGCTCTGAAGAACTAGCTGATAGAGTGAGTGGAGAGAACTGAAAAACCCTGTGACCAAGGGTGCAAACACAGCAGACTTGTGTGGAGAACCAGAGTGAATCAGCGAAAACACAACCTCTTTCTGAAGGTCACTGCAGGTCAATGAGCGCCTGTGAAACAAAGAGTGTGCAGTGAAGGACAGGCTGACAGATGCATTCATCTCAGTCATTTCATAATTTTTATAATTCAAACTTGATGACTGACGACACTTTCTCTCCAAATACGTAGAAAAAATAATATTTACACATTTTATATTTGGAAAAGACACCAGTTACACTTTACATTATTTGAAACAGACAGCTTTAGTTATGAACAATATATTTTGCTCATAGTTACGTTTTGTTGTTGCTAGTTCATAAAAATAAAATTTTTCATTGTTTGTTCATATTAGTTCCCAGTGCATTAACAACAGATTCACTTTTGATGTTAATTAACATTACACTGTAAAAAAGTTGCTGCCTTCAATGGTTGTTTAAGCCATTTCAACTTAAATTCCATTGAACTGACTTTAAAAAAACGAGTTGAGTCTTGTAACAAAAAGTTGAAAAATGCTTAACTTCATTTAATGACTTAAAGCAATGCAAAACATACGTTGTCATAACTTATTGATCATATACATTTTTTACAGTTTACCTTTAAGATTAATACATGTTGTATATGTACTGTTTATTGTTAGTTCATGTTATAATTATGTTAACAAATTAAATCTTATTGTAAAGTGTTACCAAGACCCCATTACCTATAGCTTCAGTTTACTGTATTTATATTAGGGTTTTTTTAGCCATGAGCCAACATAATATTAACAGTTTATTTGTTTTTTGCACCATTTTATTTACAGAGACCATTGAGGGGGTAAATAAATCAAGAAAAGAGAGGTGCCAAATGGGATCTCTCTTGTCCCGATTAAATAGACTGTCTCTATCAAAGTAGATGCCATATGTTTGCCATATATATATGTACACATATATATATATATATATATATATATATATATATATATATATATATATATATATATATATATATATATATATATATATATATATATATATATATATATTATCCGTTAAGAATATAGTTAATCTTTCAGCAGATGCAGCTTTGAATATATGACTTTATAGAATATTTGGTGGAAATGTAGGCTAATGTAATAGATAACATTTAAACTGTAATCTATACATCCCTCAGTTTAGGTATTGGTGATAGGCCTAAATATGCTGTATACGATCTATGGGATTTAAGCCCACCCCCATCAGATGAGCACCACTGTTAGGCCTATAATTATGCCTATTTATGTCTGCTTATTAACTTTTTATTTTATTATATTTTTTTCATAAAAATGAGACATTCAGAGCCAACATATGTCCATATGCATGACAAGAGAAGAAAAAAAAAACTTTTTTTTTTCTTCTGCAGGGCCCTAATGTTCACCTCACCCAAAGCCAGAGGGAGTTCCACGTGCTCACTGTTTAGCTGTAGGCTGTCAAGGTGAGATTGACAGGAGCTCTTTCCACACAGTAATTGGCAGAGTGGCAAAGTCTGAAAAATTGAAATCTTCTGGCATTTCATCGCTCCGTTTTCATAATCAGGCACGGTTCGACATTAGGAGCCATTTGTTGTCTTTTTGTTTGTTTATTTATTTGTTTATTTTCGGGTGCACGAAAAACTGGAGGGAAAAAATCACTTGCGTTGCAGATTTTCTCCCTGTGATAGCATGTTTTTTCGCTTTGTATTTCAGCACACAGCGTGTCAGCGCGCGTTTGTGTGTGTGACAGCCGGTTGTGCAGCGGCGAAGGGTCGCTCACTCACCATCTGTAAATTGCTTTTTTTCAGCGGGTCGGTGCAGCGCCGTGGCTCCGCTCGCTGTGTGGAGGGAGCCGTTCCGCAGTAATGAGTTTGTCGGCGTTTGGGGTTCGCGCACGGTGTGCGCCCTGGGTCACTAATTCAATCCTGAGAGCGTTCTAAATAATTATTAATACCTGCTAAGCGTTAATAGAGCTTCATAGGCGATTCATCAAGCTGTCGATATATTTTGGGGGTTGCGACATTTTGTGTCTATGATTTCAAACACGTCCAATAAACGTGGCCAGCGTACAGACCTCTTAGAGGCGAGGCTTTTATTCGATCTGTTGAAAATTACCATTATGAATCCAATTGTTAATTTTCATTTTGACAACCAATATTTAGTATGACGGCATTTTTCTCTTGAGTTATCATAGGCCCACGTATAAAATGTCGTTTATTCAAGTGTAGGCTCACACAATTTCCAAAGTGCCTCTATGATGTGTGAAGTGCATTGTGAAGTGAGTGTGTGTGAACGTGCGTCTGCCTCTCTTGTAAGCTGAGCCTTAGAGACGCTGACTACAGGGGAATCTCATCGGCAATGCAGCCTAGACGCCAAAGAACTCACTACCTTCCTCTCACTCTCACTTCCTACTTGCCTCCATCTCTTCTCACCGCTTTATTAAATGCACCTTGGCCTACGGTTACCAACGTGCAAGATCAAATGTGTGCCTTTTGGCACAATACATTCATGTTGAATGCACTGCCGCAAGAGAAAAAAAAGGAGGAAAAGTGCATTTAAGAAACAAAACTGGTATTGTCATCATTCACTCTATTCAAATTCAATTAAGGCATTATAATGAATACATTCGAATAGATACACATGCTAATATATTAAAACAAATACAGTGTGAGTGTCAGTCAGGTCCATGGTCGGATGAAGTGATGGCTGTCACACACATTGTCTCCTCTGACACAGCAGAAATGAGAGGAAGTGTGGGGATGGGGTGGGCTTGAGAGAGCACACTGAGACTGAGATTCAGTCTGGGATGCTGCCGAACTGAACAAGGACAGACAGCATCTCAATGGCCACCTCTTGCTCCAACCAAACGTGGCCTGTTGTGTGCATAACAAGGAAACATGACAAATGTCATGTTTAGCAACTCATGTGTCAAGCAGGCTGAATTTCTGTTTGAGAATGATACACACAGGCCCTCCCGGTCTTCTACTCTTAATAGTAAAAAGTAAGAAGAGTATAAATGTCAGTTATACAGTAAACCTTCACAAAAAGACAATGGCAAACAAAAAATGCTCCCCCTGGGCTGCACTGTCCAAAAAAGATATAAAATAGAAAAGTGTCTAACCATGTTGAGACTTCTGGATGCTTGAGGGAAAAATGACACACTGTACTCTATTCAAATACGGCATATAAAACTGCATCCATAGTTTTATATTTGCATGTTATTGGAAAAAAAATGATTATAAAAGTAAAGGAAAAAAGTGACTATTCCTGTACGGTTTGGGCAAATATTCCAGACAACCCTCTTCAGAGAACCTCTTAGCTTTCTTTGGCCTGTCAAAAAGATCTGCTACATTTTGTCTGTTTATTACAGACATACAAAAAAGCACAATCGGGAAGGTGAATGAGTATCAGAGAGAGAGAGAGAGAGATACCACCCAGAGTTTCCCCTTGGTTTACTTTAAATTCACCAAACTGCATCAAACTAGATCAACCAAGTCACACCAGTTCAAGAAGCAGGTTTCCTTATCTGCGAAATAACCTTGATGGATTAAAAAAAGGACGAATTATTGTAAAAATGACAAATGACACTGGACAGAGAACAGGGAAGGGGCAGAGTAACTCTGAAAGAGATTTATACTGACATTTAAGTTACAGCACTGTGTAAAAAATTCAGAACATTTGGGATTTCCATTAATCTTAATATGCTGGTTGAAATAGCTCATAAGTGGCAGGCAGGTATGATGGAGAGCAAGTAATGCATTTTACCCTCTGAAACATAATTAATGAACTTCCACTGGGTTTCAAAATGCCAATGAATATGTTGCACTTGATATTATGTTTAAACAATGAAACACTCAAATTTTAAAATGTGCACTTTGCTTTTTCATCAGGGTGAATTGATAGTTCTTTAAAAAAAGAGAGAGCAGAAAGCCTACAAGTGTGATGGGCACAGTGTTTTGTAGATTCTCATGCACATTATGTTAAAAAAAAGAGAAATAACCAATATTAAAATTATAAAGGTCTTTCCCATACACGCATATAATGAATCTGAACTCATCCGAACCTCTAAAACTGTCGCCTCTGACACAACCAGTGATGAAAAACGCCACAAGCAAAAGAGGTTAAGTGACACGCATCCAGTTTAGCCTTTGATACAACAAGTGCAGAGGTCAGAACACTTAAAGAAAAAACTGAAGTTCAGCCACCGAAAGGAAAGGCTGTTTTATCTTCACACAGAGTATTGAACCAGAAACAGCATGGGGAAAGTATAGACTCTCACGTTAATCACGTCAATCTTGTTTAGTCTTGTTCAAATTATTTAGTTTTACAAAGCTGTTAATTCTAATATAATAATATACATTAAGAAACATTTGGTTTACCATATTTGGGAGTGAGAGAAAATGAACAGGAAGTATTAGTTGTGATCAGAATACTTGTTGACAGTAAATCACGCTCTAAACGATATCGAAAACGAGAGTAAAACGTTTGCCATTATGAAAATGTAATGATCATAATGTAATGATCATACATTTATAATTGTCGCCTTAATATTATTACTCGGATAAAGTAAAAATTGATTGCGTCCAATACCAAACAAAATTTTAATTAACCCTGATTAAAAGAAGAACATTGTAGTGCCACCCATCATTAAATACTTCTTACTGTTCCGATGCGAAGTTTGTGAGCAATATAATAATAATAACAATAATAAGAAAATGTGCTTTAATCTTTTAAATAATAGGCTAATTAAACATTTGTGTAAAAAAACGTTTTAATGTCATGAACGAATTGCACGTTGTAAGCATTTGTACACTTAAAATATATCTCTATAGGCTACCGCATAAAAGTATCCTTCATCATTCATAAAATTATGATAAATTATTTAAATTAATTCATTTCTTTATCGTAAACAAACATAATAATAATAATTGAACATTTGAAATTGTGCTATTTACTTTTCAACATGCCTAATTTGCTGAGCCCCGGACAACGTGTTTTTTTTTCGTTATATCGTGCATTTGCCGATTGTTATTTTTTTACCCGATATTTTTAAGCCTATTGATTGTGAAATCTTTATAACACTTGTATAGATCACATCTTTAATCTTTGAAAAGACACTTGTTGAGTAAGTGGGAAACAGGCTGAAGCATTTGACAGAAGTTTTTATTAAACATTATGAAAACAAGATTCTGAACAACATTCCATTTCGAAACATTTTGGTTTGGACTTACTGACACGTAAGGACATTTATATTTTCGATAAATATATAGAAATTATAGGCTATGTACAGTTTTTCTTTTTTCTCCCCATTTTATTATTTATTTGTTTACATAAGACAGCACACAGGACAGCACATGTGGTTATGTAACCTCAAATCGCTGTGCCTCAAATTAGACCAATAGACAGAGAGGCGAACTTCATCATAATTCATAATTTATCCCCAAATTAAATCAATGTTAACAGTGGTTTTCATGTGAGAATATCAAGCAGATACTAACCCAGGTAGAGGAGCATACTTGAAGACATTATTATTGGAGTCTGGTCGATAGATTTGTTAGGGAACTAAGCATACACGGGTCGGAAAGAATTTGAAAATGGATAATTTACGTGCATTAGATAATCCACTTTGGCAACAAGATGAGTTATATTTCAACCTCAAATGATCACGATCAAATGCGCACGATTACTTTTAGCCAAGTTTGCACACAAGTCTCTCTTTTATTTTTGAATTATTTCAGCATTAAATCTACCTGTAGTGTAAGGGTCGGAAGCCTATTATCATCACCACCACAATGTTGCAATGCAAAACAGTGGGCAATTGCTTTATACAGCATATGCTACAGTTTTATTATGTCATAAGAAGTAAAAAAACAAACAAAAAAAAAAAAACTCTAGCCTCATTAACGACGGTTGTCGTATATTTAAAGTGAATAGTTTTGTCGTTTATCACCTCGGCCATTCAGAGAAAAAAAAGAAAGAAAAGAAAACTTTGTTCAGGAGATGATAGTTTAAAGTCTAACCAGTTTTCTACATACCTTCATTTATTTTGAAGTACAAAATTCACATAATCAGAGTTTCTGTTAATTGCTTTCGAATTTGGTGCATAGAATATTAGCAGCAATTAAAGTCCTTGTGTTTATGCACTATGTCCACCATAACATCAATTTGATTAACACAGAGGAAAAGAAATGTTATAAATCCCAATTCTTTGAATCGTAGTGCAGTAGGCTTCCTTTGAAATTGTACATATTCAATAGAATGAGAATATCTTTGTCATTTGCATGCTACTACATACAAACATCGTATTAAGACGTTTTAAATAATCAAGCAAAAAGGACTTTAAAAAGAAAGTTAAATTAACACACCAATCGACCTCTACATATGTACAAGCTGGTAATAAATAACTCTGGCTCAGTTCGGTTTTTTTTGTTCTTATTCTGTAGACTACTTTCAAAACGATAGAAAACAAAATGTAAAGACTGATTTCATGTGGTTTCGCAGGTACGCATGAGGTCCGTGTCGAACAGAAGAAACGAAAGAAAAAGAGTGGTTAAGGGCCATGCTTTTCATCCAAGTGCTGTATGGGGAAAAGAGAGAAAGGACCTGGCGCGATTTGGAGTACCATACATGTCCCGCATGCAGGATTAGTAATGCAGACATGAGCAATGATTGAGGGCCTTCAAAGTTCACAAGCCCCCTCAACCTCAGTTCATGACAGAGAAAAGTCAAGGATGTATTGCTATCTCCCCTTCTTGCTTACAAGTGTTTTATTAGCATTATTGTTCCTTCCAAAGTTCCTTCACAAGCTGAAGTTTCGTTTCCAGTATTTTCTCATCGCCATTAAGACTCGTCAATCCGTTAAGACAAGAAAAAGAATATTAAGGAAGCGGATGTATGTCTATAAACATGTTGGACTTTGCAGTTAGCCTATTACTAAAAAGACAAAGGAAAAATACGACTTTACAGAATCCAAAACTGATGGGTCTTTGGAGGTTAATGAGTGATCCCATGTTTAGATCGGAGGTTTTATGAAGTAGAAGGGTCCGTGCAGTATCTGTGGAAGATAATCCTAACATCACACTAACCTTAAGACTTTTATGGTGCAGTTATACACAAATAATGGGTGAAAACTTTAAATACGGTTTTGTAACGTTAGGCTCTTAAAATTAAAGGTTCTTCAGTGTTTATTTTCAGCACTTTAAGTTCAGCAAAGGACTTGACCTTCTTATCTTTAACCATTTTGGCTGTAAAAAGTGTGTAGTTCTTTGGAGAAGGAAAAGTTTCGGATGTTTACATTCTGGGATTTCCAGATTTTGGTTCTTTAAAGCACCAGCACATAGCTAGATGTTTTTCTAAATAAAACATGTAGGCTATTTGTGGAATTTAAAAAGGTTCTCCTATGGCCTCAGACTGTAAAACCTTTATTTTCATGAGTGTATGTTCTAGAGCGGACATTGGGTATTTAAGAAACAAAAAACGGAAGATAAGATTCACACTGAAAATCATAAAAAATGTAAGGTTTAAAAAACGTTGGTGTGGGGAAAAAGTCTTTAACAAGAATCACTCTCACATGAAGAATTCCGTGGAAGTGGTTTTGCTGTGAGTGCCATTGGACGGGTCTCGAGTGTTGCCTCCGTTGCCGCCGTTAAAGGTTCGGCTCGCGAGCTTCTCGTACTTCTCCTTGTACAGGTCCCGCTCTTTCATGAGACGCGACACGTCTTGCTTGAGTTGCTCCACCTGGCTCTGGAGCGTGCACTTTTCGCTTTCGAGCATGTGACGCTGCTGGACGCGCTTGTAGCGGCACGACTGCGCGTAGCCGCGGTTCTTCAGGGTTCGCCGTTTCTGCTTGAGGCGGATCACCTCTTCTTTGCTGAAGCCTCTGAGTTGCCGGTTAAGCTCGCGCACTGTCATGCTCACCAGCTGCTCGTCCGAGAAGCGGTCCTCGATGCGCGCGTGCGCGTGGTGGCCGTGGTGATGATGGTGGTGGTGGTGCACAGGGTGGTGGTGACCGTTCGTGGGCGCCGAGAGGTCTTCTCCGACGTACTGCTGACCGCGGAATCCCTCGTAGGGCTGGTGGTGGTGATGGATGGTGGTGCGCATTACCGATGAGTGCTTCCACCGCGTCCTCGGGCGTCAGGTTGAGGGCCTCTGGACTTATGTGATGCTGATAGTTGGGAATCCAGTAGAGATCGTCCAGCTGCGGCTTGCCCGAAGAGCCTTGGGTGTTGTTGTTGTTTCCACTGTTGTTGTTGTTGTTAACACCATTTACGAGGTTCTGCCCAGGCTGAGATCCGGGACTGGGGGCACAGAAGCTGGGCGAGGAAGGCACCGAGGAGCAGGGCGTGCTGATAGGAGTGGAGGACAGCGAGCCCGGGGCAGGCGATGGCAATAGCGGTCGGCCTCCGGGGGCTCTTCTTGACCTCAAACTTCATGAGGTCGAAGTCGTTGACATATTCAATAGCCAAAGGGCTGTTGGGCAAATCTGCGCTCATGGCGAGATCGGTGGCCATGTCAGTCCATGCGACACCTACCCTAACAGCCAAAGCGACACCCGTGGGTTTCACTGGGATTATGATGAAGGTGAATGATGGAGATGAGTGGCCAGGATTTAATACATAGGCACGAGCTTCTATTTATAGGTATACATATGCCCATGCATGTAAATGTACGCACACACCAGCCAGTTTGCTTCTTGTTGACAACTTATCCCAGGTCAAATTCACACGTTAATATCACTGGCCAGGGCGGCAGAAACTTGAGAACTCGTGAATTCAAAATCACCAACCTGACTCGTCCTCGCTTCACTAAGCAGAGAAATCGTCCTTTGAGTATCAGAGACTTCAAATATCCTTCTTCACCTCCGTTTTTAAGTACCCTCTAACTGGAGGCAACAGAGTTTTAAGAATTCATGTGAAGAAAGAGAAAACTTTCCGCCAGAATAGTCCGCCACACGACACGCGCCGTCAAGTTCAGAAAACGTCAGACTTTGCTTCGAAGTCCACAAGAATGATGCTGCTGACGCTTTTCACAGTCACTGAGCAAACGCGAACCGCAACAATGTGTGACAAATCTCAGAGTAAGTTCCTCTTGTGGGACGCTCCAGCGCAGCCCGAAGAAGGATATGGAATTTTGGTACTCAATTCACCTCCTTCCGTGGTCTGTTTTGAAGATATATGGACTGCTGTCACTGTTGCTTTACGTTTACGGCTTGAGCTTATTTTTTTGCACTGTTGTCTCCCGCTGGCACGCAGTATCACTGAAGCACTGAAAGGGGCAATGTACCACTTTATACACATGGCCCATCTGAGCGCCCAACCCAGAGAACGGAACGGACCAATGGGAGGAGGCGTAGCAGTAGACATGCATATTCCTACAGCAACGCCTCTGTGGCAGCTGAGGCGAACGCGCAGCAGCTGAGAGCGCGCGTAAACAGGTGTGTTGTACGCCCCCTAGCGACACCTGACCTGCAACCGCATGCTAAGCTGCAAAGGTGAGCGCGAGGAAAGGCAATAGCCGATAGCCCAGCTCGTCTTACTTAGAAAATGTTTATTTAGAAAGGAGCAAACGCTTCTAGACGTTATCAACACAAATGTTTTAAGAGATAACTTACAAACACATTCATAAACGGATTGCATGAACAATATTTATGACCAATTACATTTTATAGGCTATTTGAAATTAATTTTAGAACAGAAATACATTTATTTTCGCTAGACTAATAAAATTTTGAAATATTTAGCCTACATTGATTTAAAAAGTTCAACTTTTCATTCCAAAACTAAAAGTCACGAGTGAGCAATATCTTACAACGAGAAGCAACATTAATAGACATGTTCAGAAGGACCTCGCTTGGTAATTTATTTTATCATTTTAAATAATGTAAATGTGCTTTTAAAACTATATTACAACATAAATCAAAAGTAGACCTCACACATCATCATAGCCTTTCCTTTTTACAATAATTTTTTTAACAATAATTTATTATATCAAAACCAACCATAGCCTTCAGAATCCAGGAGAGATTACAACAATTATATAAAAAAATCCCCAGCGTGTTTTGACAGACCGTTTAAAGTTAAATTGATTAGATAATTATGTATTAAACTGCATATTTCCTCCTCGATGTGCCGTAACCCTGAGCAGTCATTCAGTGTATTGATCTGATAGGATAACACACGCAACTTTCCTCCCCGCTTATGACCTATAGGCGGTGATGAACTCAGTAATGCGTGATCCAGCAATAAAATCAATCCACATTTCCGCCGGATAGGGAAAAATGCGCAATTTGTGCGGGTGAGTTAATTATGATCCGCCACGCCAGTGCCAGCCACGCTCCGGATTTTTTTTCGCAATTAACCTCTCAATTGCATCTCGACTCATCTGCGCGGATCGACAAATAATTAAGCCCCACGCAGCGCGCGCCTTCATCACCACAGCATATGTCTTAATCAGCGGAGCCAGTCTCGCGCTGAAGGAAGAACCCAAAGATGAGGGTCAGTCTAACACTATGCGAGGCCAGGTCCTTATTGCAGTGTGTGCCAAGGAATATGGATCAATATCTGATAGGAGAGGCAGATAAGAGAGAAAAACATAATGAGTAGACTTAATAACTGTATTTGACAGATCTGTACAGTCAGATGCAAGGCTCAGTAAAAATAAAAAAATAAAAATAAATAAATAAGAATCCATTTTTAACTGTAAAAGATTGTAAAAACGCTACAGTAAAAACCTGTTAACTGTTTAACAGCATGCTATCTTAGTACTGGGAAACTGTAATAGATGTAACACTACTTTTCTTGTAATTTCTCTGTAAAATACAGTTAAATTTATTCTTTTTGAAAGTAAAAACAACAAATTGTCTTATAGTTTACTTACAGTGAATTGGCTTGCTCAAACCTGCTCAAACCTGTACACATTTAAAACTTTTTTAAAATTTTAATAATTGTGTTCTTAATATTATCATTAGGCCTATTATGTTTCGTACCAGTCATGCACATTATAGAATTATGTTAGTGTTATGTGTGCTATTTATGATGAACTTTGATTCATGTGCCTTTCACTTTTTAGTTTTATAATTATAATAGTTTTATACACACAATATCATATATATATATATATATATATATATATATATATATATATATATATATATATATATATATTGTGTGTATAAAACTATTATCAACACACACACACACACACACACACACACACACACCTTTGCTAACTTTATGTGACATGTTAAGACTTTCTTTCCAGGTGCCAATGAGTGAAATACAGACACGCTTGAGGCTCAAATCTGCCAACGGAAGGAAAAAAGAAAAGTGTGGGGGGTGGTGGGGATGGGGCTAAGAGGACGGGACAAATCATATCAAGGTATTTGAAGTTTAAGGTGCGCTAAGTCATTATGGGGGTTTTATCAAATAAGCATGAGTGGACCCCAAAGTCCAAGCTAAGCAGTCCGCTTTGAAAATGCCACATTTAAGAAGATCTGCCATCGTCCATTCAAGTGAGCGGAGATGGGTGGGTGTGGATGTGGCCGAGGGCTTGAGACATAAATTTTGAAGTCAGGGCTTTCATTGTGCCTTTGCATATTGGGAGTTAGCTGCTTGTGCAGTTCTACCGATTTAAGCAAAATGGACATCAGCACGTCCAAGGAGAAAGAGTATGATAGTTTGAAAGAGAGAAGGGGGTTTCTGACTAAGATACGTGCGAAAACGACTGAGACGGATTTGTCTGGTTAACCCGTCTTAGCCAAAATAGTTGAGAGGTGCGAGGTGGGAGTAGGGGTTCATGGAAGCAGGTTTGGAAAGGAGGTTTTTGTAGGCCTCAAAATCTCACAAATGCCCATTCAAAGACTCAGCAGTAATCATTTGACTACATTCAAACAAACAAGTATACAAACTTCTCTGAAGTTCTCAGCAAAAAAAAAAGTGAGTTAGAGAGAGCCAGAGGACAGAAAAGAGCATGTTAAGTGTTAACTTGGCATGAAACAGAAGTTGTGATAGTCTTATCTTCCCTATTGTGATGTACATCTGAATGAAACAGCTTCTCAAATAGAAAAAAATGCACTTGATTTTGTTCATCAGGAATTGATTGGATCATTTGCTATTGATGTGATGTCATGTGAGTGACAGGTTGTCCCGCCCTTGCGCCCGTAAACATGTCATCAGAGAAGAGATGTCTTTGCAAGAGGAAGATATTTTAATCACAAGAGCATATATGTTAAAAATAATGTGCACGGATAAATCATTTATAATAAATACTGCAATATTAAAAACAAAAAGTAAAAAAAATGCTCCTTTTGATTTCATGGTGACTTTAAAGAGAAGAAAAAAAAAACAAGAAGAAGAAGAAGAAAAAGGACCATTTGATTGAGATTCCTTCAAGTGAACCCCTCCCCGCAAAAAAGTACTAAAACTTGGAGCTTTAGCAATGGAAGAAGATACATAATAATAATAAAAAACTGCAAAAAGGTAAACAGAAATGAAGAAAAGATGGGAGAAAGCGAGCTGTATGAAAAAAGGACAGAAGACAGTTATACTAATGACTTCTTGCAGTGGAAGTATGATCTTTATTGATGGGTTGAACTCTTTGCTGAGCTGTAACAAGTTTGTCTTTTTTATGCCTATAGGCGATCTATTGAGGTAGAGAAAAATTACACTTGACCTTTTCATTCTTTCCTTTTTCTCATTCAAAGTGAGATTGTCGTTTGGAAAAATGTGAATGTGTTTTCCTTCTTTCTTCTCACTCCCTCCTCATTTCTCTTTCACATGCGCTTTTACTAAAAATTGAAATATTGATCTTAATTAGAGTTTGCTGAGCTCAGCAGCTCGCGTTGAGCTTTGAGACAAGCGGCAGCAGACATCTGTCTAAGGCACTTACATCCTCGCGGTCAGAGCGAGGGGAACGAGAGGGAAAGGGGAGGGTGAGAAAAGAAGAGTGATTGCTCCATGAATTTCTCTTTCTCTTCCCATGCAGATAACAGAAACTGGTATGTGACCATAGTTAAAGAGCATCATGAATATGAGTAATCTTTTCCTGGACGCCCTCCTGTACAAAAGTATTAAGTTAAAGCAACCTATCGTTTTGCATCTATGGGTTATGTACTTTACTGTACAACTCTCAAGTTCTTGAGTTCTGTGGCATTTCATTCAATGCAGTGGCATGTGTTCTAAATGAAGGTTTAACGAATATTCTTCATAATTAAGACTCATCAGGAATCTCATTGACTGAACGAATGAGAGAAGAGAAAAATCACATTGAATATTTGAGCAACTTAAATGGATGTAAAGTACTTTGTCCTTTGTTTTATTTTTATTTTTTTAAAAGAAGTAATAATTGAGCTTACGTTGAGGGACTTACATTTAAAAACAGAAATGTGAAGCTTATTTTATAAAATCATTACATGAACCTCTGTGTTTAAACATGTGTTATTTGAGTTATGCAGTTGTTTAAATTGACATTTTAATGGTTATTTTAGTGTTTTATGCATTACATTTAGGCAACTAAGTTGTACAACTGGACTTAATTTTACATAGCTATGGTTAGTAAGTGAGAAAATCAAACTTAAACCATGTAACATGCATATTGTTTACATCTGGCTATATTTAAAAAAAAACAGTGAGCATTTTAAAGTTTACACACACTTGTAAAACATTATATGATCAATAAGTAAGATATCATGTTTTTACATTGCTTGAACTCATCAAATAAATATTTTTTTAGTTATACAAGAGTTATAGAAGTTATACAAGAGTTGTACAAGATTCAACTAATTTTTAAAAATTAATTTAAGTTGAAATGACTCCACATTGATTGTACTTAATTTAAGGAAACCTTTTTTTAAACAGAGCATTGAAACCATGCTTCTAATATAAGTGTCACTTTTTCCAAGAAAAGGATATTATATATATATATATATATATATATATATATATATATATATATATATATATATATATATATATATATATATATATATATATATATATATACACACACACATACATATATACATATACATACATAATGGTAATTCAACATTATATATATAATATATATAATATATATATATATATATATATATATATATATATATATATATATATATATATATATATATATAAATATATATATATATATATATATATAATTGGTAATCAACTTTTAAGTGTCACTTTTTCCAAGAAAAGGAGATAAAAATAAAATTCTGTCATCATTTACCCTCAAGTTGTTCTAAACCTGAGATACTTTGTCTGTTGAACACAAAAGAAGATATTCTGAACAATGTTGGTAATCAAACAGTTGCTGGTCTCCATTGACTTCCAGGGAAAAAATCCTAAAGAAAATGGGGACCAGAAACCAAAATGTATCAAAATATCAGTTATTTTAGGTTATTTAAATAAAATATCTTTTGCGTTACACCGACCAAAGAAACTCAAACAGGTTGAAACCATCAGACAGAATTTCTATTCTTTGGGTAAACTATCCCTTTAACCTGTATTGGACACAGGCAATTCCTTTAAAAGAAAAAAGAACATCTAAAACCAAGAGTTGCAATGCAAAAAAGATAAATTCGAGGTTCGATGATGTATGAGAACTTTAGTTGATTTTACAACACCATATCAACATACATTCTTGTGAAGTACTTCCTCCCTGCATGAACGATTAAACGGGAGAAAGATAGACAGAGAAGTCAAATGAAGGAGTGTTATCCTTCCCACCATCTCTCGATGTCATTCGGTAAACGTGGCTCGCATCATGGGCACAGCCTTTATCTCGTTAACACGGCGGCAGGCTTGTCGTGTTCGCAGCCGAAGACCCTCGCCACGGTGTGTTAATGCCCCCTGTCTGCTTGCTGCCGCGACGGTCAACCAGGTTTCCCGTCGCGACCGGCAGTCGTTTGTCACAGAGCACGGAGCACGAGGCCTTGGTTCAACGGAGCATTAATAGTCTTAATATCAGCAGTCTCCGCACAGTGAGGGGCGTTCAAGGGATTACAGCTCCCATCATCCTCTCTGTACCACTGTTTAACACCCAACATCCTAATTACATTACCCGACGAAGAAGAGGGAGAGGAGGAGTGCAAGAGGCAGGCTCATCTGAAGAACGGATCCTCAATCAAATGCACATTTTAGGACAAGACAGGGAGAAGAAAAGGAAAATGACATTGTCAGAAATTAGTTGTGATGGATTTGGTCAGACAGCAGTTAGAGAGGAAAAAGTGAGAGGAGAAGAAAAATGAGTTTTGAAGAGTGTAAGGGAGGCGTTACGTTTTTTTTTCGTCTTTTCCAATAGATTCCTTAAGACTCAATTACAATGACAGACACTCATGAGCGATGTCCTTTACATACACCTGCTTTACAACACATACACCGATACTTTTAACGTTAAACATTGTTATTCAGAAAACAACATGGGAGAAAAGTGGTGTGTGATGATATGTGGTTTAATGCTTTAAAGCTACACTGTGTAACTCTTTTAGTTTATTCTTAGCTAAAAACACTTAGTTCTTTCAAAAATATATGTGCTCATTAATGTATATTTACTTCGTTCAAGTAATAAAGTTTTCTCGTGAGTGTATAATACATACGTGTAAGTGGTTCTAATGTCGGTTCGCCATGTTGCCCCTCCATCTTGAAAGTACATTAGCCAAAGAGGGACATACCCATTAATTCAAGCTTCGCCTTTCGCGTTTACCGTTTGAGTTAACACTCATGGATCGAGGTTCGAACTGGATGCCATGTTAATCTTGGACTACATTGGCCACCATAGGAGTTAAAACGAAATTCGGAAATGAGAGGAACAGAAACTAATATTCACTGGATGGTCATATACCTTTTCACTGCTAGATGGGGGTAAAAATCACACAGTGTAGCTTTAAACTGAAGCGTTTCTTTTTTAGTCACGATTTTAGCCAATCCTGCATTGGGATTCTCACACATGTAGGCAAACATGCTCACAAATAAAGAGAGATGAATTCGAAGGAATTACAAAGCAATTTTATTAAGTAGCTTTCCATTCTTTGAAAATACATTTTCACAAGCTTATATTCTACATGATAAAACTAATTATTTGCACAACAAACCACTACATAAACGCTGTTTTTAAAACCCCTGAGAATAACTTTACACTTCGAAACTAACTCCATTCTCTTCGAATGTAAACGTCTGCAAAAAAACTCTTTTTTTGCAGAACAGTATTTGATTATAATGAATATATTCTGTAATTGTGAATAGTTACGCATATAGTCTAAGAAATCTATATAATCAATTCTTGGAATTTGCATCTTGAAACGAAAAAATGTGATTTGATACCAAAAAATAGCTGTGAACGTCTAATGTACAGAGGTCTTTGTAAACTGTTCAAGAGAGGCGGAGTCAATTTCTTATTTCTGAAATAAAAAGGTAAGTTAAAAAAAGTTGAATTATTCATTACTGATTAAAACACCCACCATTAGCCCTCCTTTGGCAAGGGTTCTGTTAGTGTTGAAGACAAGAACCGTGGCTTGATATGCAGTGTCTTTCCTGTAACGGAGATAAGAAAGGAGAAGAACATTTCCACAAAGAAACACTGCAGTGCTGAAGAAAAATTACATGTTACTCATACTCATAAAGTACGAGTTTATTTCATGTACTCAAGGAAGTGAATTGTGATAGTTTTTTGGTTATACAGCAGTAACTGATGCTAAAAGTGAAGTTTTCTTGTTTGGAAAAACAAGACAGACAAGAAATAAATAACACCTGCTACGTAATGACAGGAGTAGCTATCACTTGTTTTTACTGATAGAGGAGTGACACATGAGTGTGTGATTGTCTCAGGGTGAGTGATAGCACACAGAGCGAAGGGGAAAGGAGAAGATGCAGGCAGTGATGCATAGATTCTGTTGCTAATTTACGCAAAGCAAAAAGAAGTTTGTCTGGACGGCCACGATCTTTAGAGTGAGAGCTACACAGTCATTAGTAACAATTAACTGCTCTTAGTGTGAGTCAGTGTGGCTGGGAACCTCACTATAGGTGGGAATAAAGAGTTAGTTCTTATTCAAAGACACACACATGTTGGGTTATTATACATGTTGTTTTATGGAGACATTCCATAGACATCATGATTTTTATACTGTACAAGCTGTATATTCTATATACATACCACAGCAAGGTGCTTGAGAGCACTTCAACTCAGCGTGAGAATATCATCACTCTTGCAAAAGTCCTCACCCTCTCCAGAGTGATGACATTACAGCACAGAGTCCAGTATTCGGCATACATTCTAGTTATACACTTTACACGCTTAGAAAAGTGCAACATTTTATTTTGAGTCACCATTCTTGGTCGAGTTTACTCTCTCGTGTAACTGTATATAAATAGGGAAAACGTGGAGGTGTTTGGTCGCTTCTCTGATTGGCCCCTATTGAATCAACTGGGCTAGTTAAAGGGAAACTCCACTTTTTTTGGAAATAGGCTCATTTTACAACTCCCCCTTAGTTAAACTGTTGCATTTTACCGTTTTTGAATCCATTCAGCCGATCTCTGAGTTCTGGCGGTACCATTTTTAGCACACCTTAGCATACATCATTGAAGTGCACAAGACCATTAGCATTTCTCAACAAAAAAAATGACCAAAGAGTCATAAGTTTATGTAGTTATGTTGACGGAAGGTAGCCTATTTTCATATAATTGCGCCTGCTGCACTTATGGTATGTCAGTAAAGTGTCTTGTTTATTACGCAGGAATGAGAGTATAGTTCTGAGCCATATCAGCCTAGAAAATCACAACTTTACATTTTCTGTCAGTCTTAGTGCACGATGTACAGTCATGGTCAAAATTGATGGCACCCCTGGTAAATATGATCAAAACTGTCTGTAAAAAATAAATCTGCATTGTTTATTCTTTTGATCTTTCTTTCAAAAAATTGGCAAAATCCTAACCTTTCATTGAAGTAAAAGAATTGAAGTGGGGGAGAAATCACATTATGAAATAAATGTTTTTCTCCAAAACACGTTGGCCACAATTATTGGCACCCTTTCATTAAATACTTTTTGCAATCTCCTTTTGCCAAGATACCAGGTCTGAGTCTTTTCCTATAATGCCTGATACGTTTGGAATCCTGCAGACTCCCAAATCCATGTTGGTGCTTCTTCTCTTCAGTTCAGACCACTCATCAGGTCAGGGTCTGGAACAGTAATGGCAGAAGCTTCATTTTGTGCACCGCAACTAATTTTTGTGTTGATTTTGATGTTTGTTTCGAATTGTTGTCCTGATGGAAGATTCGAACCACGGCCCATTATAAGATTTCTGGCAGAAGGGGTCAGGTTTTGATTTTTTATCTGTTGATATTTGATAGAATACAGGATGCCATGTATCTGAATAAGAAGTCCAGGACCTCCAGCAGAAAAATAGGCCCCCAACATTAAAGATCCAATGGTATATTAAATTGTACACATGGGGTACTTTTATCCTTGTGTGCACCAAACCCATCTTGTGTTTGCTGCCATCAATTTTGACCATGACTGTTACTACAGAGGAGTCAAGTTTTAAATAGGAAAAATATCGAAACTCTTTGGTCATGATGGTCTTGTGCACTTCAATTATGTATGCTAAGCTATGCTAAAAGTGTCATCCGCCAGAACCAAAGATCAGCTGAATGGATTCAAAAATGGTAAAAATCAACAGTTTAACTCTGGGGGAGTTGTAAAAGGAGCCTATTTCCAAAAAAAGTGGAGTATCCCTTTAAAGTGTGATCAAAGTGTTTCACGTGCCAGAGCCATCACAGAAACCTTTATGCATTTTTACATTTACAAAAAACATCTCCAAAACATGATTTATAAGCTGTTTTCCTCATGGGGACCAAAAATATGTCTCTACAAAGACAAGGATTTCATATATTGCCATCTTTGTGGGGATATTTTGCATTCTATAACGTAGAATTTACCTGGACCCACACGCACGCACGCACATGCACACATACATGAATGTTTTTAATGCCTTTCAGTTTAAGTACTGGTTCTGGAGCATCTGTCTACAGCCAATGTAGATAGAAAATGTAATACGATATTTAAGCATCAGAGGTGCTGTCATAATGATCAGGGATGTTTGCCCCAGAATAGAATGTGTTTTAAATTCCAATTAAATTCATGTATTTAAATTGAGGCTGCAAACAGGAGGTGTGAATTACAATTAGAATCTGATCACAACAAAGAACTCAAATCAACGAAGAAATGAATGATCTTATTTAATTGAGTAAACTTTGCCAAGATTTAATGGTTTGTTTAAAATTAAACAAATTGAAGGGTTGAAGGACAAATCAGATTTTTTAATACCTTTTTTGTTGAAATCTAAAAACAATTTGACCACATACTTCTAATGCAGAAAGTATTGTTTGCCAAACATTATCCATGGTTTGTCTTTAAAATGACCAAGATGCATATTAACAGAACCACTAAGGAATCCAGATCATTAAACTGAATCAGAAAAGTCAAATTCCTTTGAGAGATGCAATTGTTCAGTCTGTACAGTGTGTAGCAGATGATTTCAGGCTACAGGATGAGAAAGTGACATGTGAAAGGCCATGGTGGTCTGGTGGGCACCTGTGCTATTCTGAGACACAGGGCTGTCATCAATGATCCCAATGGGGAACTGATCTGGAACTTGGCATCAGAGAAATAGGAAGTGTGTATGCACAACAAGCACAAATTTGTATAAATATGCAGACGTGACAGAGAAATAAACTTGCCATCACTCATGAAAGCTTTAAGAATAGAAAGCAAAGATGCATGAACATGAGCTAAAAAAAAAACAGAGCAAAAATAGAGCAAACAGGAGTTAAATGTTTACATGTTTACATATAGAGAAGAAAGAGCCAATGGCATGCTTCAGAACGTCCATGTGAGCGAAAACACACAAGGTCAGAGGTTAATCACAGTGGTTTCTGTTCTGCAGTTACTAATTTAAGAAAGGAAGTGTGAAAGCATGAGAACGGAGATATCAAAATGAAGAAAGTTCAAATGGTTTCTTAAAATTTAGAACCAGTTCATTTGTTGCATGAGTTTGCTTAAAGGCAGTATATAAGATTTGTCTTATTGAGTGTGGAGAGAGAAAGACAGTGTTCCATAGGGTACAGCTGGTGTGTGTGTGTTGTGTGTGTGTGTGTGTGTGAGGATATAGGGGCCCCTTTCCTCTAATCCTCTATCAGTCAGACTGGCATACCAGCTTCAGCTGTGCCTGTCCTTAACAACAAACCTAAATATTAGTAACCCCTCAGTAAGTATTATATACCTCATGTAGTCCACTCTTAAATAATATCACCCCTCGATATTATTAACCCTGTCGCTGCGCATTAAATAACACAACTATTTACTCCAGAAATATTTATTACCTCCTTACTCTTTATATATACAGTGAGACCAAAAAGTATTTGAACACTTAAGCCACACTTAAAAAGGGCTATTAAAAAGAGACACACACACACACACACTCTGCAATTTAAATGCATTAAATACAAAACATCAATCCAAGTGGCATCTACACTGTAAAAGATATTGTCATGAAAAAATATTCGAGTTCAGATAACAAAATATTTTGAGTCTCTGATGATTAAATCAATCTCATTCGTTGTATTAACTAATTTTTTCCATTTCAATGAACTTAAAATTTTAAGGCAGCCAGGGTACTTCATTTTTTTAAGTTAAACCAGCAATATTTTTTACAGTGTACAAACAAATCATGTAACACCTTTTCATAGAGCGAGCTATATTCTACCAGTAACTCCAATGTTTAGTGGGTGTATGAAGTAATTTCCTCTCAGTTTCACATAGGTGTCCCAGCAGGGTAACAACAGGTGTAGTTGTCATCACTATGTGCCCAAATACTTTTTTAACATAATTCTAAACGAAAACCCAATTAACTTATTTTCGTGAATGTTTTGCTCTCTATCTTTAAAGTGCCACTTGGATACACTTAAGCTTAAGTATCTAAATACTTTGTAGGGACAATGTATGCATCTCATCTACTGCATGTTATTGTTATTATTATTTAAATCTAACCTCCTGTTCAAATACAGTACACACCTTTGGCCTGTAAGCCTGCCGCAGAAGGGATCTTTGGGGAATCAGGGTTCTCTGATGTGTCAGGAGAGCTGGACAAAGATATGAAGGAGGCAGCTTCTCAGGACCCGAGGAGGACGAGCCCTCATCTGCCTGTATGGACTCTGTAACTTCCTCTGTACTGAAAAGACAAAACACAAATTATTATAACATAGAAACAGATTTTATTTGTTTCATTTCATTATATTTTCAATGATTTTTAATGATCGTGCTCATGGGAGATTTGCATTAGCCGTGTTTCTACCGCAGGAACTTTCCCCAGGAACTAGGGACTTTGGGGTGGTACTTGGTGTGTTTCGACCACAGGAACCAGGGTGTTACGAAAGCCCTGAACCGCAACAAAAAAAAAAAAAATGTAATCTAGCATTTTGAGATTAAAGTTGAAATGTTTCGAGATTAAAGTAAAAATATTTCAAGATTAACGTTGAAACATTTCGAGAACTTAAAGTGTGTGAACTTAAACGTTATGATAATAGAAGTGTGCATTCATAACAGTGCGCGTCCACTAGCTATGAGCGTGCGTGCGTGGTTGTGTGTAAATAAATGCACTTGTGAAGTCGAACTGCCATGGATCAACACAAAATAGAAGCTTAATTTTTATCTGGGCTTTCAACAAAATTCTACACAGGTGCATACAGTGTTTTCGTGCTCGTCTAGGCAACACTACCTGGGTCGAGAACACAACAGTAACCGTTCTGTCTTCCTCACCATAAATATGTTCTGGATACTTTTTAAGTGCATCATTCTGTATCCAATGATTTGGCCGTATCCTGTGATTTCCTCAGATTTAATAAACACTAAAAATTGAGGAGAGATTCTGTGATAGCCTAGTATATTTTATAACGTTCTAATAGTAGCCTAATGCTGGTAGATTGGCACCTGTTGAATTTCCTTTGATAAAACAAACACACACACTGTGAAACTCGCTATGCGCCATAATGAAAGATTGTGTGCACAGCAATGTGAGACAATGGCAAGCACACACACACAGCTTCTACAGAAGGCTGTACTCTCGTACTCTCGTCTCTCAAAATATTTCGACTTTAATCTCAAAATGTTTCGACTTTAATCTCGAAATTTTTCGAACTTTAATCTTGAAATGCTTCGACTTTAATCTCGAAATGCTTCGACTTTAATCTCGAAATGCTTCGACTTTAATCTCGAAATGCTTCGACTTCAATCTCGAAATGCTATTCTTTTTTTTCTTTTTTTCGTTGTGTTTCAGAGCTTCCGTAGGGTCTAAATTAAGTTAAGTTAATGATTTAAAATTTCACCCTCAGAAATTAGTGTTCTTTTTCAAAGTTCAGGTACATATGGGGCTCAGACCTAGGCACTGAACTGATTGGTTGATTTCACGCAGCATTTTGATTGGTTGACTCCACGCAGCATTTTAATTTCAACCAACAGTCTGCGGTGCGTGCAGTAAGAGTTGATTGTTATTCGAATCAACAATCAATACGAAAGATGGGCCGACGACGAGGTTCAGGCTTAATAAAGCTTTTATGCAGTGGAAACTGAAGAGTCCTACATCACCAGAGTAAAGGTGACGTAAAGATAACAATAAAGATTTATTTATAAAAATCGTTCTCAATATAAAAGAATAGCAGAGGTCACACCACAGCTATCAAGAAGGCACAGAGAAACAACATAGTTGCAATCACTTTTAGAATGATTTTATCCAGCTGATGAATGATAAAAACATTGACAGGCAATCAGAATACATCCTGCTGTAACAAGCTCGAGCATTCAAAGTGGCAGACAAAGACACGATTAGAATAAACAGAAATATATTGACCTCTGGTCTGGCCACTCATATAGTTATCTTTAAAGTTATCGTTCTTAGTGTGAATGGGCCTTAATTTGCCTAATATTCATTGTACTTTAGACCGGGTTGGACAGCTACAGGTCTGGGATTTTTCCAGGTAATTTCGGTGGAAACATGGCTATGGTTATTCAGGTCTCTTCCCTATAAATAATAGTAATATAGTGAAGTAAATAATGATAATAATAATAACAATAATAACATATGTATGACTGTTTGAGCTATAACTACAGTGCAGAAAGTGGAAATAGAGCACTTCTATACAGTACAGATGGCAATTAAGAATTGAAAAGGCCAATGTGGGATTAGTTCCTCTTCCTGACCTCTTTATAATGTCTCTGGTACGGGCTTTCTGAGCCGGTCCAAAGCTTGTGTTAGAGCCGGTGCGTTTCACACTCTGTCTGTGGTGCAGCTTGCATTTGGATCCACGTGGACACACACCGGTGCTGGAGAGTCAGGACACACCAGCGTGTGTTTCTTCTTACACTGTGGAGAGAGCAGAAAATTCTTAATGCTTTATTTCTTAATACCCAGATTCACAGTGGATGTTTTGAGGGTTGGTTATGAACATGTGGGACACTGTCAGGATTTTATGTGTGCCACACTCAGTAGGAGTGCACTGAAGTTAGCAAAAGTAAGTGTTTGTGTGTGATCACACATCAGTAGGTGCATGCATCTGATAAGTGAGAGTAGGTGAGAGTGTCTGTGTGCCTGTGTAATTTGGGCGTAAATTGGTAGCTTCATTCTTCTGGAGACCCGATCCCTCCCACCTGTCAGAGGAGCTAATTATACCCCACTATGGGGTGAGGAGCACAAGACGAGTGTATAAGTGAGAGAGAGGGGACTAGGCGAGTGTGGGACAAGTTGCTCCAGAAATAGAGAGAGAGATAGAGAGTGTGTCTGTAAGTGTGTGGGAGTGAAGGGTGGCTGAAGGATCGTGTGTCCGGGAACAGTGTGGAACTCCTTGTCACCCCTTGGGGCAGACCGCCCAGAGACCTTCTCCCCCCAAACAGGGATCAGGTCAGAGCCATAAGTGGCCTAAAATGACCAAATATACAGAGGATCTCATCTTTAGGTGCTTAGAAATGAAATTACAGGCAGTTCACAAAGGGACAGTTAACACAGGAAACATGTTCTTGTAATCCAGCTGTGGTACTTTTTTAATTGTTGCACATATGGATCTGCCTTTTTTCAGTGTATAGCACCACATTAAGATATTGTGTGAAAAATTGTTTGCCAAAATGCATCTCAAGACCCTCAGTAAACCTCAATATTAAATGTATCCTGTGTAAATGGCACATAAGGAGATCAAGTATACACTATTCTATGATGAAAAACAACAAAACAACACTGAAAACAACTAAAATCATAACAGTAATAAAAAAATAGTTAGGCTATTGCATATGTAAGTCCATGTCTAGATTATGAGATTAAGGAACGTAGACTATATGTCAGCTTTTGGTATCGTTTCTGTTAAACAGGAAACACTTTAAGAATATTTTATATATATACACACACAGTCCAGTGTAACTGGATTATCGCACCCACTGAATCTGGGTCTCTTAATGCCCCCTAAATCATTCTATAGACAACATCATCACTCACCACACTCATGGCTAATTGGCCCAATTTGCTAAATCCCTTGCCACTTGAATTCAGTCGATTTCAATTCCACCCCATTTCAGAAGAGCATTTGGGACCTTTCTTTTTTTAAACACCCATTTGTTTCTTGTTTGACTGATAACATCCATGTCGCACTTTAATCATTCAAAGGTCCGGTGAAGGCAAATAGAACAAATGTGTAAACTGTGAGAAATTACAAACACTGTAAAGTGGGATAATCTGATCATACATAAGAGTGCTGCATATGTAATTCTACCGATTCTGTTTTCATATTCTCGACAATATGAACGATTAATACTTATGTGCTTGATATTTGAATAAAGTTTATGGGGAAAATGTCAAGTTCCACATGCTTTTCCCCAAAAAGTTTACATTTAATTCAAATGTTAGTTACCGGTTATCTATTTCAATCACAACTAAATATGAATACCAGGAATTTCCAATCAGACAACTGATAAAGTCGTCTTGACGTGGGGCAAAATATTTTGTAGAAATAGAAACGACATCACTGTTCACTAGCTCATAATGTGTTCAGTGTAAAGGCCCTTTCACACTACCGCGTGAAACGATTAATTGCCTCTCATCTAATTCACGGCTACATGATGGGTGGCACTGAATGAGAATTCATTTTTCCACATGTATGCATCTCATAGGTTTTCCCATTTGGCTTTAACCTTGTCTGCTGCCCAACATACAACAGGAAAGACAGGTGTAATAATGAATTGAATACAGTTGGAACTGGATTATATTCTGAATGTTCCTGAATGTTCCAATCAAATCTGACTTCTGGTTTCTCCCAAGTTTTTTTTACTCAATTCTGTCACCTGAGTTTTGGTTCCTTGCCACTGTCACCTTTGCTGCCATTGGCTTTTGGCTTGCTTAGTTGGGGACATTTAATTTAATATTGAAAAATATTATTGATCTGCCTGCATTGACACCATTATATGAGAACTGGACTGAACTGGACGATGACATAATGGTTTTCTCAGGAGCGGCTATATATATATTAGGGCCGGGACTGGATTAAGAAAAAAATCGAATTAATTAGAGGCTTTGTAATTAATCGAAATTAATCGCATTTTAATTGCATAAATATTTGAACTGAAAACAGTGAGAAGATTTTTTTTTCAAATGGATTTTTAGTATACTATTGAATAATGACTGAATACATAACCTTAAGCAACAAAATATTGTTTATTTTTGTTCAACCAAGTTCAACAGACCAGTGCAATCGTATATGTTTGCGTTGATGTGAAACTTGAGGGTCGATGTGATATGCGAATTCCTTGTTGCATAGCTTGCACACAACCATGCTCTTAATGACGCTTCCATCAGTTCATTTTAATAACAAAATTTCCCAACCACGGGGCCAACCAAAGCGGTCTCGTCAGCTTCTTTGTTAATGTTCACTGTGGTTTGTTGATTAGTTGTCTGAAGCATAGACTGTAAAAAAAAGTAATGAATGCTAGTTGGTGATCCAGTATAATCGGTCCGCGAAACTAATCCAGCGTGAAATGTTCTGTGATTTAAAATGCGTACATTTTTCGTGTAATTAATTAATGCGTTAAAGTCTGTAATTAATTAATCTTAATTAACACGTTAAAGTCCTGGTTCTAATATATATATATATGTATATATAGTATGTATGTATGTATGTATGTATGTATGTATGTATGTACGTATGTATGTATGTATGTATGTATGTATGTATGTATGTATGTATGTATGTATGTATGTATACACATAAAATTAACTAAATTAATAACTTTTTTACAACAAACTTACTTAAGCTGGACTGTGATGCTATTTTTTTCTTTTTTTCATTATTTTTCTCTGTAAAGCTGCTTGGAAACAATCTGTATTGTAAGAATCGCTTTATAAATAAAGATGACTTGACTTGACATTTGCGTCACTAAATTACACTCAGCATGAATTTAAGTTGCAAAAAAAAGGCTTTGCTTAGTTAGGCCCCTATGTTATCGTCAATATGCCGTTTGCGATGGGCGCGGGCTGTTTTGTAGGGAAATGTACTGGCATCTCCAGGGCATGTATAATTCAACAACATTGACTGCATCTAGAGTCTACTCTCGGGTGTCAACAGACCATTTGAAGCATATTGACCACTAAGATGGCCAGAGCTGGTTGAACCCACCAATTTCAGACTTGGTTGGCTGCTATTGTATTCTAAAGTCATGGTGGACACGTTTTTAAAGAGTTTTGTTAAGTATAAATAAGATTCAGATCTCATTGCTCTCTGTATAATCTTTTGTAGAGCCAGCAGCTCTATTGTTTGCAAGGACTAATACTTAGTTGCATAGAGGTATATTAGCATGGAAGCCCTGACTGGTTTGTCTCGTCTTTCCTCACATAAAAACCACAAAAAACATCCTCTTCTTAAAGCTGCTGTCGGCAACTATGGCTGATTGAGTGGACTTTGGCAACATTGAATGTTTACAACTCATATGGCCCTCCCACACTATCAACGAATATCCTCCCACAGAGTTCGTGCTCGAGTGCGTGCGCACCAGGTTATCTGTGAACGCGACCGTCTCATCAGCATTCAGACACCATGGATTATTTGGAGGTATGTTGCCCTGGCTATTCTACCAATATATTGCAATTGCTAACGTCATTTATACTCTAAATGAGCTTACTTGGTTTGTTAGTGTTTCACCATCACTCTTCCTTACTGCGCGAACTTCAGGTGTGTGCATGTGATTGTAACATGTGCGAGGGGTGGTGTGTGCCCGATCTGTGATTGACAGTCAGATCTCACACCCCCCTGTGCTGATTGCACCCGATGATCCGGGAGCACTGGATTTTTGCAAAACGCTCCAGCATGGAGTTAGAAGCTCGTTTTTTTTTTCTAAAACTACTTTATTTATGTTGTTCTGTCGGATTATAGTGTCGATTTCACTGAATATGATCAAAAGAATTTTGCCGACGGCAGCTTTAAACGGGAGGAGTTCCTGGCCAGAAGAACCCAAAGTCTGGTTTATGAGACCAAGTTAAGCCAGACCAACATGGTTAGTTCACCCAAAAATGATTCATCATTTACTCGTTCCAAACCTGTTCGGACTTTCTTTCTTCTGCTGAACACAGAAAGCACACTTCTGATAGAAGTGAACACTGAGGCTTTTTTTCCCTCCATACAGTGAAAGGGCAGTTGGGTCCAATATTGTTTTTGGCCTCAATGACTTTCATTTTAAGGACAAAAACACTTTAAAATATGACAACATGAATTTAATTGTTCGGAAAACTATCCCTAAAATTAATTCACACCCACCAACATTTGTTTTATTCAAATTAGTGAAAGCAACAATATAAGAAGTATGGGTGATATCAATCCAGTGTTGGGGAAGCTATTCTCAAACTTACTGCCAAAGTGCAAAATAGCTACAAATGAAATAATGCAATAACAAAATGCATGCAACTTAAATTAAAAATACCAGAGTAGTCAAAAATCCACTTCAAACTCACAGCACTTGCATTGATGGATCTCTGTGAATGGAGCCATTCTGAGATGCGAATTAGTAGCTGTTTGCGTAAATGCTTTGTTCTGAAGCCCGCGCAAGCTTTTTAATTAGACCACAGATTTCTGTTTGATCGACAGTTGCTTTGCCAAAGCAATGGCTCAAAACACAACATTAGTGATCTTTAAGGGTCATTACAAAACTGTGGTGGGACAGATTAAACTATGATGGGTCATCATACAATCAGAAATGGACATTTGACAGAGTGCAATCAAGCAGGTCAATTAATCAACTTAAAAAGGCAATTATTAACCTGTATTGGCTTCGACGCAGACAGCATTTTAATCTTTGGTTTGCATAAATTTCATACAAAAGTGTAACCTATACTAGTTAATTCAGTAAACGTATAAGTTGATTGGCTATTTGGAATCATATCTAATTAGAAGAAAATCCCACTGATTGGATAGGATGTGGACGCAGTACTAAGAAGGCTCATTAAGTTTGATGTGCACGGCTATGATTCGGGCAAAGAAAACACGAAAGCCCAAATCCTCTCCAACCATGTTCTCTCATACATTTTAATTTACATAAAAGCAGCGAAATAGAGGGAAAAGAGAAGTGTGTGGGAAAAAAAGAGAAGTGGATGGAACATCTTTATATCAGTGCAAGTTAACAATTTTCCACTTGATTTAAGAAAGGCTGGGAAGTCTCTGGGGCCTATTAGAAGAGCTTTCTACTGGCCACAAAGCAGAAAGAGTCAGCACATTTTACATTACTGAGACAGTGAGAAAAGAAAGAGCGAGAGAGAGACAGAAAGATAGAATGGTGGTGTGAGCTATGATAAAGAGCTGGGAAATGAGAATAATGACAGAGTGATAGAGGGATAAGAGGAAGGTAGGAGAATCAAAAGAAGAGTGATCCGGGTGAGGTGTGAACGGATGCGGCCAGCAAACAAAAGAAGAAACGGGACATAAAAACATGGGAAAAGGCAGACAGAAAGAGAGAGCAGAAGAAGGGGAAAAGAACAGAGGGAGGGAGAAATGAAGAGGATGAGAGTGTGCTTTAACCCTTGCTCTGCTGGCGTATCCATTGCTGGCCTCTTGCCTGTACTGCTGTCATCAGCACTTTTTCACGTCCATAATTATGGTGTGCTATCCATCATATCTAAGACAGTGCTTTTGGGACGGCGCAAAATTACAAACCTAAGCACTTCGGCTAATAGAATAAATATTAATATCTCTCTTCTTATATATTCTCATTCTCACCCCAAATATTTAAATGAGCCCTGACAGCAAGAGAATGCATTTGTTACGATGAAGGGAAAGCAAAAGAAGAACAAATGGAGGGAAAAAACGAGCGAGAGACAGACAGAGACAAAGAGAGAAGACGTGAGACGCAGAAAACACTGCAGAGAAACAATTCATTAGAATGAGACAAATCCAAAGAGGAAGAAACTGATGGGGCGGCGATGAAAGTTTCTGCGGAAGAACAATAAAGTCAGGCGTACTGTCAGTTTAAAAAAATAAATCACTTTTGGTCTGGCATATATGAATTATGTTATTATCTCAAAAGCTTCCTGCTTTAAATCTGTAGCCAAATGACATATAGACATAAAAAGATGCACTCAGTAATTTTTAATTGGCCAATATAGCAGTTGTTTTGGACTTGTCTTGGGAATTGTTTGACGGAGTGGTTAAAGAGATAATTAGTCGATTGGTCATGTGATGTCCATGGGGCGACCTACTTCATGTGAAATTATTGCATTTATTAGGCTACTGATATGACATGGATTTTATTTTTTACAGCATTTCTAATCCTTCATTAATTAATGTTCATTCATAATACATTAAATAATGTTTATTTATGCAACGCACTTTAATACACCTTTAAAAATGTATTATGTATAAATTAACATTAACCAAAATGAATAAATGCTGTAAAGTATTGTTCATTGTTAGTTCATGATGTCTAATTAACCAATGTTAATGAACGGAACCTTCCTGTAAAATGTTAACTTTTTAAAAAAAAAAAATAAACATTGCTAAGATTGAGACTAAGTCATATGATATCATGTAAATTTAATTTGATGAGAAGAAGAATGTAATAGCAAGCATACGTTTGTTCGTTCCTGTATGGCTTCATGAGACTGAGAGACAGGTGTGACGGGGACAACAGGAGCATATGTGTGTGTGTGTGGGAGAGACGGGGTGAGGAAAGAGGTCATGGATGGGTTAGAACCTGCTGGATTAAGGGCAAAAGAGGACACTTGGTAAATGTGGGTCATGTTGTCTTCTCCTTACTGCCCTCAATACGTCACTCACTCACAAACATGGAGGAAACCAAATACATAAGCACCTGGATGATGGTTTAGATTAACAATTGGAACATAGTCAACTTTTAAGAGCTCTATTTTAAAACTCTTGCAAAATGTCATCACCATTTATTAAGACCTATAAAACGGTCATCAACTGCAAAGCACTATTATACAACAATTATTATGAATGTCAAACCACATGTACTTTGCATCTATGTTTATGCAAGTAGAAGGGAAACATTTAGAAGATGTAGAAGATACATTTTCTTGACCTGAAACACTAAACCGTGCCAAATGACAGTCACAGTTATTCACTCTCTATATCAACACCATTTACCACAGAATTCTTTGATTACAATACAATTGTGTACATAATAAAAGAATGATTCCTCTATAAGAGAAAGTTACTGTGCCTTAGTATGATTTTTAAGAAAAATATAACATGAGCATATAAATAAAAACTGCCTAACGTTACTGAGTGAAATGTAGACCCAGGACGAGCTCTAGGACTGTAAAGCTTTGGGAGAGTTGATGGACTCGATCTACCTCATCTAATGTTTTGATCATCGTTCTGAAATCCAATCCAGACGTCAGTCTTTGACAAAAATGTGATTTTCTCAGCTTTTTGCTGTAACTGTTGCTGTTTTATGAAACTTAAAGGAGTAGTTCACTTTACAAAAAAAAACTTTTGCTGATAATTTACTCACCCCCATATCATCCAAGATGTCCATGTCTTTCTTCTTCAGTTGAAAATAAATCAAAGTTTTTGATGAACATCCAGGATTTTTCTCCATGTAATGCACTTTACTGGTAACCAAACGGTTCAAGGTCCAAAAGACAGTTTCCGTGCAAACTGCAAACTGTTCAAAGGGCTTTAAATGATTCCAGACGATAAATAAGGGTCTTATCAAGCGAAATAATCGCTCATTTAAAAAACAAAAAAAAAACAAAGTTTAAGTTTTATAAACTCAAATGGTTGCCTTGCTCTGTTCTGTGTATGCACGTTCGTGACTCTCCTGTTCGAACTCGTTCATCAAAATGAACAAATCTTTTTCCAAGTCAATTCATTCATTTCGTTCGTTGAATGAACCAAATGACTTGAAAGATTCGTTATTACGAAGTTCGAACAGGAGAGTCACGAACGTGCATCACAGAACAGAGCAAGGCGAGCATTTGAGCTTATAAAACTTAATTTATTTGTTATTTATTTTTAAATTTTGCTAGATAAGACCCTTATTCATCATCTGGAATCATTTAAAGCCCTTTGAACAGTTTGCACTTTGCACTGAAACTGTCTTTCAGACCTTGAATCGTTTGGTTACCAGTAAAGTGCATTATATGGAGAAAAATCCTGGAATGTTTTCATCAAAAACTTTAATTTCTTTTCGACTGAAGAAAGAAAGACATGGACATCTTGGATGACATGGGGTGAGTAAATTATCAGCAAAAGTTTTTTTTAAAAGTGAACTACTCCTTTAACCCAAAAGTGTTGATAAAAAAATAGAATGTGTTAGGCTAGAATAAAACTGCTTTTTTTTTTTTCAAAGCAGAGTGTCTGATCTTTCTTTTGATATATTGCATATTCAGATATCCATGCAACAAAATATTCTGGGGGTCTTGAAAATGGCCTAAAGTGATGGTGGTGGCTTTTTTCTAAAATGCAGACAGGGAAAGAGTGAAGAGAGTTGAAAGGCTATTTCTATTTTATTTATTTATTTATTTATTTATTTTTAGCTTTTTAACTACCCCTCTATAATAAATTCTAAATTAAAAGTTAAATATAGTTAAAAGAAAATATATTACAATTACAAATATTTTCAATCAATTTACTATCCATCTACATAATTTTTTCATAGTGATTAATAGATTAGAAATAGCAAAATAGCAAATATTGCTGTCATTACATCACACCAAGCATTTCAGAGAACAATTGAGTTTTCAAAAAAAAAATATATACTGTCTTACCTTATCTCCCTGCGGGCAGTAGCCTCGGACGAAGTCTTTGCACACATCGGCTTTGCGTGAGACATAGACATGGCTGTATGGACAGCTACTATTATTACAGATCCCCTTCAGAAAGTATGAGCACACAGGCATCTAAAAAAGTAGTAAAAAAACACAAAGCATCGATTTAGAGCTTGAAAATGCAAACAATACAAAATAAATCAAACCTTAAATAATCTCAAAAAGTATACTTCCAGCACTGAACAAAAGAGTGAGTGTAAGTAAAAGAATACGGATAGTTTGAAACACCAATGAACTTTTAAAAGAATTAGAGCCGTAACAATACAGCCTAGCCTTTAAATTCCCTTTCTAACAGATGTGTGTAGATTATAGTGAATAAGTGATGGGAAACATAAGTGAGTTACACACATATGGCACCAGTATTAAATCACATATCTATTGAAGTCCCTGTCAAAACACGCATTTAATCACACATTGTCTAATCAGTAATTATGTGCATGTGTCAATGACAAAGATTTGCACTCCTCGTGAATATAATCTGCATGTATGAATAATCTGTGTGCTCACTGAGGGCTCTCTTGGTTTAAAATAGAATGTGAGGGTCGCGCACACGATGAGGGGGGGGGATGTGATGATTGGCCGCCGCCCTCTTAAGTGGAATCCCATTTCCATGGGGGTCATATCATTTCTGCTTAATTAACTGCAACAGAAATATTGACCCAAGCGGGGCGTCGTACCACCTGCATAATGTGTTTATGTGAAGGGGAGGGGAATGGACGCTAGCCACGAGTGGGGTGATGGGGTTTGGGGGTCTTGTTTCTCAGTTATTTGGAGGGGGGAATTGGATCGTTTTCAATTGCAGGCGTGAACTCAAGCCATGCTTCATGGCATATACACGGATGACACAGGGTGCGGGGTTAAATTGAGCCCCGAGCAAGGCTGTGTAGGAATAGAAGGAGGGGGGCTTATGGGGTCGGGACTAGCAGGTGGGCCTGTGCTGCGATGAGGTGGCTCTGCTCCTTTAAGACAAGCAGACAGCTGGACTCTCAGTGCACTGGAGGGTGTAGAGGGTGACGACTGTCACAGGTGCAGTGATTCTGTGTGTTTGTATGTGTGGGGGGTGGTGGGTGTGTGTTTTTTTTTTTGGTTGAATAGGGCCTTGAACCAAATACAAGCAAAAGTCAGAACAAGTGTTAGAATATGAAGAGAGGGAGGGAGAGAGGAGCAGAGAGAGAGAGTGTGTGTGTTTTACAGAAAGTGAATGCTCAGAGGGGTGTTTTTTTCTGTGTCAAACAAACAAGGGAAACAGGTTTCTCACTGTGGGAAGGAAGTAGACAGTGTCCTTCTAAACCTGGAATGCCACTGCTATTCCTGTCATTTATATGCTCTTCATTTGCAACTCATGCAGTCATTATAAATATTGTATAATTTATATTACTTCCATATTATACCAAAAGGGCATTTTGTCACTGAATTCACTGATTTATTCATTTTAAATGCATCACTTTTCAGGCATGGAAAACAGATTTTCCATGTTTTTCATGATCAAAGGAACCCTAAAGAAAACTTTGGATATAAAGTGGACAAAGTAGTGGTTAGTTTTCAATTAGTTTTCTACAATAAATAAATCCTAATTGTGACAAATATTTAAAATTATATACATTTACATGAGATACAGATTTCTGACTGTTTTTTTTTTCATGAGGAGCATAGATAAGGTTGGTCTCCATTCATGGAGGCTGCCATATTGAAATTACATGACCAGCTAAATATTAACAAAGTCCCTTTAAAGACGAGTCATTTCACTCGGCAGCCATCTTTGCAAGTGCAGCTCCTATCTCTTTGAATGGGGAAACATAAAATTCTCCAAAACCATTGGCTAAGTTTATGATTAAATTTCATATTAGAAATCAATGAAATCTGCCAACAACTGTCTCATACATTTTGTTTTTAAACGCTCGAAACATGACAGGGAACATCATTTTTCAGACTGGATGCGCAGTGGAAGCACACATCTGACTGTTTATATAGGAATCTGCGATATGCTATTTTTTATAGAAATTCCGCCATATTAAGCTCTGCACTTTTCAACATTCAAAATAATACGAGTGATGCGTCTTGTGTTATTCTGTAGTCTTTGATATTACTCACTTTATCCAGGGTTTCTGCAGGTTTCACAAAGTCAAATTAAAGACTTTTTTAGACCTTTTAAAGACCATTATGAATGAAATTTAAGACCTATCACAAAAAAACGTACAAAGGAAATGCAGAGTCTCAAAATTATTCGCAAAGTAATTTAATTCAAACTTAAATTTAATTTAATTTAAGTTTGAATAAAATAATTTTATTCAAACTGAACATTCGTCGAAAATCAGCACGAATGGTCCCCTGATATTGGAAATTAGTTCTGTTTCTGTATAAAATCCCCTATTCCAAAGCATGTAATGTAGGCCGTTTTATCTTTCCCGCACCTGGAGGCGATGTCAGAGTCCGAAAACATCGTTTGAAACAATGTAGGACTGGTGTCTTCTCACCGTGTGGAGAACCCAGAGCACCTCCGCTTTTAGTTGTTGGCTTTGATCCAAAAGCAAAATCCAAATCAGCAAAATCTGATCCAAAATTCTGATTTTTTTAAGCCAAGTATCACTAAACTTTCACTTCCCCAAAGCCTGAATAAAATCCGTTTTATGTCTGTTTATGTCTGTGGCATCTGAGATAAGCGCCAATAACACGAAACCTCAAAACTGATTGGCTGTTGCATGTTGGTCTATTGTGTAGTCATAATACAGCGAATTAGATTTGAACAAGCAAAATAAAGAACTACAACCACAGAATAATAATAATAAAATAAAAATAAAAACATTCCAAAGCACTGAGGGAGCATTTCAATGAGATTTACATGGACGTAGGACAATTAAGACACGTTTAAAATTATTTAAGACCTAGAACACAATACTTCAGCAACATTTTTTTTTTTTTTAAGACCCCGTGGAAACCCTGTTTTATCTCAGCAATCCCAGCTATTGTCAGATATTTTTTTTAACATGAATTACAGATCTCTGCAAATTAAACATTTCTATAATGGTATTGAAAACTAAATTGTTTAACAAGATAAGGAGAGCACAGAATCATGGGCATATAAAAATGTGACCATGCACGTGTATGTCTCTCTGTGAGAAGCAACGAGATCGTAATGTTCACTTCAGGAGAATCTAGACTAGTATATGATGGATCACATGTTGCGTCAATACTGATCCCATCTCCACCTGTCTCCATGACGGCAATGCCTAGGCAAAGACCTCGAAGTATGTAACTCTGGAATCTAGTGGGATTGCCTCAAAGATATTGAGACTGTAACACACCAACATAACCTGAGAGAGGAAGCTAAGTCCCTGACATAGTATCTTTAATTATCACCCCACAGGCCCACAAGCCCTGACAGTAACATGAAACCGCCACATACAACCAGTCATGACTTATGTTAAGATTCTTATGGCTTTATGCATAAATCCAACTGTCAATACTGTCTTACAAAGATAAAATACAGTAGCTGTACATTTAATGTTTGAGTTATGACTGAAATCAAATCTATTAGATCATGATCTCCCCTGTGATAGACGAATTCAGTTCAACTATGCTTCAGTTGAGATAAACCTTAATAAAATGATCAAATCAAACTAAAATCTCTGAAGCCGCTGTATTTTTGAGATTAAAAAAATTATTCGCAAGGATGAGTTCTTCCATTTCACAGCGATTTTGATTTGCTTTTCTACTCTGTAAAAAAACATATTTTCAAAGTTAATTACTGCAGTATGTTTTACAAGAAAATACTACTTACGGTTTACAGCTTTACTACTTCCACCATTGTTTCATTCAATGGTTTACTTCCCATTTCTTTGTAATTGGTTACTGAAATTTACTAGTCGTTTAGTTTCTGAGTGGAAATGGTTTCTACACCAATTTTCTTTTTCCAAGTTTATGTAAACATGCACTAAATCAGGGGTCGGCAACCTATGATAATCGCAGTTACGTGAGCAAAAGCAAGAGAAGTGTATGTATTTCATTTAGATAAAGTACCTTACACCTGCATACATATCTACATATTGAGGTAATCATAGTAACACCGCTTGTTTTATTAAGTTAAGAGCTATAAATACTATTACTGCACAAGTCAATGTAAGCATGCAGCTCTGACCGCTGCGCATCATGAGACACTGAAAGTACAGCGCGGATCAGGAGAGCAGATGCATCAAACAAGTTAAGTCCATTTGACTGACAGCTTGCGGTTTGTTCTGCTATATTTGTTGTGCTTAGCTTTGTGAAAAAAAGTTAATGTTATAAAGTTCAGAGATATTCAACTAAATAGAGAGTCCTATTAAACACAATAAAAATGATGTGCAAACTTGGTGTAGAAACAATTTTCATTTAGAAATTGCTAGTAAATTTCACAAAGAAATGGCAATGCATTGAAATTTTGAAGTAGAAATGGTATTTCTTGTACAGCATACTCCAAAATGCTTTTCTTTTATTTAGAACTTCAAGAAAATCTATTTTACAGTGTGGGGCAAATTTAAATAAATTTAATGGAAAATTGCTTCATAAATGTTTACATTTCAGTGTTACAAATCAAATAAATAATTGGCACTTCATGAAGAAAAAAGGTGCTAGATTGTCTTTTTCTATGCAGCGTCCATTGTCTGGTCCTGTTTTTGGAAGAACCCTTTGGTAACACTTCCTTTTACAGTCCAGTTACCCATGTAAATACTATGTACTTATTTAAGTAACTACAATTACTGGGTAATAACTAGTACCAACCCTGAACTTACCCCTAAACCTACCCCTGTTCCAAGTACTTACTTTATATTAGCCAGTACTTTCTAGGTAAGTACTCTGTAAGTACACTGTAAGTACTGTACTGTAAAAGGAAGCGTTACCAACCCTTGAAAGTAAACTGACTTACCTTCTCCTTGGCTACTTTATGCGAGAAAGGACAAGTCCCATCAGTCCGCTTACATGTGCCTCGGAGAAACCTGCCAACCAATCAAGAGTTTAATTTGAAGCCAGCTTTCAAAGTGTTAGACATTTTGTGAGAGTGTGCACAGAAACTCAGTACCTGGTGCAGACGGCTACTTTGTCAGGGTCGTGGATGTAGGGCAAGTGTCACCATGGTTACACTTGCCAGAATCGAGTTATAGTACATACAGTACTGCTTGGCCTTCTGTTTCTTCTGTCTGGCCTGTCGTATTATAGCTAAACTTCTCTGCACAGCACGACTGATGCACACAAAAACAAAACCAGTAAACAAATTCACCTTCATATGTTATGTATTGTTATGCTGTTGAATGAACGATATCTTAAAATACTAACCTGGCTACGTAACGTGTGGCTGATGTTCTTCCCTGATTACTAGTCGAAGAAACATATGGATTGTACCACTCTCCTGTAGTATGGAAAGATATTATTCACACTCATTATTCACAAAAGATCAAGGATTAAACACCAATTTATGAAAGGTTATGTCTTTCTTCTATTGACCACAAAAGCATAAATTTAGCAGCAAATAACTTAAATTTCGGTTTCCAAGTTTTAAGGACTACTTTCATGATTTTTTAATACTTTCAATAGAGTGCCAAAGTTACGACGTCACTCTGTAGGCCAAAATGTGGAAATGAGTTAGCATTTTAGCACTACCGGTTCCCTCGCTCTAAAGTCTATGGGATTTTTGAATGGGTTTTTGCTAAATTGCCTGAAATAAGGTCTGTGGTGTACAAAGCTTCTAAATATTTTCACGTTTTGATCTATGACATAGAACACACAGTTATAGACCATTTTGCAAGATGTAAACAACACTGGTCCAGAAACACTTCCTGTTTCAGTTTGTAACTGTGTTCTTTATTTCACATGTAAAGACAACATCTTAAAGATGTTTGTTTAACTTTTTAATTCAGTTTTATATGTTCTGTTGGTTGTATTTTATCCCAGCTTGTATGTAGTGTTAAAAAACTGAAACAGGAAGTGCTTCTGGACCAGTGTTGTTTACATCTTGTGAAATGGTCTATAACCTGATTGTGTTTTTTAAACTTTACTGTGTCTACTTGTGTTTAAAAAAAAAAAAAAAACTTTATATAGGCATCAGAATGTATACATTTTGGGTTAACTTTGGAGTAAAGATTATCTTGATAAACAAAACGTGTAAGGGTCACAACTCTTTGTTAAACATAGATCTTATTTTTTTGTGATTTTCCAAAAGTCTATGGGAAAAATGCATAGCTTTTAGATCGAGGGAACCCATGCGCTGCTAGCTTCTGAGTTGTCCTATTTAGTGACGTCGTCACTTCGGCACTCTATGGTACTTTAGGCATTTTTTGGATTTTTTTGTATTTTTTTCCATACATGCGATCAATGTTTGGAAAAGAGCAGCATGAGTATTCCACTAAAGTGGTTTTTGGTTTTCACAGAAGAAATTTTTTTTTTGTGTGTGTGATTTGTTTTTGTGTTTAATTTGGATTGTCATAAAGGTAAAGAATAATGACCTAATTATCATTGCTGGATGAAATATTTCTTTAAAAATATTACTTTACCCAATTTAAAAAAAAATAAATAAATAAAAAAAAATAAACATAAGATTTACCTATATACACATTTGTCTTTGTGAATGTAGATATTATAGCTTGAAGTTAGCTATAGGCCAGTGCTTGTTTTTTTCTCTTGCCTCATCAAAGCTTGTACACAAGCATATTTATTTATAACAAGCCAGACTAATAGCATGTAATTAAAGGTCACCATGTTCATTAGTAATGACGGAGGCCAGCAAGTACAACTAAGACACGATATCATGCTGTTTATTTATATGTCAGGGTCCGTCAACCACAGCCAAATGGAAATCTAAGAGAGAGCTAGGTATAAACACTGCACTCAATGTAGCAATGAGTGATCGAGCAATGAGGGCAGACACAAGGAATGTAATATCTGAGTGCATGTGAGAAATGGCTCGCTGGTTATGTGGATTGCAATTGTACAGTCCATGTGAAAAAGGGTATGGGAGATTGAGTCTATGTGTTTTAACTACCAGACCCGTGTGTGGTGAGACTACAGTTTGTTGGGGAGATCATAAATAGACACGTGTATGGGTGTTTGTGTGGAACTCCTGTCATAGAGCAGTAGCTGATCTTTAATTCCACTTCTGCCTATGGCTTTAAGGTTTAATCTAGGCTATTCACCATCTCTCCTGTTCTGTCTGTGTGTCTCTCTTTCAACCTGTAGCCAGTGACAGATGACAGCTTTATTATTTCAGAAGGCGAATTGTAGCCCCCCTCCACTCACTTGCTGAATGGGTTGATAATCTGGGCCATGTATTTAAGAGACAACCAATAAATACCGACCATTTAAAGCCCACAAAAACACACCAAAGGGGCACATATTCATGCAAAAAAAAAAAATAAATAATAATAATCAAATCTGATTTTAGTGGTTTGAAACTGATTTTTTTTTTCAAATATTTTATCAGGTAATCTACAGTAATGTGCAAAAGTTTTTGGTACATTATAATTGTATTAATTATTATATTATAATTCAATTATAATTCATTTTTGCATTTTCAAACATTCCTTTTGCCATTAATAGTAATAATCCAGTGATCTTTTTTTTTTACAACAGTCAGTATGATCTGATCTCACTATCATTCGATTCTGTCTGGGATTACATGAAGAGAAAGAAATAAAACTGACATGACACAGATTTTCAAGTAGGTTTCTTCAAGCATCTTGGAGAAGTTGTAACAGTCTTGATTTAGTATTTCAGTTTTTTCCTGTTCCTTCATGTAATCCCAATTTCATTGGATTATTACAATTAATGGCAAAAGGAATGTTTGGAAATGTAAATGGATATTTCCTACAGACACTGGCTTAAAACCTTTTGTGTGTGTGTGCCTACTTAAAGTATATTTTGGGGACAAATTTGTACCCAGAAGTGACCAAACACCTTCCTTTAGGGATGTCATAATTTGTAAATCTGGTATAAAAATAAAGTAATTTTAAAAATGTAAAAATGCAAAAAGTTTTGTGTGATGGGTAGGTTTAGGGGTAGGGTTAGTCTAAGGGGATATATTATACCGTTTTACTGTATAAAAACGAATACCTCTATGGAATATGCCGATTTAGATAGCAAGTAGTGTAAAGTAAGTAGCAAGTAAGTAAACGTGTGTGAGAGACTTTTGCACAGTACTGTATGTCTAAGCAGCAATGATCTCTGCAAAATTATTACCTGGTCTACTGTTAGGTGTGGAGGTGGTTTGAGTGCGAGAGAGCTTATTGGCTGAGACTCTGTATAGGGCTCCGCCTATCCACCTCATGCTCCGCCCCCTCCATTGCCTTTCTGGACTAGTCCTTAGCCGATTCTGCAGGACGATTCTGAATAAAAAATTGCAAACAAAAAAAGAAAGACAAATGATGCAAAGGAATGACAGTGACATTTGAACCAATTATAATCCAAATATCAAGTCATTTTTGTTTATGAACAAAAATAACTTGACAAGAGTTATCCCCCACACATTTTTATTATTTTCTTTTTCCCCTATGGTACACTTATTACATATGCATAGTTGGGGTCGGTAAGATTTTAAAGTCTCTTATGCTCACCAAGAATGTGTTTATTTGATCAAAAATATTAAATACAAAATATTATTACAATTTTAAATAACCTTTTTTTAATTCATTTTGAAATGTGATTGCAAAATGCCTGTGATGGCAGATCTGAATTTTCACATGAAATCACAATCTTTCAGATATCTTTGTAATATGCTGATTTAATGTTCAAGAAGCATTTCTTATTATTATCAATGATGAAAATTTTTCTTGGAACCCATAAAAAAAGAGTGGAACCAATGATATTTATTTTGTTTGGATTCTTTGATAAAATGAATAAAAAAGGGTTTTACAAAACATCAAGCAAAAATTGATTTCTCACCATCAGCATTAAGGGGGGGGGGGGGGGGTTGATTGCAATTTCAGATTTTCATTTTAAATAGTGTAATGTTGCTGTTGGTGCATGAACAGTATCTGCAAAGTTGCAGCGCTAAAAGTTTAATGTAAGCAGAGATATCGTCTTTTAAAAATCAGGAAATTTAATGCCTACAAAAACGACTATTTGGGATTGGGACTACAGCCGGGTTTTAGACGTCACTGACCCATACATTTGCATCAACCCCTCCCTCTGGAATATGCAGAAAATGGCATGGCTATATTTCTGCGGCTCGTCGAGTGTGTTGTGTTCACCCAGCTGTCAGGTCTTCAAATGCCAGCGCTGGCTTTACCACTAGGCTACTAGTTATGCTATTTTGTGTCTACGACAAACGTGGACAAACAAAATGGACCTGAATTTTGTAAATGTACAAATGTTGTAAATGTATTTTTCATGTATATATACTTTATGACGTTATTTTCGATTTGATCAAGAACGTAAACCAATGCCAACGCTGTTTGTGTGTATAGTAGCCAGTCAGTTCTGATTCTATTGTGTAAAACAAGCGTGTATAAAGTTAAAAAATATAGGCAAATTACCATTCAGAAACGTTTTGTAAGAGCAATGTGTGGTGAGGTTCTGCTTGACTCTCTTCAACACCGCTTTCTGGGTCTGATTCTGGCTCATACTGATACTGCAGTTCGACACCATTATTTATATTTGACATGAACAACACATGCAACTTCGCCCGTAAAGGTAATTGGCGTGAACATTCAGGACAACGTGCACTACAGTTTAGCCAATCACAACACACCGGCCCAAAGTAACCAATCTGAGCCCACTGCTTGTTTATGGAAGAGTGGTTTCATAGAATCAGGAAGTCAACCAGTTGTTCAAACGACAGGAGAGCACGGCTTACAATAAAGGTGAAGTTTATGAAAAATAAGACTTTTAAAAAAAGAAAAAAACACAAATACATGTTATATTGCACCCCATAAACACAATCATGCAAAGAAAAAAAAAGCAGTAAACCACCCTTTAAGAAACTATTTCTATTTAAATCTATTTTGTAAGAATCACGTCATTTCTGAATGCTAAATGAAGACAGTTAGAGCAGCTTTTCTTTTTTGCTCTAACTGTCCCTCCTTCAACACCACTTTCTAATCTCATCCTCACCTTCCCAAACATACCAACACTCTCTCTCTCTGTCTCTCTCTCTCCTGGCTCCTGTGTCACAGCACTCTGGTAAATTGCTCCTTTAATGGAGGGGACGGCCGTGTGGAAATGGAAAGAATTGAAAAGAGGAGGAAATCATTGAGATAATTGCCAGGGCACGAGGCCAGAGCAGAGAGACTGCCCCCCCAAACATACTCCTTGATGCTTCCTCTTCCTCTCAAACACAAATATGAAAAATATATATATTTTTTTTAACAGAAGTGTTCTAACGTAAATTCAATATAACACTCACTGCTATAAATAAAGAACTACACTTCTGTTAGTGCTACATGCTCATTTACATACTATGTATTATATACACAAAACCATTTAGTAGAGCTGCATGATTACTGAATAAATTTAGAATCATGATTGTTTTTGATTCAAATAAAGATCACAATTTTCCCACAGTTCTGAACAGACAACTAAACAAAATCACATGTAGATTAGGTTCTTTACTTTACTTATTTCATTACTGGATGAGTCAAGAGTTCTTGAATGAATCATATGAATGATTCAATGACATAAATTTTTTAACAGTCACTTGTCGTCAGCACCTAGTGGCGTAACAATGTGAGGGTACAATTGTTTTTTGAAGAGCAAAGTTACTTTCAAAGGGTGGATTGCTCTATTTTAATCGTTACCGTATACATCAGTGTTTATATCCAAACTATAAACTGAGTTTTATCCCAGTACTTCTGTGATAACAATACTGTGAGGTTGACTCAAGCGGTTTCATACCAATACATGACAACTGCTCCATCAGTGGCATCACCAGCGCAGATTTGAATGTTCCATCGTGATTTTGTCAAAGGTTTAATAGACATAAATTGCTGTCATTTAGGAAAAAAAGTTTGTAGGGGTGTTTGAATCGAGATCGCAATCTTTTAATGATTAATCGTGCAGCTCTACCATAGTCTTTTCCACCTTTCAAAGTATATATTTGAGACTGATTGTGGGAGAAGTTGTATGTGAAGGAGTGTTTGAGAGTAGCAACTCTGTATTAGGAGACATGAACTTTAGTACAAAACGTTTCGAGAGCCCAACAGCGAATCACCTCCAACATTAATCTACACCCAATACAAGAGCTTCAACTACACAATCTATTGCCTCGGCCATTATATGTCCAACCCCAGCCCACACGTACAGCACAGCACCAACATTGAGCCTGAGCACTCCTACACACACAGAAACCATCACTGGCTTCAATACAAACACACAGTGATAACCAAAAGGCTCCATAAACTGAAAAGTAATAGTAAAAATGTTATGATATCGCTAACTAGATATATATATAGATATATATAAATTTCTGGCAATGTCTATTTCCACAGTTGTTTTGCTAGCCGTAGAAATCTAGACTCACCCTGAGTGGCAGCAAAAATTATTATGCTGCAAAGTGTGGTCTAGCACTCTCCGTTGACTTTCGAAGTGGAAAATCCAAACTCTGGTCTGGCCAATCACATCGTGTATAGAGTTGGGTGGCGGGCCTGAGTTGTGACGGTTCTGCGCCGTGATTTCCATTGGTGATTTCCCTGCTACTTAAAAACAAACAAGAAGCAGCTGCGAACAGCGGTCTTTCCATTTCGGCTTTGGCCGTGACTCCGGATGACTTGGGACGTTAAGAACGTAACTTAAGTCATTCTTAAAAGGAAGATGTGTTCAGAGTTTTGACGACCGGATAAGGCAAAAGTTTAATATATCAACTTGCTCCGCTGGAGAGAAAACCATAGGGAAAACGCATGGGACTCACTCAGCCACAGCCATCATCGCTCTGGTTGGTTAGCGCTATCCTATGGCGTGCAGAGGGATATTGAAAGACAACCTTTTATCCCGCCCCCGGATTGAGGTATGCCAATTGTTAGTTCCCAGACCTAACATCTTGATAGGTCTGGTTTGCCAGGCTATTGTTTTGCACCAACTTCCACAGAAGTGAGGATCGCTATACCTGAGACAAAGTCATTCAATGTAGCAGGATGAGGTAGGAGACAAAGTATCATACTTAAAGTAATAGTTCACCCAAAAATGAAATTTATGCCACCAATATGCACATACATAGAACACATCAAATTAGGTAAATGGAAGATTAAATGTCCATTTTGACATGCAAGAACCAATGAGGTTTGTTCTTGCATGCCAAGAATGTAATATCAAGGTTCCGTTTACCATATTTGATGGCAAAATTTAATTTTGGGGTGAACTGATGAATTTTGACATTGTGATATTTAATCCCTCCAATAAAAATGACAGTCTCTCTCTGGTGACGTATGCAAGACTTTCTTTTAACCATTTAGTCCATTTAAAACCCACTTTTGAGACCAACGTTACATTGTCCAGTCAACAACCCATGCAATAGAACCAAGTCCCCATCCTACATTTCTTCATAATAATCCATTACACTCATCCCGTCACAATATAGATATACAGTACACGTCACGATATAGAAGAAAAGATCTATCGCTACTTTTATTGCATTGAGACTTTAAAAGGAAAAACGAAAATTCGGATCACCTTTGAATGACTTGACTTGAAATGAAATTACTTGAATGAAAACCTGAATCACTTTCTATTTTCTGTGGAACACAGACGATATTTTGAATAATGTTGATAAGAAAATTGTTTCAGTTCCCATTGACTACAGAACAATGGAGGCCTACTGTTTTGTATACCAACACTTTCATGTTTTCACACATGCAGAGACACAAGATCAAAGTGCCGAACAACCTGTAGTGCATCTACATCCTTTAGTTGAAAGAGCATATGTCGCACATACATCAAATCCCACACAGGTCCACAACGGCTTAGTGACAGCAGCCATGGGAGCCATAATGAGGCGTAATGGGAGAACAGTTGCTGCCCTCATAGGGGCTCAGGCAGGGCACCCCAAGAGCCATAATGGATCCTGAATGTAGCCATGACATGGACATGGAACATACAAGGCAGTTAACCCCAGTCTTACTGAGCCTTTGTGACAAATGGATAGAATATTTAAGGCCGGAACTTGGAAGTAGAGTACATGTATAGTATGCAAATGTTCTTCAGCTATAGGCTTTTTTAAGATGGAACGAGAGGGAAGCTGTAAACACAAGATGTCTCGTGACCTCTTGGGTCTCTTGTTTTAACTCTGGAAGATGGGAATAAAGTAAGGAAGCTCCATCACCCTTAGAGCTCTCAGCCAGTTGTCCTTGACCCTATAAGGCCAATACATTATCTTCAGCCAACCGGCACTCTTTAAATCACAGGTCGCCACAATATACGTACCTTTAGTTGCTGTTCTGGTATCAGTTATGTTTGTTTTTCCAGTTACAGCAGTAACTCAGACAAGAAGGCGTAAGAGCTATCCAATATCAGAGGCAGAGTGAACCGGCCATGCTAAAACACGGGGTCTGGAGGGACATATCACGTTGTCCCATGTATCACTTGAATGGCAGTAGGGAATTATTTTTATGGGACACACGATGGGTTGTAATTGCACTGTTAGAGTAGGACGTGATTTAGCATTTGAGGGCTCTGACCCTGAGGCTATGATATAAAAAGGTCTTTGTGCTCTTCCTGAGGGGCTGCTAGCATATAAGAGAGGAGAAGTTTTTACTGAATTGTTTTTTTTTTTTACAGGTACACTGTATTCCAGGACCTTTTGAGTCAAAAATTACTTGAACCAACATAAAAACCCATGTTAAACCAACAGAATTCCTCATATGTTGTCCCAACAAGTCAATCAATTGTCTGAACAAAGAACTTGGAAATAAACATTATTGCTAAAAGGGTTTGAGTCCCCATCATGCATTGCGGCATGAACAAATGATGTGGTTACTGTTATAGGATTGTGTATTGCTGTTTGCTGACTTTCACTTATACCTTGTCGTTTTGTCCAAATTTGTTAGTTAGTTATTTGTTATGTTGTGATGTTAAAGGGTTAGTTCACCCAAAAATGAAAATTAAGTCATTAATTACTCACCCGCATGCTGTTCCAACCCCGTAGGACCTTCGTTCATCTTCGGAACACAAATTAAGATATTTTTGATTAAATTTGAGAGCTGTATCACTACCACATAGGCTGCCTAAGGGACTGGCTCTTGACGGTCAAGAAAGTCAATGAAGAAAATGTTTAAATATTCCATGTGACAACAGTGGGTCAACTATAAGTTTATCAAGCGACGAGAATACTTTTTGTGCGAAAAAACAAACAAAAATAACGACTTTATTCGACAATTCCTTTTCTTCCTTGTTGGCCTGAAACGAGACTTGGATAGATTTCCACGACGCATGTGCGAGAATTGCGATCTCCTTCAACTACTTCAGTTCAGTTCTCGCGCATGCGTCGTGGAAATCTATCCAAGTCTCGTTTCAGGCCAACAATGAAGAAAAGGAATAGTCGAATAAAGTCGTTATTTTTGTTTGTTTTTCGCACAAAAAGTATTCTCGTCGCTTGATAAACTTATAGTTGACCCACTGTTGTCACATGGAATATTTAAACATTTTCTTCATTGACTTTCTTGACCGTCAAGAGCCAGTCCCTTAGGCAGCCAATGTGGTAGTGATGCAGCTCTCAAATTTAATCAAAAATATCTTAATTTGTGTTCCGAAGATAAGCGAAGGTCCTAAGGGGTTGGTACAGCATGCGGGTGAGTAATTAATGACTTAATTTTCATTTTTGGGTGAACTAACCCTTTAAGGGCATTTTTACATTTCTTGATGCATTTCTCGTTACAATACTTGAGAGTGAAGCCTTTTATATGCAACCTTAAAAAGCATATTTGTAACATATTTGATATATTGTTAAAACATATTTGATATATTTGCTTTGTAAGGTGAAAGCGCTTTGAGGAACAAAAAACATTTCACGGCTGAATGAGGCATTTCACATTTCAGCGTGCGACTGTCATTTACGCACATTTTCAGGACAATAGTTAAGGGGATCTAAAAATCTGAATGCATCAAAATGCATTAAATTAAGTTCTCTCAACAATTCATTTATTAGTGTGCTCATGATAAGAAGGCAAAAAATGCAAACAAGGACCAGACATGCTGATGATGACCCATCCCTCAAGGGGCCGGAGCGAATCTGTGTTTTTGTCCCTTTAATTCATTCTGTCAAAATAAATGCTTTTCCAGCAACCATCTCTGAGGCATCATGATTTTTATCACTCCCACTAGACACAAATCTCTGTTTTGCTAGTATGTGGCATATTTAGGGGGCACAGTAAGCAACCATCAGCAAGGATGAGCGCTGGGGACTTACACCTGTGTCAAGACAAAAACACATCAGTGATGGTGCATGTGACGGTCAGGAGTAGAATGCATACGCTAGCCAAGCAATTAGTGTGTATTCACGTCAATTAAGTTTAAACCTTTTAATTGTAAGAAAAGTTCTACTCACAAAAAAATAGTCAGTCATCGATCACCAGGCCGCTTTCGATTATACAGACTATTCCGGTGTTCTCACATGAGAGTATGTGCATGCATGTACAATATAGTGTGTCTTGAAGTGTTTTCGACCGCAGGACGAGTGCAGATGAAGGAGAGAGCGAATCAGCACTCCGGCAGTGTGATTAACGATGTGACTTTTGTTTTGGTGACGGGGAGGAATTCACAGGCCGCACGGGCATTCACAATAATGCTTGTCTTGTCTATTTGGCTGCAGAAAAAGCATTAGTAAGCTCATCCTGAAGAATAGACAAAAAGAGTTACCCTTGAAATGAGCTAGCTGGTTTCACTTAACCAATTTTCCTTGTGTAAATGAGTTTTTTGCCTGTAGCAAAGTAGATAATGAGGGGAAACTTAAGTGATAACCATATTAAAGACTATTAGAGAGGGAAAACATTTAAATGTTTGGAAAAAATCAACAGCCTGGGGGCAAACAAGTGGTCATGGAAGGGATGGGACTGAGGGACATGAGGTAAATTAGACATTTGTCATCATCAGGGGGAAATTAAGCCAAATGTGTCTGGTGGTGGGTTTTTTGCCCACCACCTACTGACTGTTTGGATCTTGAGTACTGTTTGCAGGTAATGAACACTTTGCACTGCACTGTCAATAAACAAACAAAAAACATGTAACTCTTGCTTCTGTTCAGCATAGCAGTACTACATATATTGCTGGCAAAATGCTAGTGATCTTTCTCATTTATAAGTTGCTTTAAAATAAATTAACATTCGCTTGGTTTTCAAAAGTTTGGGGTCAGAAATATACATTTTAAGAAGTTAACACTTTTATTCAGCTGATGACGCATTAAATTAATCAAAAGGGACAGTAAAGACATTTACATTGTTGCAAAAAAAAGCTATTTCTATCTTTTTCATTATTTAATTTCATAATTTTATTCCATTTCATATAAATTATGTTTTTATTAGGGCTGGGCAACGATTAATCGCGATGAATCACATCCAAAATAAAAGTTTCTGTTTACATAATTATATATGTGTGTAGTGTGTATAATTATTTTGTATTTATAAATACACACACATGCATGTATATATTTAAGAAATATTTGCATGTAGATACTTTATATATATTTATACATAATTAATATTATGTGTATAAATAAATATTTGATATATTAAGAACATTTCTTAAATATATACATGCATGTGTGTGTATTTATATATACAAAATAACTATACACACTACACACACATATATTATGTAAACACAAACTTTTATTTTGGATGCGATTAATCACGATTAATCGTTGCCCAGCCCTAGTTTTTATATATTAGAATGATTTATATAAAATATTTAAAAACTCTTACTGACCCAGAACTTTTAAACGGTAGATACATACACTCTAAAAAATGCTGGGCTGTTTCAACCCAATCTGGGGTCAAATATGGACAAACCCAACCTTTGGATTAAAATGAAGAGTTCAGATGCAAAAGCCTCTAAGTGCCATTTGAATTTTTCTTCTAAAATGACCATTTTTATCAAGCTTGTATATTTAAGTACAGTAATTTCACTTAAATGGCAATGAAGATTACCTATTAATTGTCATTTAAGTGAAATCACTGATCTTAAATATACAAGCTTGATAAAAAGTCATTTTTAGAAGAAAATTTCAAATGGCATTTAGAGGCTTTTGCATCTGAACTCTGAACAAAAAAATAACCCAATGGCAGGATTTGTCTATATTTGACCTGAAGCAATTCGTAAGCCTGGGCATTCATAAGCCACTGTGGCTGGTAAGTAAAAGGTTTAGGGTATTTCCCACCTGGCAATCATCAACATTCGTATCAATTACATCCATACTTCTATAGGCTCACGCTCTGTTTTATACCTCAAGGCAATACTGTAACTTTCCAACATTTCTGGGTGTTAATACCTGAGCTCTTTTGCTCTATTGCTCTATACCTTGTCTTTTAGCACTCTAAATTCTCCTGTTCTCCCTCATGCTCCCCTCCCTTCTCTCCCTGGATGGGTGGATGAGATGAATGGAGAGGTGGTGAAGAAGAGGAGAGGGGAGCAGCGCTGCAGCATATCCTGTGCTGATCAATACCAGAGCACTAAACCTGATGAGGGCCATGCCACGCCACTCCACCCACACTGAGAGAGTGCATGACCATATGTGTGAGAGTGCGTCGAACAGAGAAAATAAAAGCTAAATGTTGTTATTGTTTTTTTGTTGTTTCTCAGGCGTGAACAGTGTTAGAGTTCAAGGAAACCTCAGGCAGAAATGTGGCTTCATACATTGCACAATACATAAATGAATGTGTGTTCTAAAACAAATTGTTCAAAAATAAGGGTTGCACAGATAATCTGAAAAATATTATTGAGATTATGATTTTGGCTGCTTTGATTTCCTGTGTCATTGCTCGCTTTTTGTGTGTAATTGATTCCAATAAATAAAACAGCAATAAATTATATAATTTTAATCAATCAAGTTTGAATGATTTAATGTAAATTGTATTAATAAATGTAAACAATAATTAAAAATGCAATATGAATAAATAACATGAATATCAATAATTATTGTCAACAATATATTTTTTTTATAAAAAATAGAAATATTAAAATATCAAATTAATATTTGCAATTGCAGTATGAAAGAGACATCAATATCAAAATTACTTTATTTTAATGAATCTTTAATATAATATAATGCAATATAATACAATGTAATATAATATAATATAATATAGTATAATATAATATAATATAATATAATATAATATAATATAATATAATATAATATAATATAATATAAATATATAATATAATATAATATAATATAATATAATATAATATAATATAATGGAGATATGTTTGCTTAACATTTGCTTTGGCATCACAGGAAAAAAAATACATTTTATGTATGCATTATGAATACAGCTTTGGTAAACATTATTATTATTATTATTATTATTATTATTATTATTATTATTATTATATAGAATTATTAAAAAAAACATAATAAATATTAATTGATTTCAAAAATATAATATGATTTGATAATACTGATAATTGATATTACATGAATCATTTTGATATCATCATATTGCTATCAATAATATTAATATAATATAAAATATATATTTGTGATGCCAATTTCACTTGTAAGTATTTTAGTATTTTATTTTAATGTACATTTTATTAATACATTTAAATATGATATTACCATTGACAAGATCTGAGACATTATTAATTTTTATAGCAATATCAATGATAAATTACAAAGTCATGCTATTAAAATATCATAATATTCAAGAGAAATAATCAACAGTTATGATCCCTTACATCCCTTATATCTTAAGTGCTGGTATAGTGAGCCATATCCAAAAAGAAAAACAAACTCTGCACTAACAATCAAAAAAAGAAAAATGAGAAAGACAAAAATCCAGAAAAAAAAGAACAAAACAGAGTGTGTGTAATGGGGGAGGGCAGTTTGTATGCGTGCGTGTGTGCATATGTGTGTGTGCACACAGACTCATGTAATTTACACCCAGGCGTCCATGCTTACGGCTTTCTTAATTCAACTCCAGCTACTATTAATGTAGTTAATGTTAAGATTATATCTATTTTCTGGTGGCTGCCGGGGATTTACGAGGTCCTTTCCTCCCCACCCAGTCCCCTCAAACACTCAATCACCAGACACAGCCGCACTGCTGACTACACACACCCACCGCTCTCCAGCTCGCTGCGCCGGACGGCGGGTCACTGCACGGAAGGGTGAGGGGCTAAAGAGCCCGCGTCTGTCTGCTCATGTGTGAGACGGAGAGGGGCTCTGTTCTTCTCCTGCTTGAGCTCAGGGTTGGTGGACTGTGATCGGCCATCTGTGTGCATGTTTGTTAACTAAAAAAAGACACAACACCAAGAGTCTCTCTTCATTAAGTAAAGCATGTTGTGTAGCAGCATCACAGGTTCAATTCCCAGGGAGAGCATGTACTGGCAAACTGAAACACTTGAATGCACAGTAAGTCGCTTCGGATAAAAGCGAATATGTAATGTCTGCCAAATGTGTAAATGTAGATAAGAACGTGGCAGATGGCCATACTCTAAAATACTCTAAAAATAAGCATCACCAATGAATGAAAGAAAGAAAGAGATGGATCGTTAAAAATCGTCCCTTATCTTCTCACCCCCCATGCTATCTCCCTCTCCTTCTCATTTCCCTCTCTCTTGTAATATTTCACAATGCGTCACAGAGGTTCAAATTGAAAATCCCTTGATGAATCAATATTTATTGCAGGCAGCTAAATGAATGGCGGTAAGTCACCGCAGCTCAAAGGCAATCTGAAGCAAAGCGTGCATCTCACAAAATCTGCATTACACAAATGAAGCCCAACATACACACACTTGTTTACCCATTAAAATCCCAAGAGCACTGCCCCAGCAAACCTAAATGACATAAATGAAGTATCAATGACCTGCACAAAAAGTTGAAAAATGCTGTAACCATGCTGCATATTATCAAATATTTTAGTTTCTAAAATACTATTTTAGATTTTGGTGTAAAAAAAAAAAAAAGTACAGTATTTTGAAAATTATGTGACTGGTCAAAATTTTCTGATTAGCGTCTTTTTACCACTTTTAAACACCAAACATTTGAAAATTATTTTGTGCAGCAACATTTCAGTGATCTGCAAAATTACACTACCGGTCAAAAGTTTAGGGTCAGTAAGATTGTTTTTAAAAGAAGTCTCTTCTGTTCACCAAGGCTGCAATTTTTTGATAAAAAATTCACAGTAATATTGTGAATTATGACAATTTAAAATGACTTTTTTTATGTTAATATATATTAAAATGTAATTTATTCCTCTGAAAAAAAGCTGAATTTTCAGCATCATTACTCCAGTCTTCAGTGTCACATGATCCTTCACAAATCACTCTAATATGATGATTTTATGCTCCAAAAACATGTATGATTATTATCCATATTGAAAACAGTTTTTTACATTTTTATTTCAGGATTCTTTGATGAATAGAAAGTTCAAAGAACAGCATTTATTTAATTAGAATCTTTTCTAACATTATAAATGTCTTTACTGTAACTTTTGATCAATGTAACTCATCCTTGATGAATAGAAGTATTGATTTCTAATTTATTTCCTCCAAAAATAAAATACAAATTCTTACTGACCCAAACTTTTTAAAGGGTAGTGTTTAATGTAACAAAAGCTTTCCATTTCAGATAAAAGCTGTTCTTTTTAACTTTCTATTCATCAAAGAATCCTATAAAAATGTAAAAAACTGTTTTCAACATGGATAATAATCATACATGTTTTTGGAGCATAAAATCATCATATTAGAGTGATTTGTGAAGGATCATGTGACACTGAAGACTGGAGTAATGATGCTGAAAATTCAGCTTTTTTTCAGAGGAATAAATTACATTTTAATATATACTAACAAAAAAAGTCATTTTAAATTGTCATAATATTTCACAATATTACTGTGTTTTTTGTGTATTTTATCCATCCATTGGCCCTTGCCAATCATGGCCTCCTTATAATCCCCATCCACTGAATTGGCTCTATCACGCTCACTCCTCTCCACCATTGGCTGGTATGTGGTGAGCGCACTGGCACTGTTGTACTATGGCTGCCGTCACATCATCCAAGTGGATGCTGCACATCGGAGGTGGTTGAGGAGGGATCCGCTGATATGATTGTAAAGTGCTTTGGGTGTATGCTATATGACGAAACGCTATATTAAGGCCTCTTTCATTCAATATGAGGGTGTAAAATCTACTTACTATACACCGTTATTGGTAGCCCTATCCAAAAAGCAGTTACCGTACGTTCACACCGCCGCTGGCGAGAGCGGCGAAATTTGCTCTCGCCGCCCTGCCAACGACACTGTGGAAAGATTTGTGGACACTCTGATGCTCGGACGTAGATCGAATGCGTGATCATTTTTAAAAAACTGTATTTAAAGGGGCCGCAAAGCAAACAATCATGTCAGTCATTATTTTTGCCAAAAAAATTGATTGATGGAAATAACTTTAAAATTATTGTTTCCTAATGAAATAAACAAATTAAAAGCCATATGTGTGGTGTGGCTTTTGTGTTCATGGTTAAGTGCTATTATAATTTGCATTCCCGGTGAAAAAGTGTTCTAGCACGAAAATCTTGCCTATAAATAGTATTGCGCCCTCTAATCTAATTCAAATGATCAACCTCCTCTATTTTGCTTGGGAACTAATGTCCGGAACCAAAGTTTACAGGACTGCGTTCTCTGGGATTCTCTCAAACAGAGCACTTCTACATTCCGATTGGTTGCTGCCGGTTGCGCCGAAACCGCGTCATTGCTTATTACCATAAAGTTAAACTGATTTCAACTCTCCTCGCCACTCTTGCCGTCCAAGATGCGCCGCTGGCTCTTATTGAAAATGAATGACTTCCAGCCACATTGACGCTCTCGCGGCAGCGGTGTGAATGCACAGTTAGGCTACACTTTCAGTATAATATTAATTAGTTTCTTAGGAAGTGAAATGTAAAGTGTTTTCTCACAAATGAATTACAGATTAATTTGAAAAGAGCTGGAAATTCAATTAACAAAAATATATCTAAATCCAAACTATACAGAAACAGTGTTGAATACTTGTGTCAGGCCACTGAGGTCAAAATGTCAGCATCTTTTCAATAATGAGCTGTGATGAGAGTCTGACTTGCAGACCTGTTAATCATCTATTTGAAGACCAGCTGTTAGACGTCTGTCGACCAAAATGTTCTCAACTGCCATGTGATGACTACATATACAGTACCCGTAGTTTTACTTAATCAGGCACATGTATGTTTCCTTAGCAGGATTATTTCCATAAAAAAAAGGTTTTTATAATCTCTGAGCAATCATGTCCAATCTAAATGAAAGCAAAAACTATTATCAGCTCATACAATATGAGCAGGGATCACTACATTACTATATTTAAAACCCATGGACATAAATGGATCAGCTCTGGACCAGAAAGAGTGATTTTGGTAAGAGCTATCCACTCAAGGCAGTGTAAAGCAATCCTCACCAAGGCAGAACAGACCAGAAAGACAGTAAAAGAGAGCAAGAGAGATAAAAGAGAAGGTTATTTTGTTTAATGTGGCACCCTTCTTAACATAGAACACCTATAATCCACAGTCTCTTTTTTATACATGGCTAAACCAGGCCCACACAGCAGGGGATTTATGAAGATCATTTTAACTCTGTAGATAAGAGGGGAATAAGAAATTTACACCCATACGCATGAGTGCTTCATTTACACCCTTAAGTGAATAGGATTTCTCAGTGGCCTCCAATCAGACAAAAGCTAATGCCATACAGACACAGCAGTGACCCATCTTCCTTCTGTGTCTTTCTATAAAGCATTCACAATCTAAAAGCTTTCCAAGCTCTCTTAATTTTGCTTTAAAGTCTCATACTCAGATTCTCTATATACTTCAGCCATGCAAGACCCTTTACACAATGGCAACGTTAATGCAATGTTTTCTAATCCTGTTAGTTAGATCAGTTTTCATTATGAAAAAGAGTAACAAATGCATTCTATAATTCAAATTAAACTCAACCAAATTTTGAAAGAGAGTCTGGTAAACCTGTGCTGTTTGAACGCAACAACACAGAGGGAACTAGTCACCTCATATAGTACAGCAGCGGCAAGACACTCTCTTTCGCAGAACGTTTTCTTTTTCTATGAGCACCACTGTATCAACATGTCTAAGGCATGTATGAAAACTGTTATGCACACAGCTCTGACAGGAAAAGCTTTTCATAAAACTTCTGTTCACACAGAACAGGTTTTTGCTTTCCACTGTGCTCCATTGTTTTTTATATAAAAATGTGTTAGATGGATCTCTTTGATCATTGAAGTCATTTCTCATTCTAAACATGTTATACATATATAAAAAAATATTTCAAGGCACCATTGGCCATTAAAAGCCTGTCTCAGTGACTACCCACATGTACACATGAGCATCCCGTATTACATCTTTATGGTGTAATATTATGGTTCCAGTAATAGATTACCATGATGAGCGTCACCTTCTCACTGTCATTACCAGCGGTGATGAGGCAGTTAGTTATGGTTCTGTGTGGCGTTATTAAGGGCCAGGCGGTTATTTAATCTTTTATTAGGCACTGAGACACTGATAAAAACACTGAATGTCAACAGAGAGGTTTTAATCAGTCTGGTAATTGGTTGTGCCGGACTGAGATTGTGAGTGGGATGCACGCACAAGTGCAAGCGCAAAATTTATGATGGGATAAAGTCATTGAAATGAGCCTTGTTGAAGAGGAGACAAACAGGAAGTGGATTAAGTGCTGATTATTTCCACCTCCACTATAAAAGCACCCAATCACATACCTGGCAGAATGTACTCTCTTGACCCTGAAGGATTGGATTGTATGCGCTCTGCGTGTGTCGATCTTGTAGCGTGTTTTGATGACCCGATGTGATGCCGGGCTTCGCACTGGCAAAGAGGTGGGGCCTGCAAAGGAACAGACAAATCATGGAAGGGAATTAATGGTTGACAAGTCACTTCACTGATCAATAATGCTTAATCACTTAATGATGCTCGCATAAGCTATAACTGAGTCATTAGTTAGTCAGCCTGTGGTTTGAACAAACTCCAGTTAGAGATAGATACTTTTTACGTTTTAACACACACACACACACCACACATTAATAACCAGATGCTTTAACAACTACATGTAGTATAAACATTTTTGGTATCTGGATAAATTGCATGTGAAAAGTGCCTGGATTCACTTTTATCGTGAAAATAAAATTCAAGTTTAAGACGTGCAGCGCCAATCTGCCATTTATATAACTTTATAATGAGAACACAATTGTAATTGAATGTTGCAAATTATTTGTGCTTTAGTTGCGGAAAGAGCGCATCTACAACATGTGTTCAGAACATGCTCAGTTCACGTGTCGCATTCATGTCTTTTTGTGCATATGTTAGTCTTAATATTACTTTTTTATGTTGCATATATGATTATCTCATATTAGGATGCATTTGGTTGAGTTTATTAACCCGCTAGCAAAGCGCTTCAGTTTCACTCAGTATCAGCTAAAATGTAATGCCAGAACTTAATGACTAAGATTGGGTTATTTTGTTATTTGTGCAGATACAAGTTGTAATGTTACTTTTAAACAACACGACACTACAAAAGCAAATAGACCCCAGTATAATCAGTAATGCTGTCCAATACTTGACAAGACACGACAAATCACAACATTCGCTTTGTTGCGTCTAGTAGAGAGTATGGCCGCCGTGTTATGGACACAGTGAAAAGACAAGAAGATATGACGAGGCGTATCTTGCCCTCGAATTCAACAGTGTAATGGTGGGTCATAAAGACAGAGCACTGTGTGTTGTGCATCGAAGTATTAGCTTCAAGCTAGGATGCCACTTAAGAGACTTCACTTCACAAAGATAAGCCTGATGAAGTTGTAGTACTGTATTACAGGGGTGATGAACTGAGAAATCAAATTTTCCTTGAGCTTTTGATATCTAAGTGGTCATCATATTATAAGAATATCCTGTAAGTTTCAGAACTGAAAACATCCTTGTTAGTCCAATAAAAGCTTTTATTGACCACAGCCCCGCAAACGACTCGTTTTTAAAAGTGGGGAACTATGACGACAAAGAGGATAAAACCCCACCCCGCAGAAGAAGATCAATCGCCCGGCCGGTTTAGCCCCGCCCACCGATGCATGCATTACACGCATAGCTAAGTAACATACATGCCTACCTTGTGATGACAAACCGGATCGAGCTACCGAGCAATACAGAATATTGTGCCGTGCCTGATTGTGGAAGACAGTCGCTGCATAAGCTTCCTGTGGATTCCAATAGGACTGCATGGACAAACTTTATTTTTAATGACGTTCCAGCTGATGAGGTTAAAACATCGTCATCTATTCGCTTCATTTCACTGAGGATTGTTCTGCAAACAAGACTGGATTTGCAGACCGATTAAGAGTAAAGAATGGTGCTGTGCCATCTATATTGGATCTGACAGGAATTGTGCAACACACAGACTCTGGGTCGAACATGTATGGGCAAATCCGGTTGCCATTTTAGGTAGACTCACAACTTGGGTAAAAAATAGCCTATTACTTATTCATTTTGATGTTTTTGAATGCAAAAACAAAGCGAATGTCATAAGTTTACCTCAGACAACAATATAATAACATTTAAAAAGCCAGTTCATGACCCTTTAATTACAATGTTTCGAATAAATCCTATAGAATTATGCAAGCACGGTCATGTCTGAGGTCATGAGAGTGTGGGTGCATGTAGGTGTGGGGCTTGAAAACATATTTCTCTACAAAAGGTGGGCCCAGCAGAAAAAGTTTGGGAACCACTGGGTTAAGTGTCATCAAATGTGATTTGGTCACTACAATTTCATGATAATGCTAGGTGCAAAGGGAGACATTAATATACATAAAAATATGGCACTGAACACAGACAGAGGCGCAGAGGGTGTCATCTAAACTGGCTCTGTGAGGTCTGAGTCTTCCTACTCTACGGGACACACACATTTAGACAGAGGCGCACACAAACTCTTCCTCTGGCAGGTGCGCTCCTTAATAAGCCGCACATGGAAAAATGACTGAATAACAAAGGCTGAATTTTTATCAGCCTAATAAATCATATCCGTCTCTCCACCCCAACCCTTTCTTTCTCCCTCCCTCTAAGTCTTATTCCTTATATCATTTCACAGATCCATCAGGAGAGGCGGAGGAAAGGATGTGCGGGAGAGAATAAGTGTGGCTTTTATTTATTTATTTCTGTATTCATTTATCCATCATGTTGCTTTATGAGTGGCTGGGTTGAAGTGACATGCATGTATGGGGGCTGAGTAAAAGATGGACTCGGCATGGCAGCTTTCCCTCTTTGCCGCTGTACACAAGAGGTAAAAACACCAAAGATTTATTCCCAGCAGCAACAATTTAGCATGTTAGACAAGCCAAGGGGAGAATGGAATTACTTAAAGATCTTAAGGAAATCAGAGAGGGTTAGCGGAGGAAAAAGACAAAGCAGAAAGGCTTTGGATGAAACTTTTACTTAATCATTTACAACTGCTTACAAAAAGGTTGCATTTGTTAACAGATGGTATTTACTTTAAAACTAATTACAGGGAACACAGATTTAACAAGAGTTAAATTAAACATAAATTCTCAGTTGTGCTCATTTAATGTATCTCAGAGTAAGAACTCTTGAATGAAAGAAGAAAGGAATGAATGAAGTAATGAAAGAAGAAAGGAAGGAATGATAGAGGAGAGAACGAAAGGAGAGGAATACAAAATGGGAAGGACCTTTAAATGAAAGAAGAAATGAAGTAATGAAGTAAGGAAGTAAGGAAGGAAGGAAGGAAGGAAGGATAATTAAAGGAAGTAAGGAAGGAAGGGAGGGATGATGAAGAGGAAATAAAGAAAGGAGAGGAATACAAAATGGGATGGACCTTTGAATGAAAGAAGAAATGAAGTATTAAAGAAGAAAAGAAGGAATGAAAGAGGAAAGAAAGAAAGGAGAGGAATACAAAATGGGATGGAAGGAAGATAACTAATGTGAAAGGAAGGAAGGAAGGAAGGAAGGAAGGAAGGAAGGAAGGACGGAAGGACGGAAGGAAGGAAGGAAGGAAGGAAGGAAGGAAGGAAGGAAGGAAGGAAGGAAGGAAGGAAGGAAGGAAGGAAGGAAGGAAGGAAGGAAGGAAGGAAGGAAGGAAGGAAGGAGATGGACTTGAATGTAGTATGTTGAATGTAGAATGTAGAATGAAGTAATGACAAGAAAAAAAGGAATGAAAGATGAAAGAAAGAAAGGAGAGGAATACAAAATGGGATGGAAGGAAGATAACTTATGTGGGAGAGGAAGGAAGGAAGGAGGAAGGAAGGAGGAAGGAAGGAAGGAAGGAAGGAAGGAAGGAAGGAAGGAAGGAAGGATGTAAAGAAGTAAAAATGGAAGGACATAAATGGAGGGATGTTAGACGAAATGAATGAATGAATGAATGAATGAATGAATGAATGAATGAATGAATGAATGAATGAATGAATGAATAGAAATTAAAAGAAGAAACTGGGTGTAGAAAAAAACCCCAAAAAATTAGGAAGGAATGAATTAATTGTAAGGAATCGGATGAATGGGCAGGAAAGAAGACAATATGAATTAGGGAAAGCAAATACAAATGTATTGTTTTTGATAATATTCCTTTACCTGTTTTTTTAAACAGTTAATCTTCCCCTGGTCTTGATAATGGCCATTCCATAATGTTACAATAGAAACTCACATTTCCTGTACCAATAGAAAACCTTCCTCCCCCTATTTTTCCCTGTCTTCTCACTCCAGGGTGCCCCTCTCCATTTATCACCGAACCCATTCATGCACACACATTTCCGTATCAGCCGGGGTATTTCATCTTCGACAAACATTTACCAATGATCAAATCTCTGCACAATATGACCTAAAAATAGAGCCCAGCAGAGAGATGTGTCTGACAGTACAACTGTGTGTAATATGGAGGACCATTTATTAGTGTTTATGTGCGCTTTATGTGAAGGAGTGCTTGAGCTATGGAGCATATGACCAGACTCCATAAGTGAGGGAGCAAACACACACGTGTGGGCCTCTGTCAAGGGTTCGTGTATGTGAGGCTGCAAGATTAGTTGTCTGGCTCAAAGTCACTTTTTCACACACCTCTCATCTGTACCACCGATGTCGGACCAGCCTGTGTCCTGCGGATGACAAATACGGCTTGTCAGAGAGCTTGTGTCTTACACAGCCAGCCGTATACTACGCACTTCACTGTATTGTTCCACCTTACCTATTGTTTAATGATAGCGCCGAGATGACGCCCATGTTTTTGAGAGCATGTGTGCGGCCGGTTTAGTCAAGAACTGCACGCTAGGTACCAAAGCTGAGGCTATGGTCCCTGTCAGGACACTTTATTGATGTGTGTACTCGCAAGTGTGTGTATATGTGTGTGGTAAAGGGCTGTCAGTGGCCTATTAGAGGGAAGATTGAGACTCCACTCGGCACAGACTCACTCAACCAACACAACCTGCTGGGCTTTACAATCAGGCCTGGGGACTCATCCATCGCCTGCTGACACACCGGCCCGCACCCGCGGCTCCAGACGGCCGATTATTCACTCAACTCGCTTCGGCTTCAGCGCTGCAAGCTCACACCTTTACTCTATCCCTCTTTGTCACATGCACAGACTCATTTTTCTGACAGGTTCCCATGTTATTTTTCTGTCTCTCTGGACTTTATGTGGGGCTGCTTGGGATAACTGAGTGGTGAAGTTAACGTTAACAAGAAATTATTATTGTATTTTTTGGAAAACACATCTTGCAGACACCCAATTAGAGGTTTGGTAGTCACAGATCTTAGGGTGGCAGTCAAGTTCAGTTTTTCCAGATGTGGGAAGGGATGGAAGGCAAAGTAAGGTAGGTATATAGGTAAGAAGGAAGGAAAAGGATAGAAGACATTTAAGATAGAAGGGGGAATAAAATGAGGAAAGAAATGAAGGAAGAACAGAAAAAGGAGTAAATTAAGAAAGATAAAGATAAGGAAATTAAGGTAGGTAGGTAGGTAGGTAGGTAGGTAGACAAGCACGTGGGAAGGAAATACGGATTGATGGTAGGAAATAAGGATTGATGGTAGGAAATAAATGTTGGATGGAACAAAAGAGAAAGTAACAGTCGAGCTCGAGTCCTGGCTTGTGGTCCTTTTCGATGCGGTCACATTCTCTCTCTCTCTAAATAAATAAAGTTGGAATGCCAAAAATATGTTTAAAAAAGGTGGGAAAGGAAGAAAGACTGGAAGAAAAGGAAATACAGACTTTCAAGCTGCACTACTTGTCCAAACATGTTCTCTGGAACTAAAATGGAGATACACAAAGTGTGACAACTGCTATAGTATTTATTTCACACTTCTGGAATGTTTCCTTTACTCCTCATCAAATGTTATGACAGGGCAGCAGTGATACCCTGCATCCTCTTAGGGATTATCAAGCGGTGTCATCTCATGTTCTCTGATCCCGTCTCCAAATTTGACAACTAATTCCGTTTAACAGCAGTCCGATTCTTTACCGTTCCATCTCTGTCACATCATTAATCTCATTATTGACAGCGCGAGATACCCCTCCTGCTTCTGCAGCAATCCCCCAGGGTCTCATCCTCTGATTCCCAGTGGGATGGCACAGCTGCCATTAAATGCTTCTCTGGTAAACCAGCAACACTTAACACTCCTATCAAACTAGTGTTAAGGCAGTGCAGAATCTTGTGGGACAAAACAAGTGTAGCTGAAATGGTTTGTGGCATAGCTACGGAATGATATTGCAGGGACTGGATCAAAGGGTCCAGTCCCTGCATGGGAGTTGTTGATTACTGCATGAAAGGATGATTTAGGGGTGGGAATTTTGCTGGTAGACACGATTAACCGTCGGTAAAAATTTGGTAGACAATTGTCTTTATCGGTGTGCTACTTGGTCAAGACTGAATTTAAGCATTTTGGTTTAAAAACAAGTGAATTTAAACCATTGAAACACAGTCTGAGAGACTTGTGAACATGCCGCTGCTCATAAATTGTACTAGTACTGGAAAGAGTTCTTTTAAGCCCGGAACACACGCAAGCCGACGGTCGGCGTCGGGCAGTTTTTGTGTGTCGGCCGACTAAGTTTCCTTGGTGTGTTCCACACGGTTTCGTGCCGTCAGCTGAAAATAGTCCTCGTCAGCTTTGTTTAGCCCGATTCGACATGTTGAATCGCCGTCGGGGAAAGAGAGAATTTTGATTGGCTGTTCAGCTTAGTGAAAGAGTCAGTGCACGAGAATAAAAGCAAAACAGCAAGCAAAGAAGTTAAAACAGTAAAGATAGAAGGCTGTTCTTATGTTACTGTCATCTTACCTGAGTGTTCCTTGGTGAATATTTCAATATTAACATGAGCGGAGTGGAATAAAGAAAGCGTTTACCAGGACTGATATTCAAAACGGTAAGCACCTATAATGTCCAATTAATCTGAAAACAGCTTATTTCAAAACCGCAGGGTGGGGTGGGAGGGATGAGAGGGATTGGTGGGTGGTTAGTTGATTTCATCTGTGTTTTCATGTTCTCATTCTGGCATGTTCACTGTCAAAAATGAAAAATAAAATGTCTTAAAAAAACAGCTTATGTCCATGTTTGCAAAATAAAGTGGACACCTTTATGGAGGTGGTTTGGGTGTGTTTTATGCAAATGACTAACCTCTGTAAACACGGTCGCTCATTTCAAATGGTCCAAACTCATTAACCTTAGAACGAGGATAAGAAAAAAAATTGTGTGTATGCAAAAAAATTCTGTGAGGAGTTCTTCTGTGCAGCTTGCATACCAGATTTATGGACACTCCCAAACATAATGGGAATCTGGCTTATTAGACTTGTATTTCCATGAATTATTAGTGAATGAGACCCACTGTCTGCATGCAACTACATTTTTTCCTGCATGGACTTGAGCACAAGCAGTGCATAGGCAAGTGATTTGAGTACTCAAAAACAAAGGTCCATTGGTAGTTTTTACACGCCGAACACATCCATCTGTGCTGAATGTAAATGGAGTGTACTTGGGCACTAAACTATTCACTAGACAGAGAGGAAGAGAGAAACAAAGTATACCCAGGTCTTTACAGTTCGTTGAATTAATAGGAAAACATGCTCTGAGATGTGAGCTAAATTGGCAGATTCACATTATATCTAAGGCTGCATTTACACTGCAGGTTATGCTGACCAAATCCATTTCACTGAGGATTGTTCTGTAATCAAGACTGGATTTGCAGACCGATTAAGAGTAAAGAATGGTGCTGTGCTGTCTATATTGGATCTGACAGGAATTTAGACACACGGACAACACACGGACTCTTGGTCGAACATGTATGGGCGAATCGGTTGCCATTTTACAACATTGGACGTTTTTCCCACGTGCACCGACGGGTGAGTTAAACTCTAAAAACTGACCGTTTTTCAAGTAGGCTCACAACCTGGGTACAAAATAGCCTATTACTTATTCATTTTGATGTTTTTGAATGCAAAAACCAAGTGAACGTCATAAATTGACCTCAGACAACAATATAATAAAATTTAAAAAGCCAGTTCATGACCCCTTTAATGACGTTACGACTTCGCATATACTGGGGATTATCCGATTTGTCTGCTTACATGGCACATGTAAATGCACGTAATCCGATTCAAATCCGATTTATTATCACATATAAGTGAGGCCTGAATCGGATCTGAAAAAGTCTGAATCCATGCGTTTTTTTCCTGCTTACATGTTCACCGGTCATATCCCAATCTGTGCCACATGAGAGGAAAAGGAGTTGGGTCACTTGAACCATGCAGTGTAAATGGGGCCTAAGAGTGTCCCTAAATCTGGTATGTAAGAAACCAAGACTGTGCAATATGGTGACATTTGCTCTCTTAGGACGGGTGTGAGGAATTAGAGAAAGAGTCAGTGTACGTCTAGAGGGAGGACATTGCACCCCAACCCAAAATACCAAGATGTCTCTTTTCAATCCTGGCACAAACTACAGAGCTCATCTGAATGTGTACGTATGTGGCTCCTGAGGTAAAGTGTGCCAACAAAGATCTTTGCCCACCTCTGAGAGCTGTTGTTCAGCCAAGTGTTTATCCGTGTGCAATGAATGGAATGTGACCTTGGGAAGTTTGAAAGAACAGAAATATAAAGAAGAGGCCTCTGATGCTCACAGGATCCTCTAATGCAGATAGCGAGATGGGCAGCAAGACTGTTGATGTACTTTGGAGAGACAGAGTACAAGGAGAACCTCCTCACCATGTACCATGGACCAGTGGACGGCTCCATGGGGCCATACCAGTCAAAATCAGGAGAGGCTCAAGTGTCACCCACAAGGCCAGACCTCATCAGTCATTAGTGTGATCCTATCGTCACGGAAACCAACACCACATTAACACATATAAATACTCACCCTGCTTCCACATCAACTGATGACTTGACCCAAGATGGCTGGGACTAATAAGAGCAACACGATCTGCACTGAGCATCCCTGACTGCTTATAAAGCCAGAAATGGACAGTTGACAGTCGTGAATTCACACGCCAGTTGCAATTTTACTGTGTGTTAACATTTAAGTTACTTTTGGATTCTGCTAGAAGCCTCTTCATAGGCCGTCAACACCATAGAGCCCACATCATGGAGATGATTCCATATTGCTAATGTTTACTCCTTTGGGATTCCAGCATTGCTTTCTCTCTAACATTCATGATGCTGTGTGTCACTGCTGATTACAGACCAAACAGGAAAAACCTGAATGCGTAATGACACTGGCTTCCTTGTATACTGTACTGTTTATCATCCAGTTATAGCATTAAAGGTATGAATAAGAGATGAGAGGAAAGCACTACGACCTTGCCCTTTGCTTCAGAGCACTGCACTCCTCTCAAAAAAACAAACAACCTGTGAAATAAACCATATGTTTTTAGGGATACTATATTAATTTAAAGAGCAATGTACCTGTGATGATAATTTCTGAGAATCATTTCTGGGAGTTTTTGTGTAAGGGTCAATGACAATTAAAAAGGTCTATCGATAAAGAAGAAAAAAAACCTTTAAAGCTGCAGTCCAGCGGTTTTCCTCTTTGTCGCCATCTCTGGTTCGAAATCTGCAATTGCAGTCATTTGCGGAATTATCAACGGAGTTTTAGGAGAGTGTGCAGCATGTCAATCACCGTGCCTGGTGTAGATACTGGCATTCAGAATGCCAGATTATTATTTTTGGAAGTATGACCAACATAAGAATTTTCACATGGAAAATGTCATCTGAACTAGTAAGAAACATCCACTTTTGTTCTGGTTCTGACATTGCAGTAAATTGCGCTGATTAAATCTAACAATCGCTTATAAGTTATCATATCACGCAAAACCGTGCAAATTATACTTTGTCCTCAACAACATAACAACGTAAGCATTGCGTGACTACATGTAATTTCCTTCCGATAAGTATCCTTGTTTTCGCATGGGTCCGGTTGCAGTCTCTTTTTTTCTGTAGCCACTCTGAAGTCCAAACGATTTTCGCATTTTACAGCGGGTGAATCTCCAGGTGTCACTGGTGATTGTCGTTTGAAACTTTCTGGATCCGCCATCAAATTGATACGTTTTATTATATCAAGTGTTGTGAGAAAAGGTTATAAATCTCCACCAACATCCTCACTCGCAATATAGCTTATACTAGCCGAGACGTACTTTAAAGACATGCTCGAATTTCCGCGGAAATCCACCAGTATCACTGGAATTAAAAAAAATATTCCAAGCTTACCGTTTTGAGTCGAGCTAAGGCAAGCAGATAGTTTTGAATACTGGCTGGTTATGTATTTTTTCAAATATGTATTTTGGATCATTTTTAAACCAAAAAAGCTACAGACTGCAGATTTTAAACTAATTTAAAATGCACTCTTTTTCACTTTGTATTCATGTTGTTTTGAAGTGTTTATTTTGTTTGTTATTTTAAGAAAGGTTTACTGTAACTAGTAAGTAAAACGTAATAACATTCGTCTTTACACCTCCAACGCATGAATTTACACAACCTAAAGCTACACTGTGTTATGTTTACCCCCATCTAGTGGTGAAAAGGTATATGACCATCCAGTGAATATTAGTTTCTGTTCCTCTCAATTCCGATTTCGTTCTAACTCCTACGGTGGCCAATGTAGTCCAAGATTAACATGGCTTCCAGTTCAACCTCGTCCATGAGTGTTAACTCAAACGAAAACGCGAAAGGCGAAGCTTGAATTAACGGTTATGTCCCTCTTTGGTTAATGTACTTTCAAGATGGAGGGGCAACATGGCGACCAACATTAGAACCCCTTACCCGTATGTATTTTCAATGGCATATTATACATTCACAAGAATACTTTATTACTTGAACGAAGTAAATATACATTAATGAGCACATATCTATTTCTGAAAGAACTAAGTGTTTTTAGCTATAAAATAAACTAAAAGAGTTACACAGTGTAGCTTTAAGCTGTATTATTCTCATAAATACATTTATCAAGGTAAAGAAAAAGAAAATGTCATTGACCCATAACCTTATTTATCAAAATAAGTTGAAGTCCCATGAGACTCACATTTCTAGGAAGTGCCTCAGGGCTGTGTTACTACGGTCACAAGAAACAAGTGTCTGTCAGTTAAACCAAAGATTCAAAAAGTAACATCTTTATGGCATGTGTCTATTGTACAGGGGTAATTATGAAGGTTAAGTGCCCTGGGACCCAGCACTTGGGCTCTGAAACACTGCACATCACAGCTGAGAGCTGTATATCTTTTGAGGGATTGAGACATGTTTATAAAAACATGCAAGGATGAGTGTCTAAAGGAGAGACAAATATAGCGATAACAAATTTAGAAAACATAAGGTTACACTACAAATCCACGGGTGTGATTATGCCATGTGCTGACAACAGAACTGCATATATTCACAAAATGGATATTGGTTACATACATGTGTGCATTTATGTTGTGTATGTTGTGTATGTATGTCCTGTGTGGTGACAGAACGAATAAACTTCACTGATGCACTCTGGGTTTAGAGAGTATATCCACTGAGAGCAGAAGACGCTCTTACAAACTCAAACATACACTTCACCTGTCAGCCACCTGTCCACCACCAAGGGCACCTAAGAGTCAAAACCCTGGGCGCCATTCTCCTTGCAGGACATCGTTTATCACTGGGTGTGAATAAGTGTGTTGTTAAAAGGAGTTGGTGTTTGGCTGTCCATGCTCAATCAAGTCTGAACATTCGACTGACTAAAAAACTTGGGTTCCACTCAATGAGTGAGACATTGAGCGTGACCGAGCAGTCACTGACCCTGCACATGTGAGTGTCGATGGCTCACTGAGTGACTTATGGAGGTCGTGAAAGTGTCATTGTGGTAAACACTCACCTAGTAGGAGGGGCAGAAGCTTGAGATGGTCTTGTTGAGGGCTCTGTTTCAACTAAGCAGGATCGTAAATTATGGCCATTGGATGAGACCTGTGATGCAATGATGTCTGTTCTTTTTTGGAGATCGGATTATTATTCACTCCGTGTCACACCAAATTTGATATCAATTACATCAAACATCAGTGGTTCTGAAAACCATTGATATTCCGTGAACCAGGTCTTAAAACACAGCTACAACAGGGGAGAATATTATTAAACTTATTATTAAACTTATTAAGCTGTTCCTCACACAAAGCTATCATATTGTTTCAGATTAGGGCTGCAAATATTACAATTATTTTGGCAATCAATTAATCTGTCTATTAATTATCAATTATTTCTTTGTTTAATCTGACTGAATTTCTACTACCTTTCAAACGTTTAGGGTCGGAAAGTTCTCTTATGCTCACCATGGCTGTACTGAACAAAATACAACATTCGTGAAATATTCAAATTATAAACATATTATTATAATTGGTATTACTTTTTATTTTATTAATGTACAATACAATTGCATTTTAATTTAAATACTTTTTACATCTTACAATATTTTAAAATGTAATTTATTCCTGTGATGGCAAATTTTCAGCAGCCATTATTACAGTCTTTAGTGTTACGTGATCCCCAGACATAATTTGAATATGTTGATTTGCTGCCCAAGAAACATTACATTATTATTATTAACAGTTGTGTTGTTAAAGGTGCCCTAGAATGTGTTTTATTATTATTTTAATGTTTCCTGGGTTGCCCTTATAATGTTAGTACGTTTTTTAGATCAAAAATAGTCATTATTTAGAAATAAAAGGCATTTTTCCTAGCCTGATTTTAGCCTCTGATTTGAACGCTCTGTTTGAAGGGGCGTGTCTGCTGTGTGTAACCGGCCTCTGCTGTGATTGGCTGACATTCTTGCATATGAAATAGCTATGTATTACATGTGAAACTCTCTCGAATAATTTTACTACAGTTATTATACGTTTTTACTATTAGAGCTATCGAGATTAAAGAATCGTGAGATGTTTTTGAAGTATTTAGATCTAACCCCATCACATAAAATATTGCTGTGATGAGCATTGAGCAGCAGATGACAGTCTGTCGATAGCAAGATGAAGATCTTATCATTGCAACGCAGTTTCTGCACTCTCTCTAATGCAGACACGATCATGTAAATACAGTAGGAGCTTCGTTGTGCAGTGTAACGTACATCATTAAATTCATAACGAGTTTGGCAAGTGTCCAGATAAACTCGCTGTGTGGAAAAGATTGTTCTTTGATCGCTTCCTGTATGTAATTTATTCACAATTTAAATCTTTTTTTTCCATCCTACAAAAAGAAACGATGTGACGTTGATATTTTAGTTACTGGCTTGACTTGCTGATGTATAAACAGTATTGAACGATTTTGAGAGAAAGATTACCTGTCTGAACTTGAACAACAATTACACATCAGAAAGTGTTGCTTGGTAGCGAGCCCGAGGCCAGCTCTTGGTCCAAGTTGAGGAAACAGTCGACTCGTCGGTGAAATGTTTGTTATTTCCACAGAAAATAGAATTAACCCATTGTTTTTTCAGAGGCTCGGATGAAGGAACTAAAAATACTTTTGTGTTCATGTGTACATCCAAACACTGATCAACTGCCATGCTTCGGTTGCGCAGTTCCGCCTGTCATTGAACATGGGCTGGCATGTGAAATGTTTGGAGTCCTACATAATATTAATGATCCCGACTGTTGCGTCACAGTCGGTATATATGTGGAAATTCACCTATTGTTCAGGGGTGTTTTTCAAAAACGAGATTTAAGTATGAAGGATAAAACAATGGTGTTTGAGACTCACTGTATGTCATGTCCATGTACTGAACTCTTGTTATTTAACTATGCTAAAATAAATTCAATTTCACATTCTAGGGCACCTTTGAGTTACCCGCCATTCAGAACTTCTACTAGTAATAAAAAAGGAAAAAGAAATAAACTAGATTAACTACATCACAGTATATAGACCATTTCACAAGATGTAAACAACACTGGTCCAGAAGCACTTCCTGTTTCAGTTTTTTAACACTACATAAAAGCTGGGATAAAATACAACCAACAGAACATATAAAACTGAATTAAAAAGTTAAACAAACATCTTTAAGATGTTGTCTATACATGTGAAATAAAGAAAACAGTTACAAACTGAAACAGGAAGTGTTTCTGGACCAGTGTTGTTTACATCTTGCAAAATGGTCTATATATGATCAAATTTGGATTTCATAAAGTCCTGTCATCCAGCCATCTCCTCCCTTTCTCTGTCATCCTCTTCACCAAAAATAGGATTTAGATAGACATATCAATTACAATACAAATAATATTAAAAAAAATACGATGTTGCAATATAACAAATGTATTTTTCTCTTAACCAAATTGTTTTTAATCTTAACTATTGCTTCATTTGCAAATGAACAAGAACACCGTTATTTTTTTTGCATAGTGACGTGCATGTTAAAATAAGCCTGTATGTAATATATCATGATGACGCACGAGTTGAGTATTTGCGCTAAATCTGCACAGATTTGGCTTACACAAACTTCCCCAGAAAAGTGAGTAGACGTAAGTAAACATGCCAAATTGGTTAGTGATGTGACCGCATTACCCGCCACAGTTAATTTTTACCTGCATTTGGTGGGTGTTAATTTTAAACCATGTGTGTGTAAAGTCAGTGGTGGACTGCCAGGTTTGGTGAGTGCAAAGACCTGTCTTTACACCTGGACCTTTGAGTGTCAAGCAGGTGTTAAAGACAAAGTACTGGACGTTGTTTTGTCCCTCTCGTCTCAAGTCCCTTCACATCTCATCATCAATTCACACTCCTCCTTCCGCTCTAACTGGCATTGGTGCCAGCAGCTGCTGTAGCTTTAATTGCTCCCTCTGGGTAAGGCTGGCATGAAGGGGAACAGGCATCTGTTCAGGGTGGGCAGAGAGGAGGGCACCAAACCGCTGGAGCAGCTGCCCTCAATGTCACCAGGACAACAGCAAGGGCATTAAAAAAGGATAAGCCACTGACCTTCAGTTTATCTGCACGGCTAACCTCAGACCTGTCATTCGGGAGGAGTTACTACCAGATCTAGCACCAGGATACCCACCAGGCACGGGATCTGTGCCAAGCAATGACAAAATCTACAACCTTTTCATGCTGGCTAAGGCTAAAAGAAAGCAAGAAAGAGTGACAGTCTCCAGAGGCTTCATCTCAAACTTTGGTCATTAAAATCCACAAACTCGTTAAGTGGAGAATGCCATGAAAGTGGATCTGGGATATGACAAGTGCCCTGACAGGGCAGGGAGAGGGACAAATCAGTGCAGCTTAAAATAGGCCATGTGGTATTCACTAACACTAACCACAGAGCTGCATTAAGGAACCATAAAAAGGTCTTGTTACATATCACACAATCAGTTAACAACTGTCTTTAACACTTTAACATAATATGAAGCATGAAGCAAAATCATATTTCCATTTGATATCCCCTCATACACTCATACCTGCACAGTTGTCTGTCAAGTCCTATTGTAAAAGATGATCATAAATTGTGTTTCTCTCAATGGTTTCTTAAAATCTGCGGGCAGTGTTCCACGTGAAAAGGCCATGACTTGTGCAACATTAGATTGGGTGACGGCTGCGTGCCACAGGACTTATAATGAGACAGCCTGCCTGACTATATTTATTAAACAGCTTAAATATAATATTAACTAATGTAGGGCCCTATAATTTCCGCAATCACGGAATAAAAAGTACACTCTTTTTACAACTAAAATAACAGTAAAGGGTAAACAAATGAATTCCCAAAAATTTAAACGGAAAAAAACGGAATTTGCAAAAATTAAACGGAAAAAACGGAATTTGGGAAAAAATAAAATGGAATTGGGGAAAAAATAAAACGGATTTTATAGGGCCCTACTAATGCTGTATTAACATCGAACACACAAAACTCAAAAACGTATTTTGAATAAATTCATTTGATTAAACTTGTTCTATGCATAGTAAAGAATGAAAAAAAATGGACAGAAAACAACATAAAGCACAGCAGTGATGTGGGGAAAAGAAAACGCAAACATTGAACCCACTGAAGCCACTGGTAGTGTTTAGGACTGATTCACCACAACACACAATCAATATAACTCCACCCACTGTCCCTAAAAGCGTGACTCTTCAACCTCAGTGCTTCCACATGGGATCTGCCGTCCCTTTTTAAATATACAGATGGCCCCAAAATTGGGAATAAATCAGTCTGTGTCAGGCAATAATAAACCATACAGCAGGGGTTCTCAAGTCCAGTCCTCGTGACCCACTGCTCTGCATATTGTGTATGTCTCCCTTATTTAACACACCTGATTCAGATCCTCAGCTCGTTCAGGATAGAGCTCTATCCTTAACGAGCTAAGAGTCTGAATCAGGTGTGTTAAACAAGGAGACATGCACAATATGCAAGGACTGGAGTTAAGAACCCCTGCCATACAGAACTGATCAATAGAGTACCATTTGCCAGCTTGATAGTAGAGCCATGTAATGAAACATATACAACATACCTAGATTTGATTAGTCTTTTACATATATTTCTGAAGATTACTGTAATGGTGTCTCTTTGATAATCTAAAGAAATAGAGGTTTCTTCATACATTACACTGTTGTGTGGTGCGCTTTCCGAAAGCATCGTTAGCCAACTACAGGTCCCAAGTTGTCGCAATTTCCCCATTGAACTCTATTGGTAAGCGACGGAACTGCGACCATAGTTGGCTGGCAACGATGCTTGAAAGCACCCTGGCTACGTTTGTTAATAATAATATGACCAGCATTACTGTGCATCTGTTAAAGGTTGATATGATTTATAAATAAGAAGTAAATTCATATATAATGAGTGATGTGTGTGAAGTTATTAGCAGTAGTTCACAGACAGTAGGCTTATATTTGAAAAGCCTGAGCAGATAAGTGACTATCACTAACCAGGATGAAACCCAGGTCGCTCTACAGCCACCCTGACAGGAGACAAACTAGCTATTTCCCACAAAGCAACTCACCGGGGACAACAGAAAATGAACTGGCCCTGATCAATACCATCCAGCTCCTCTCTATCCCATCTCTGTACTTTGGTGCTGCTCACAGAGGAAACGAACAACAAATGCACACATACTATAAAACACAGCATGATGTGCAAAACCACATATAATTATGTCACACCAGAACAACACACACACACAAAAAGCTTTGGGTTTCTTATCTTTTAATCCACATATTATGGAATTCCTTCGCATAGTAAATTAGACAATCACAACCTGTAAAAGCAATTGTTTTTTTACATTAAAGGACGTTAACCCAAAAATGACTTCTTTTTTTTTTTAACCACAATTTACATTATTGTAATGATCCTTAAAATCTTTTTCTTAGAAAATTCAGGCAGATCTTCACGCTGACCATGGCAGTTTACATTTCTGTGTTACACCAAATAAAACAAAAACAAATTCTATTTTTTGGGATGAACGCAAAAGGAACTCATATATATCAGTAAACTTTATTATATGAGACACCAATATATTTTAAAAAGTGACAAAGACTATCTTTAGATCACAATCTCTAAATACACATGCGGTCAGTGTGCTTCATGTCTTCCTCTAATTACCGAGATTCTTTATTTGGATGGTGTACGAGTGTGTGGGATATGTGATTCCTGTCAACAGAGAGGAACGCTCTTAGTGCACAGGTGTGGGAAAGACCCTTGACACTGATTCTCAGACAGACACAGACAAACTATTGTCATTCACACACAGCCACCTGGGACATGTTTTTTCCAATGTCTCAAGAATATAGTCAAGAAACATGTTTGCAAACAATTAATAAGTTACTTCAGAAGACAAATTTTCTAAACGGGTACAACAGATGAAGCTTCAGTCTTTCAGTATGTACTGACCAAATCATCAAGTGGTTTAAATGACCAATGGGCCCTTGTAAAATAGCTCCCTCTGCAGGTGATGATTAGTAATGATCAGAAAAAAGATCTCTCACACCTTGATACAAAAAACGTTTATACTTGGTAATACTGGATATAATAGAACACAATACATGGGTGTTTTCGTGTAGAAATAGAAGTGCTAGATATAGTATGAGTATGAGATTAATCACACTCATAGTATGATGAGTATGAGTCATTTCAAAAGATAAGAAAGGACATCAAAAAGAGGAAAATCAACCCCTAAAACAAGGCTGAATGTAGTGGCTCTTTTAAAGTGCAGCATGGAGACAGTGAACATAAAAAGAAATAGATAAATATCTAACTCTGGAACAGTCAGAGAAATGAAAGCGGATCTGCAATTGTTTTGGCAGATTTCCCTGACCTAGTCTGTGCCGGTGTCTGCATGGTGTGCGGCGAACTGATACAGGTGCCAAAATAGCAGCTGGAATCATGTCCTGAGACAGGTGCAGTGATTTCACCAGTGGGAATAAAAACCAATAGATGAGCTACATTATTGTGGCAAAATCTCTAGCACAGAGTTTGCCTTTAAAAAAGTGGTAAGGAGATGAAGGCAATGGAATCAGGACTCAAACCTCAATCCCATTAAACATGCGCGGGGAGTCAAGACTGTGGAATATGCCCTTCCTGCTAGACTGGACTCAATTACTCTCTCAATTTCAGAGCAAAGCTTACTAATTGAATACGTTAAGCATTAATTATGTAGCTTGAGTGGGAGCCTATAAAACTATACCCAGCAGATCGATATTGCAGGAGTGGAATTAGCAGTTATCTTAAAGTCCTTTAACAACAGTGCAGGCTGACAGACCAACACAAACAATCATCCATAATTAAATGGAGACTCACACAGAAAAGTGTGTGCGAGCAAACACACAAACACATTGTAATTGTAGTTTTTGTTAAGGATTTTTTCAAGGATCATGCAACCTGTCCATGTTGTCCAAGTCTTATTTGTCTAGCTTAAAAGCTGATTATTTAAAGGATTTTTAAGTATTTATCTATTTTTCAGTTAATAAGCTTTTCAGTTAATAAGCTAATAAGGTTTATTTTAGGGCTGTGCAAACGATTAATTGTGATTAATCGCATCCGAAAAATAAAAGTTTGTGTTTACATAATAGATGTGGGTGTACGTGTGTTTAATTATTTTGTGTGTGTATGTATATGTATATATATGTATATATACACACATGCATGTATATTTAAGAAAAAAATATTTATACATATAAATATTTATATATATAATATAAATTACATATAAATATACAGTATATACATGGAAATATTCTTAAATATGAAGAGTTCAGATGCAAAAGCCTCTAAATGCCATTTGAAATTTTCTTCTAAAATGACCATTTTTATAAGCTTGTATATTTAAGTTCAGTAATTTCACTCAAATGACAATTAATAGGTAATCTTCATTGCCATTTAAGTGAAATTACTGAACTTTAATGTACAAGCTTGATAGAAATGATCATTTTAAGAAGAAAATTTCAAATGGCACTTAGAGCTTTTGCATCTAAACTATTTCATATATACAAGCGCGCGTGTGTGTGTGTGTGTGTATATATATATTAGGCTGTCAAACGATTAATCGCGATTAATCGGATCCAAAATAAAAGTTTGTGTTTACATAATATATGTGGGTGTACTGTGTATAACTATTTTATATATATAGATACACACACAAAAATATTATTTAGATATAAAATATTTATATTTAGATATGATATAAATTAAATATAAATGTATACAGGTATACATGAAAATATTTCTTAATATATACATGCATGTGTGTGTGTCTATTTTTTATATATATAAAAAAATAATTATACACAGTGCACCCCACCCGTATATTATGTAGACACAAACTTTTATTTTCCTTGGATGCTGATTGATCGCCGAATTAGTAATTTGGGCAGCTCCTCAGTTTATTCATGTCCTATGCCTATTTTTCGGTCGTGGCCCTCCAGTTGATAACTGCATTTGGTGTTAGTGAGGCTCCAGACTGTACTTGTGTACTCATAATCTTAGAGAATTTTAACATATATACTAACTCATACTTGGTATCTGAAAAAGAGTCAGTTCATTCCTAGTGTGTTACATATACACACTACAGTGTACTTGTACAACTATCTTTGTAACAACTGGTTTGAATATCAGACTATCGGAGTGGTAGGACAAAGTGAGCAAGCATGATGACATTTAGGGCTCAAGACTTGGTTTCAGGGATAAGGTTATGGCATTAAGGATAGGTTTAGGGCTAAGGGTTCAGGCACTTAGTTGTGATGGGTAGGGTTACAGACAAAGAGACTGCATTGTCTCAGATGAATGTCCTTACAAATATAGATGTAAAAAATGTGTTTGTGTGCGTGCGAAACAAAATTAAATAAAAAATAAACAAAATTCAAAAGCTTTAGAGGTCAAAACTGATTAATCTGACTACAAGCCAATGTTGACAAGACATTAATTTAGAATTTTGTCATATTTGTATTTGCACATATAAATTAATGGTTCTAAATTAGCAAAATAAAACAATAATGTTAAATCTATAAAAAAATAATAATTAATAATATACAATTAACAATTTTATTGTGGTTTGAAAATCTGAACCTGAAGCAAAACAAGTTAAAAAAGCCCTGCATAATTACAAATATTACAATTTACAAAACTGATGCAGAAGTTTAAAATCAGAAAAATTTGGATGAAGAGAAATTGTAAGAGGAAAGCTGAGGGGGCTTCTATTGACATATCACTCGCTTCCCAGATTTCATCTGTCTATTCAGTCTGTGAGCTTTGTGTGTTAAACACGCTCACAACACATTTCCCAGGGTAACGCACACACACAGCTTGTGGTTTTAAATTTGGACAGCCACCTGTGAGGATGACTGAGATAGCTTGTTGGTGTAGTCTCTCTCTCTCTCTGTGTGTGTGTGCACGCAGGGTTTACGGAAGCTTACTTGGATAGGGGCTGTTGAGCCATGGAACTTGCATGCCAATCGTGACCAAGAGTCTCTAAGAGGTCTCAAGGTACTTAACTGCTCCCCTGAGAGCAAAATAAAGATTGAGGCCGAGTGAGAGTGAGGCATGAGAGAGGGGTGTGATGGAGCAGAAACTTAGGACTGTGCGAAAGAAGACCAACACCGAAGACAAAAAAGCGGAATTACAGACAGAAAACGGGCCGGGTCAGACACTAAGAACAGCAGCGAAAGAGAAAGGCAAATGAAGGGATGCCTGCATGGTTTGCTGGCTTCTTCTGAAGCCCAGAATAGAGTGTGAGCTCAGATGTCTGGGCCACTGGAAAGTTGAGAGTGATCTAGGGTCGGGTTTCCCAGTTCACCCCTCCGTCATGGGCCATGGGCCAGGTGGAGCGGACTGTGGGTTTGGGAGGTATGCGTGTTACTCTAGCCTCTCGATCGCTTTTCTGGCAGCTACAGCCAGCCAGTTAATTAGGAGAATTTCATCACTCCGTCATAAAGAAGGAAAGATAGAGGGAGGAAGGGGATAAAAATATCATTAGCCTATGGTCACAGAAGTTGATTCAAGCATATGGAAGGCGTTGAGAGGAACACAAGCTCCAGTTGAATTGAACTGTGGTTGTTTTATTGACATCCTCTATTGATTGTTTAGATTTTTCTTTTTCACAAACCATGTAATTTATATGTGCAGTGAAATGAAGCAATTCTAGAATATTCTTAGGGCCACAGGGTCAAGTTTGTTTATCGTAAACAAGTCAATCACCCTCTTCACACACTAGAGAATGTACATATAATATTACATATAATATTTTGCATGATGCAACACAATATATGGACACTACCATTAAAAAAAATTGGTGTCATTAAGTTTTTTTGATTTTCAGATAATGTTTTTGAAAGAAGTCACTTATTTACCAAGGCTGCATTTATTTAATCAAATTGGAATCAAGTTGGGGGGATTGGAAGTCTCAAAATGTCCCATTTAAACAGAAACTTACAATGGCGTATCAAAAACTGTCTGTATGAACGTGTAGCGGGAAGTCAAGTCTGTATTTTCTTACAGTAACTATAGTGACAATGGCCAAAGTAATATCAATTATGGCGACATCCATACAACTGAAAAGTCTTGTCACATTTGATATGACAAGAGTCCAAGTTATAAAGCAATATAATCTTTATTAACCGGTGTCATGACAAATTGGGTCCTCCCTCCAAATCGGGATTCTCCCCAAACTGTGAGTTAATGATTTTCCTAAGCATACAAATTATATACAATTTAAATATGCATAGCTTACTATATAATGCATACGGAAACACATTCAGTGCATAATAAAACCAATTTAAAGTTTCTTAGTTAATTAATAAATAATAATAGCCTATCAAGTTAACAATTGAACTTTTTTTATTTATAACTGAAATATCTGGACATTTAACACTTAATTTAACACAATTACATTAAAGATAATTGAGAATATATGTAAGGTAAGTGCAAATGTGTATAAACTAAGCTATAAGGCTAAACGCTTATCTGTATGTTATGCCAACGCATTCTCATCCCAAGGCGCCATATTTTGACACTTTTGCAAAAGCGTAAATATACAACGCACAGGGGTACCCTTTAGCGCCAAATGAGACGGTTAAGTTTAGGTATGCTAATATAAGCTAACTAATCCAGACATAAATGGTCAATCTTAGGTAGTTGAAACAGCATTTATCATAACATGATTTTGTAGGAATTGTAATCAGATGCTTTTGAACCAATGTGATCACTTGGGGTCCTAAAGGAGAACCAATTTTAGGGGGACCAAATTTGTCACATTTTCTGAGAATATGGTTGTGAGTCCTGCAAATTTACAGCTGTGACTCATGAGTTTGGTTACAGAATGTGTTGTGTGGTTGTCACAGCCATAATTGCTGAACTGTGTGTGAACCTAACCCTATTAAGGACTCAAATACAGGACTGACAACCATATTCAGCAGCTGTGTGAAAGTGGCCAGTGGTCATGGGTTTAAAAAAAAAAAAAAAACATTATGCAATTTAGTTTGGTCACTCAGTGGCACAGAAATTGACACTTCAGAGTACACTTCACAGTTTAAGAGTCATAGCTTTAAGAGTCACATTTTCATGGGCTTCTGGGTTTGTAATTAGCTACTTGTGAAGTAACTTGGCAACTTGGTAACTTGGCAACTTGCAACTTGGACAAGGCCAATCAAAGGCCGAAAACCGAGTGAGATTGCATCAGTGAAGGTGGTGTAAATGGCTATACTTTGCCTGCAAGACCTGTAATTGGACTACGATATGTTGAAACTGTTCTCGGATATGGTTACTAAAAGTGATATGAACATATGCGGGCTCACTCATAACCACAGCCGAAAATATAAATGGATATTAATCAGTCTACTTAATTCTTACACTTCCTCTTCTTTCTTCATACACCTGTCTTTCATTAGTCAACTCTCAGATCATTTAAATGAACTACAGATTTTATTATAGATCTGAGATTTTATTATAGATCTGCAGAATTTAGAACCAAAAAAAGAATGTAGATATTATGAGTCCATTATTAACCATCCTTGCTATGAAATTAAGATTGGAATACACTTTTAAAAAACTCTTAAACTTTCAACAGATTTGAAACCACAAGTCTTAAATGATTGACTTTCAAGATGTTCCGAACATAACAAATCTACGCAGAAACTCAAATAAAACATATCAAACATGCTTGATATCCTTCAACTGGATAGAGCTTTGAGCTAAAAGTCTGTGTCCATTATACACTATGTGATTTTTGTGTGTGTGAAAACATTTGTCATCGCTGACTACCCAAATTCTGCAGACTAGGTTCTGACTTTTTAGCAATTAGCATCAATGTGTTTAGACTGAAAATCAAGGAGAAAATCTCGGCAAAAATCAAGTTGTGTATTCCAGCCTTTTGTTGCATTGTTTAATTTGTACAGAAACTAACAGTTTTTATTATAACACTCATATTCTCACAAGTTGTCAAGTGACCAAGTTTTCTTGTAAATTTTAACTTGGTGTGACAATATACCAAAATGAAAAAATCATAGGTCAACTTCAAGATTTTAACAGATTGAGTAGAGGTTCAAGAAAAATCCTTAGAGCAAGTGAATGGTGTGTTAATAAGACTCTTTTTTTCTGGAAATACAACCCCTCTGTAAACATTACCTCTGTGGCTTCATCAGAAAGGAGTGCCGTATTGGTTTTAAGTGAGGCCTGAAGACTAGTCTTAAGCCCAAAGTAGAGACTTGGAAAACAATTTGTGCTTACAGTCAAATGAGCTATACTCTGACGGAGAGGAACCCAGAGAAGGAAGTATACCTGGGCCTTTAATCTCTTAGGTCTTATTTCCGACACCTACTGTACCATTAGAAGACCTTAAACCCCATGAGATTGACCCACTCCAATCCTATCCACTCTCAGAGAGGCCCAAAAAGCCTCATTATAGATGTGTTTGGCTGGCCTTGAGACTGCAGAGCCTTCCTCCTACGCAATTCCAATTTACTGTGATTATTATGGTAACACTTCACACCGTGTGGACAGATGAAGGGTGCATGGGAGGGACTGCTAAGATCAGATTACTGGAAAAGGGAAACTTAAAGGGCTTGGGCAAGAGGTAATATTATAACGTGCCATTTGTCAGGAAACTTGCCATGGTCTTAAAACAAATGTTGTGCTACAAAAAGTACACTTAAAAAACAGCAAAAGGGAGTCAGTTTAGTCAAAATATTAGTTCCAAAAAGTTTGAAAATAAAACAATATATTTTCGTTACATATTATATTACATTATTATAATTATCGTTATTACTATAATATGATATTTTTTATACAGCATCTGTCAAAAGTTTGAAAACATTACAATTTGCACACACACACTTTATTTTTCAATATATCATATTTTATAATGTGTGTGTGGTATGGGCTACAATTTTATTTATATGCATTTTATCATAATTAAGAACGAATTCTATTTTGCTTATAATCATTAATATTATTATTGGTGATTACTGTGATTAATTTATATACAGCAATTAGTTATCATCACTACAGAAACTATGATGACAATCACATATGTCAACATATGTAAAGCTATATTTGGACTAACACTTCACAAATAAATCATAAAAACAAGCATCATTTAAGTCCCAAGAAACTAGACACATACCCACACAATGCATGTTTTGGAGGCAGAAAATGGCGTGTATGTTCTTAAAAAAATTAGCAGGCATGTTCCTGTTTAAGGTTTGTGATTTATTCTGTCCCTTGGGTTACTGGAGACCCCATGGGATACCAAGAAAACATTTTACCCCCAAAACAGGGAAGGAAAGACTGTAAGTGCAGTGTCCCGATTTCACTGGAGTTTGGATTACACTTTTCATCGCTTAAGACTTCAACTGCTGGCACAAACACTCAACAAATGATCTCACACACCAACCCTTTACCACACAAACACAAAACCAGTTCCACTCTGACATTGTGCACACACAGCTTGAACAATAAACACAATTTCTATTTCTGTTTGTCCTTCATACATTTCCCACGTAAGCTTATATTAGATGCTCGTCTCAAAGTTCTACTTAATCGTGCAGGTGCTCACATGCAGTTTACACATAAGTGCAGGGGACGGGTGTGCCTGGCAGGTGGCTGTTAGTTGCGTTGCTGCCTGGGTGTGTCACGCAAGGCCGAACCGTGAGAAGCTTTAATTATGGCCAGCTGACAGATTTGACAAGAGAGCAGCCAGAGGCCTGGAGCCCCGCCACCACAGAGAGAAGCAAGGCACAAGAGCACTGGATAATGTCTCTCTACGTCTGTCAGTGACTGTACACGCATTACACACTCGAAATCCATGTGGAGCACAGAGGCCTTTTGGTTAAACAGTTTGAGGTTGATCTCGTTGTCCTGTGGTTGTATACTGGGTGTTGCTGTGGTATGTTCTACTACATTCTGACCAAATGGTTTGTAAACATCCATTTATATACAGAAGCTACCAAGCTAAATATTATATGTGCTCTGATGCTTATTGCCAGAATAACATGGTCAACCAATTTCCTCCTTATTTTTTAATATCTTAAAATATTAGATTTATAATGAATTAATATCCACTGTAAATTACTTTTTTTGTATCTGCTCATGCCTAAAACATAGTAATAATGTATGAGATGTCAAACAGCACACATGCATTAAGGAAATGAATGTATGAAGTTTAACAAAAAAAAAAAAAAAAAAAAAAAAAAAAATCGAAAGAATAAATGAATGAATGAATAAATGAAAAAACAAAATCACATGGACAGTGCAATTTAAAGTTTTAGGGGTAGTTTTAATATGTTTTAATAAAGTCTCTTAAAAATGCACCAAAGCTGCATTTATTAAATAAATGCACCAAAGCTGCATTTATTTAATCAAAAATAGTTAAAAACAGTAATTTAACACATTTGATCAATTTAATTGAGATGTTTCTTTAATCATATAAGTGATTAAAGACACATTAAATTGATCTTACTGATCCCCATCTTTTGTACGGTAATGTATGGTGGCATTCATGTTAAAAATGAGTCTACTGTTTGTCATTAATACAAACACAGTCAGTTAAGTCTTAAGTTATGGAAGCTTGTTTCTGCCACTGAATAAAAAATAAAATAAATAATTTTGACTTTTTATCTCACAATTCTGCCTTTTTTCTCACAATTGCGAGTTTATATCATGCAATTCTGACTTTATTTCTCAGAATTGCAAGATAAAAAGTCAGAATTTCGTGATAAAAAGTTGCAATTGCGTATTATAAAGTCAGAAATGCATAATATAAAGTCAGAATTGCGAGATATAAAGTTGAGAATTGCGAGATATAAAGTCAAAATTGTGACAATAAGTCAAATTGTAGATATAAAGTCAGAATTGTGAGATATAAAGTTGCAATTCTGAGAAAAAAAGACATCTCGCAATTCTGACTTTATGACTCATAATTGCGAGTTTATATGTCGAAATTCTGACATTATCAGGCCAATTCTAAGGGAAAAAAAGACTAACTTTTTCCCCAGAATAGTTTTAAATCTCACAATTCTGACTTTATATCATGCTTTTCTGACTTTATAACATGCAATTGCGACTTTATATCATGCAATTCTGACTTTATATCTTCGCAATTCTGACTTTATATCTCGCAATTCTGACTTTATAATCTCGCAATTGCGACTTTATATCACGCAATTCTGACTTCATATCTAGCAATTCTGACTTTATAACTCGCAATTCTTACTTTATATCACGCAATTCTGACTTTATGTCTCGCAATTGCGACTTTATATCACGCAATTCTGACTTTATAACTTGCAATTCTGATTTTATACCACGCAATTCTGACTTTTATATCTCGCAATTCTGACTTTATATCTCTGCAATTCTGACTTTATAACTCGCAATTCTGACTTTATATCTCGCAATTCGACTTTATATCACGCAATTCTGACTTTATATCTAGCAATTCTGACTTTATATCTCGCAATTGCGACTTTATATCATGCAAATTCTGACTTTATATCTCGCAATTGCGACTTTATATCACGCAATTGCGACTATATATCTCGCAATTCCGACTTTCCATCTCGCAATTCTGAGAAACTAAGTAAACGAATTGTGAGAAAAAACTTGCAATTGTGAGAAAAAAGTCATTCTATGGCGAAAACAAGCTTCCAGTATGCGTTAAATCAACGCAACCGAAAAAAAAAATGGAATACCAAGAATAAAATCTGACCTCCACATTAAACTTGTAGTGTAAATACAACCTGTGTTCTGAGAGCCAATACTGCACTTTTAGTGTTAATGTGTCTCAAAAATTGCCTCTCTTAGTTGATGCAAAATCTTGGCCTGTGTGGATGACACCTTTTAAGTATGAATGTAGATGTAGAGAACATGGTGAAAGTTATTAGCAATTGTACCACCAACAAGCAGACAGACAAAAACTGACAACAGACAGCTGAGGGACAGACAAGTTGAGATATACTGCAGAAAATCTGCACACACACACACACACTCACAATAGCTGTTAACAGGTGGTGGGTGGTCCTCCCAAAGACAGGCCTGCTGGATACATTACAAGCAGGTTGGTGTGTGCGTGCAAGGACCCGTACAGAGCACAGATTTGAGTAGTTGGATGTTTATTCAGAGGACACTGGTGAAGGGGAGAGATTACAACCATTAAAGTGCAAGTTGGCCCATCTGCTTGACATGCAGGGCCTGAGAAAGTGAGGTGGAATGAGCAGAATGTTCATCCCAGAGACTAAGGGTCGACACGTGTGCGAGTGCAAGCGTGACTGATGCAGATGATGAAACCACTGTGGCATTATGATATTTAGAGCAAACATCTCTCAAGTGACAGTTGAGAGAAGTTAGGGCACTATGCAGGCACTCACAAATAACTATTTCTTTTGCACTCAGATTCATCCACCATTCACATAGTTCTGCTTAACAAACACAAAGTTGTATACATAAAACTGCAATGCAACCTCATATGCATAGCTAACAGTATACTACAAATACATCAGAGTTCCACAGAAGGTTTCCTGCTTTGCATCACAGCGCTAACCTAGGATCAGGAGGGCATGTGGATCAAGTAAACCAGGGCCGGCTGACACACATTTGTCACAAACAGGGTAGGTATTACTGGACTGGAGCTGGGATGCTTACTCAATATGGTAGAGACACATGTAAGAACGGGAGGTGTGGGCGAGCTGGGAATGAGATCCAGCAGATGAGGGAGCAGCAGTGGTGTGAAAAAAAGTGGCAGAAACTAAAGGAAGTGTGAACTAGTGAGTGATGCAAAAAAGCAAACTAAAATAAACAAACAAACAAACCACATAAGGAACGAACGCTTAAGGGCAAGTGGAGACTGACGCACTGGCTGTCACCTCTAAAATTTACAGTCTGTGTATGGTTGCCAGCAGGGGGTTTAATTGGGCTGCCTGGGATAATGCAAAATGGCATTGTAGCGCTAATACTTTTAAAAACTATATATATAGTGGGGAGAGGGAGATTGGCGATCCATTCATACCCACCCTCTCACTCACTCACTCAATTTATATTTATGAGTCTGTAAAATGTTACAAAACATTTCTGTCAAATATTACAAATACATTTGTATTTGTATCTGCTGAAAATGAAGCATTTACATCACATGAATCAATTACAATTTAAAACACATGTTATTTTAAATTAGATTTCACCCTATTACTGTTTTTACTGTATTTTTAATCAAATAAATGCAGCTCTGGTAAGCATAAGAGACTACTTTTAAAAAATCTACCATCATCATCATTTTTTTTTTTTTTTTTTTTGTAATGGGTCATGTGATAGCTTGCCATAAGGGTTTCCCAATTGCAAAATCCTGGTTGTCAGGCATGCGCTTGTTTTTGTGTAAATAATGTGTAAACATTTTGAGTATCTATTAACAGAAATGCAATATGACATCCATAACTATGTTTTAAATGGGTTCAGTTCACCCAAAAATGAAAATTAAGTCATTAATTACTCACCCCCATGCTGTACCAACCCCGTAAGACCTTCGTTCATCTTCGGAACACAATAAAGATATTTTTGATTAAATCTGAGAGCTGGATCACTCCTCCATTGGCTTCCTAAGGGACTGGCTCTTGACGGCCCATTAAAGTCATTAAAGAATGTGCCTACATTGGCTCAATTATAAGTTTATCAAGCGACGAGACTACTTTTTGTGCGAAAAAAAAAAACATAAATAACGACTTTATTCGACTATTCCATTACTTCCTTATAAGCGCATGCGCGGAACTGAGAATGACGTTCTTCCTCGACTACTTTTGTAACCGGCTGCTCACCGCTTAGGAGTACTGCCGCCACCTACCGTATGAGTGGCGTGCTGATATAGCCAGAGCGCGATCATCATCTTATACGGTAGGTGGCGGTAATACTCCTAAGTGGTGAGCAGCCAGTAACACAGAAGTACTCGAAGAAGAACGACGATATGTTCTTCCTGTTTTAGCCACCGTTCTTCGAAAGGGAGGGGTAAGCAGTGGGCTGAGCCCTTAGTGCAACTTGCAACCGAACCACTAGATGTCACTAAAAATCAAACACTGCACCTTTAATGTTGACTGAGTGTGCATTTGTGTAATGAAGGGTAAAGCATTGCGTTAAACTATGGAAATTATTATATTTGTCTATAAAGTGACAGAATGTAATGCATGAGGATAAAAATTGGGGCAACAAATAGATGAGACAGGATCAACATATACACAAATCCTTCGTAAAAAACAATACCTTCCGAACAGAATACATGAATGACCTGAACTTCTATAGATATCCCTTGCCTTGCTTGTTGTAAAAGGGAGGAATGAACACTGTGCAGGGACCCAGTGAATTAGGCTGCAGTTATGCATAGATTAAAATACCTCTGAACACCTCCTCCAAATTGAAATGGTGTGATGTACATGATCGCAGACCATAAAGCCTGCACTGCTCTTTTTTATAGATAAATACAAAAACTAGGTAAAACCTAGAGGACTGAGGTCACCAGCCAATATTTAGGGGCTGTTTACATTTGCATGTGTTGCTGCCACAGTCTATATGCGTGTTAACTTTACGTGAGACGGTAAGGGACGGCACCAACAGAACGAGTGTAAAATGCCAGTGGTATCAGAGCTGTGAATGACCGGACAAGTGATTTATGGGTAAATAAAAAGGTGCAAATTTTGTAATAGGACCCCTATGGAGGTGGTCAGGGCTAAGGTGCACATACGCATTTGTGGAATTTTAGTAACGTGACTATGCGAATATGCATTTACGAGAAGAGTGATGTGTCCAACTAAATCATAACTTCGTAAACCTAAAATCGTAAACCTTCCATATTGATGCTTAAGCAGGTCAGCATGTCTATGTATTGTATACCGGAGATTGCCACACTGCCCTCTGATTTACACATTAAAATACCAATCACTTGCAAAGGAGATGTTAAAACTGACCTGAATAGTGTGTATTTGGGTGTGTGGAATGAAAGGGGTAGGGAGGAGGTGTATTCATCCTACCAAATAAAGCCACAGCAACTCACCCTGAAGTTAATCACTAAAACAGATGGAGAGGCTGCCTACACAAACACACATGACGAGGAGATCTGAAGCCACCGTCAGATATGGAGACCAAATTGAGCATTAGCCATATAATGCTCATATAAAGTTTACAAGAAAAAAAATATTTAAAGGTTTTATTATTATTATTATTATTGGCTTTTATTTTATATTTTAATTGAGAAAGTAAAAAAGAAAATAAATACTAAAACTAAGATCCTGGATTTTTTCACACATTTTTTTCACACATATCACATGATCCAAATCTAAAGCTGATTTTTAATATGAAACATTTCTTTATATCAATGTTGAAATCCGTTGTTCTGCCTAATATTTCTGTAGAAACTGTGATTGTTTTGTTTTATAGAATTCTTTAATGAATTTGAAAGATAGAAGAACCGCATTTATTAAAAATGGAAATATATTGTAACATAATAAATGCGTTTACTGATTAAAAAAATGTCTTACAGATCTTAACCTTTTGAATGGTAGTGTACACAAGTAATCAAATAATTAATGTATATTAACATTTTTTATGTTATAGAAAAATAGTACAACAAACTCAAAATGTCCATCCCACGGTCGTCAGTTAATCTACATCACTTACATATCCTATGAACAAAATATTTATTAAGCTAACAAACACATTTTGGTTGTTTAATTCAAAAATCTAATTAAAAAAAGGAGGACAAAGGAAAAAATTAAGAAACTGCTGTTTGTGATTGTGAAAGGCTGAAAAATGGTTTAGTACAATATGTATCCACTATGGATGTGCCGAAATGAAAATTCTGTGTCGAAATCGAAAATCCTGTAACGAACTGGGCAAAAAACTGAAACTGAGTTTTTTTTCTTTTTCTAGTAGTTGTTAATTTAAGCCAATAGTCGACTAATTTCACATCTTTATTAATTTAATTAATATATATTATTAATTAAATTCATATTTAATTAATGTCTCTATGTCTTGCAGTCAGCACGGTATACTTCAGCTTACACACTCCACACAAACAGTTGGATTTGTGCCTAATAATACCACACATTCATCTAGGTTAACGTTCAGCGAGCGGCCATGTCAAGTTGTTACTATTTACGTTTCAAATAATAAGCCATTTTTGAGGTCGAACCAATAATGAGCGTTTGTATTTCTTGTCAACATACTGTAATTACCATATGGCCCCGCCTTTAACGATCCGTGTATCACCTGCTTGACTTCACCACTTCCTGTGGATTTTTTTTTGTGTGCATCTTCAGCCAAAAAAATAAAAATGCCATTTTCGGACGGTCAAAATTTCGGTGCATCCCTAATAGTCACAGCAAACCATGGGAAGGCTTTGTAACTAATATATGAAGCTGTTTTAGAGGGAGTGAAGACCAATCAGTGGACACCAAGTTGCCCTTATTTGTGTATGAACCCTCAAGAGTCCTAAGCCAAAATTCTGTAGAGACGCTTCAGGCGGCTTCATTTCCTCTCTTCACCTTTTCTCCCTCCCTCTCATCTCCTCACTATTGTGTTCTGTCATTTATCTATTTTATGGGATTATCGAGGCGCTTCTCCCCTGCCCGCAATTCATTACGCTCCTAACTGCTCACTTAGGTTTATGCCCCTTTAAATCCCCCAACAGATAACCAACCAGCCTCGGTAAACAGATAGAAAGGGAGTGAGAGAGAGAGAGAGAGAGAGAGACATGTGGTGGGCACTCATCAGAGAAGGAATTAAGAGGTGTCACGCAGCAGTGGCCATGGCAGTGAGGAGAGGCAGTTAGTGGTGGTTTTTAACGTGGCTGCCCTCTTTCTCCTCATTAGTAATTCAATTTGCTCTTTATTAGCCACTCTTATCTCCTGCACAGAGTCCCTCTGGCTAACCCCTCCATCACCCACCCTGTCTTTCCCGCTCGCCCCTCTCTCTTCACATCCAACCAAAAAGACACATCACCTGGCTGGAATCGGAACAAAACAAAACTTCCTATTTCAAGACCTTGGTGTCAATAGTAAGGCAGTGCTACTGACACTAATGTGCGCAGAAACCGGCCGCAAGCGAATGCAGTGAGATTGTCAGTTTGCCTTCATTGGGATGAGGGTGGAGGGGGTGGAGTTGGCTGTAAAAACAGTGATTGCTTTCCATCAGGTTGGGCTTATGTTCTCCAGTTCGTTAAAACAATCCAATTTGCAAAGGGATAATTACGCATTAGCTCCTTTTTATCTACTGAGCGAGAGCGCTGGCAGGGTTTGATAGTGTAGCCGTATACGGCGAGCCACTGCTGCGAATTACCCGCTATCGGCACATGTACACCATCACGGCCCGATTTGGGCAATTAATTAACTCCTCCTATCCCCAGCGGGATATGCAGCCATCACACTCAAACCTGCTCCCTCTTAAACCAATCAGGCTGTTGAGATCATGCTGCCCTCTGTTGGTCAGAACAATAGACTTAAGTCATGATATTCCCCATTTAGGGGATTTCAGACAAAAGAAAAAACCTTTGCAGAGACTAAATATGGTCACATGTGTTAAACCGTTATAAAGCCTGTTAAAAAACAGAAATGTTCATTTCAAAAGCTACCCGTGAACATACTACGCAATTTTATTTGCAGACTTTGTCAAATATAGAAAGCTCAAAATCTAAAGACTGACTCTGTCTTTCGGCAAAATGTCCAGAATGCAAAATCTGGGCAAAAGTAGTGTATTTCAGCATTAAAAATTGCAGTAGTTGGGTAAGCAATGTCTGGTATATTCATTGGGGTATATTAACTAGCCTAATTAAAATGACACAGACAAAGAAAAAACATGGAAAAAAATAACCATTTGAAAAATATGTTACATTCTTAGGGTCAGGCTGCGATATGAGGACACTCTGTGTGTACCACTGATAGACAGTGCAGGCAAGTCTCTAAGATTGACAGGAAGTAGCAAAGATTTCCATGATATCATCTACATTGGACTTTATTTTCACACCAGTACTCCCCAGTGTACAGTTCATCTAAGCTGAAGGTTTGTGTTTCCATGGGTACATAAAGCCCATCTCAAACCCTCTCAGAGGAATATAAACAAAGCGGCGATAATTAATTTTCCAGAGATTGTTTTCGTTAATTACTAATTTAAGCCTATTAGTCACAGGGGGTAAAAACAATCTGTTCCTTTAAAAAGGCAGAGGTAAAGTTGCATTGAGAGTTGCAAAGCATTTTGTGAATGTGCAGTCATAGTAACTGACCTGATCTGAGAGGTCCCTAATGAGGTGGCGGTGAGAGGAAGGCGGCGGAGCTTGTGTCTGCCAACGAAACCAGCACTTTGGGCTGTGCTCGCCTGGCATTGGTTGGAGTCTCCACCTGAGCATGTGTCCGCCTCCACAAAGAATACCGGCTCCTGATAGTCTGCACAATAGGGCTGTATCTTCTCTCTAAGGAGGGACTGCATATAGACAAACATGCATTAAATACTGTGATTTTTATTACGTTACAAAAGTCCATAAAAAAATAAGAGTATGGTTAGTTTGTTCAATTGAAGTGCTGCCATCTAGAGGACATTAAGAACAATACCGCTACCAGCTGTGACATTTGCAAAGAATAATACATTTTAGATTTTAAACGGGTCATATAATACACAGGGTTTCTGCACTTTTTGATAAAATATGTTGCAAAATGTTTCTACATTTAGAATTAGTAAAAAATGTAATCATAGAGAATACTCACAAAGACTCACACAGCCTATGAGATATTTATAGATTTCTTTTTTATATTATATATACGGTTTTTCAATTTTATAGTTAAAGTAAATAAAGCTTAATAACAGTGTCAAATAACTGTTCATACTGTATTGCAGTGGTGTGATGTCTAAATGTATAGGTATGTAGCATTTAAAACAATTGATTTTATTTTTTTGTTGAGCGTTTTACTTTTCATTTATTTAGTCAAATAGTATAACATTTTTTATATCAGTCATTTAGCAGATATAGGCCATAACATGAAACTAATTATCTGTAAATATTCTGGACCACCAATAATTTTTTTATATAGGTTCATCTCTAAAATGATTCGCAACATCCCACATCCTATAATCTTAAAGGCCGATTCACACTGCACCAACAGACGCTGACAAACTGAAAATCACCAGATAATAGTATGTCATTTCTCAGTGTATGTTAGCATAACAATGATGTAGCCTCAGGCTATTAAAAACGGAAAAGTTTTTCCTTTGCGTTTTGCGCATAGGACGACAATGTTGTCAGAAACGAACCCCGTTCACACAGATCCGCAAAAAATGACTAAAAACAATGTATTATGCATGCCAGGCCAGCAGTTGGCGATGTCACTTTGTAATGAAACACTATAGACCTTATGTAGCCCAACCCCTTTTTAGCTCTGCGTTCATTGTCTTTTGTCTTCCGGTCTGTATTTTTCACAGTGATCTTGCATATTTATGAATGAACATAAATTTTTTTTATTGACATTTGTGAAGACATCTGCTTTAAACATTGCAATCCTCATGATAACTTTTGTTAACTTTACAATAAGTAAATCCACTTCAACCGCTAATTACTCCTGTACAGCAATGTCATAGAGATGTAGCCTACAGAGCGACCAGCGTCGGCCAATAGTGAGCCTACGTGTGACGTAGCTCTACGCTATCACACTACATTAACTGACTAGAGGCGCATGGAAAAGGAAGTGAAAAGTTGAAATAAAGTCGTTATTTTTGTTTGTAGTGTTCTCGTCACTTTAAGATTGAGCCACTCGTTAAGATTGAGCCACTGAAGTAACCTGGACTATTTTAACAATGTCTTTAAATAACTTTTTTTCCAAGGCACTCCTTGATTAAAATGTCTTTATTGAAAAGTTACATGTCCTAAAGTTTAGGACATGTCATTTTTTTCCAATAAAGACATTTAAAAAAATTACATTTAAAAAAAAAATTATTTTAAATGTATTTAAAATGTTTAATTGCAGTGTTTTCAATAGAAAAATTTATTGAAAAAATGACATGTCCTAAATGCACAAATTTGTCCGTTTAGGTCCTAAACGGAGCAGATTTGTCCATTTAGACATGTTATTTTTCAATGAAGGAATTTAATTAAAGTGCCTCGGTCATCAGAGATTTCTTTCTCTACTGTCTCCTAGATGTCCTACCTTAGACCAGAAGAGCACCCTAAATCAGAACTTTTTTAAAAAAGAAATTGAGCACACCACTCATCTTGAATCTAAACAACTTTTGAGGCCGGCAAGTTTCAATTCCTCAAGAAGCCTATGGACTAGTATGCAGGAGTGATCCAGCTCTCAGATTTAATCAAAAATATCTTAATTTGTGTTCCGAAGATGAACAAAGGTCTTACAGGGTTGGAAAAACATGAGAGTGAGTAAATACTGACAGAATTTTCAGTTTTGGGTGAACTATCCCTTTAAGGAAACTGTATAATTATTATTTTATTTATTTTTACTGTAAGTTTGTGTTTTCAGGCCCCAGAACTGTTGTGGTAATGAATGGCCAAACGTATAAAATGTTTTGGATTTTTAGTTAAAAAAGCTGTCACGTAAACGTTACCTCAGATATTTCAACCGAACAAACAGCAAAAACAAGCGCCGACCAATGGCAACAGACACCGACAAGTGTAAAACACTGATCCAACAAAAAGTGTCTGTTGCCGTAGGTTATGCTGTCTGTCGGTGCAGTGTGAACTGGCTTTAAAGCAGAACTCACTTGCAAACAGATTTTCTGATGAATCTTGGTTTGGCTCCTGAGCTTGAAGGCACCAGGTGACAGTGGAGTAGTAGGGTAAATTCGGGCTGAGCTTGAGGACACAGCAGATCCCTTTTCCCCCTTTTAAACATTCTGCATGAGAGGTCCATCGAATACACTGTGCTCTTATGGGTTGTCCTAGAAGTTGAGCTAGATGCATTTGCTGTCGCATTTTTGTCCAGCCGCCTTCCACCGATGAGCGGCTAGCATGTCCAGCATGGGATGTAGTAGCACCCAGCTCTGAGATTTTTTGGATGAAGTTGTCGAGGTATCTGCCGTATCTCTTTTCTTTTTGTGTCCCTCCAGTCCACCTTGAGAGGTTCTAACAGGGATTTTAAGAGATTTGGGCGAAGAGACTTGCGTAGCATTTTCGTTGAGGTGTTTGCTTTCCAGCTGTTAACGGGGAACAAGATGAAGACACCCATGTGTACTTTGAGGTCTTAGGAGCTCCAATGGAAAGAGACAGAGGCTTGCGAGACACCCTCTTGTTGGAACTGGAGACTCTTCTGACAATGGCTGTCCCAGGAGATGATTCAGGGGCTGGGGAGAGAGAATTCACTGGCTTAGGTGTACTTTTTATGTTTGCCATCTCTTGGTTTTTCACCCAAGTAAAACCGAGATCTCTTATGGCATGGCGAATGCTATACGTTTCTGAGTTGAGTCTGGCTTAAGCTGGAACTTTGTGGGACTCAAGGTCAGCCTGAGACTGAATAAGCTTTATGGGACTCAATGAAGCCTGAGACTGAAGGTTAGAGGTCAGAAGAAGCCATAGACGAATCTTTATTAGCTGATGGCAATACGGACAGTCCTATTGGATATGGCAGCTATGGGGAGGTGTGTAGTTTGACTTGAAGTTGAGCTGGAAGTTTAACAGTTGAAGGGATAGAGGAACTGTTCACAGCTGAGGATGATTTCAAAGTGGGTTTTATCAACCTTTCAGGAACTGATGATGAAGTACAGTCAGTTAGTTCATTGGTAGATGAACAGCCATGATTGTTTTTCCTGTTGCAGGTATTAGCACAGTCCTCTTTCCACTGGCGTCACATTTCCTCTCCTTTGAAGTTTCACTTTGGACACTGAGCGAATGTGCTGGCAGATTTACTTTTGTCTGTTCAGTTGTCAACTTTTTGAATAAAACACTGTTAATCCCAACAGTCTAACATCATCCCCAGTAGCAGTGGCTCCAGATGTAGCGGTGCAGTGAGGATGCTGATTCAGATGGTCCAGAGCTGGTTGACACTGCTGACTCCCAACAGCCCTGTTTGTCTTGTTGTTAAGGGAGTATGTTTTCCTCCAGCTGCCAGAAGAACGAGGCACATACGGCTGCGGCATTGATGAACATGACTGTGTGTAATGTGAGGCATGACCCTGACTCTGGCCCCTCCTTGATCCATGCCTGCCATGATCCCACTGGGCAGAGTTTGAGGGAACGTCACCGCTGAGTACTTTTATAGTCATTAATGAGGTATGCAAAGTCAAGAAGTGAGTGTGAAATTAGATAGCATTCGAAAGTCATGAGATTAAAAAGGAGTCAGATAAAACTTATATTTCTGGAATAGATTTTTCAGTGGTATCTTTCCATTTTCAATGGCCAGTTTTGTACACTTTCCATTTATTTTAAATACTTCAAATGAATTCAACTATTTGAAATAATGTAGTAGATAACTACAAAATCAAATGCAGAGCATATCATTAAACCAAAATTTAAGAATATAAATCATAAAACATAAACCCTCTGCTAGAATATATTGGATTAATTTTATTTATCGTCTGCCTTATATGTAGCAATACATTTTTATGTAACTGTGGTTTCATTCAAAAGCCACCAAAAAAAGCAATGTGTAGTAGAGCCAGACCGATATATCGAGCATGCCAATATTATTGGCCGATATTAGGCATTTTCCAAATTATCAGTAGCGGCAGTTATAATGGCCAATAAATGAATATTTAAAAAATAAAAACGGACGAAACACGCTTGAACCATGTCATGAGTGTTGGAGTTGTATAGTTTGTCCATCAGAGGGCACTCTACACCGTCCCTGTTGGCAACACTCGTTCAGTTGGTCACGAGACATACATTGCTTGAATAACAATTAAAAGAACATCCCCATCAGTCGCGGAATTAGTTAGTAATAATTATGTTACGTTGTTACTGTGTAGTTGACTGACTGTCCTTTTATCTTTTGACAATGTGACTGAAGTATTTCTTTAATAGCGCGTGACAGTTATAGCAATGAGACGAATCATCTCTCCTTGGCCTGTTATATTGAAAATGTATGTTTTACACTTTGCATTTTACACTTCGTCATCCATTGCTAAATTATGGCACATCATAGACTAGCTAACCACAAAGCTAGCTAATGCCCACTATCATCAGTCTGTTTGTTGTGAAAATAAAAGAAACAAGTTTCTTTTTAAAATGCATGATCATAATATTTTTGTTAAAACTCATAAATAACTACAAATAACTAATGTTAGGGAAATCTGTTAATGTTTTGTTGCTTGTTTAAAAAAATATAAAAAGTAAATAATAATAATATCGGCCGATATATCGGCATATCGAATTTTAAAACCAAAAAATATTTGTATCGGTTCGGGCTCTAATGTGTAGGTATGTGGACATATCAATAAATAGCGGCCGCCATTGTGTTCTAAATCTCTGTGCCGGATTTTTCCGACTCACTCTGAGCGGGTCTCCTAAAATGCGCTGTTTTCATTGACTTGCTGTGGGAATCCTTGATTATTTTTAACCAATCACATTAGGGTTTTCAACTGCAACAATCAGAAGAATTCAACTGTCAAGAAATTATTTTTACCACTTTGGACACTTTTCAGAGGAAGGTAGACATGAAGAACATGTTTGTGGTGTGCTGTACAAAATTTCGTGGCCATTTAAACTCCCCCACTTTTTTTATGACTACTGCCACTGAACGTTACCTGTAGAAAAGCTGTCAAAATGCAGCGCGTCGTGTAGGCTACACTCAACTTTTGTGTGGTCTCCTCCACTTTATTTCCTCCACCAGCATTAGTATTGTTAACTCTATATTCTTACATAACTAGTAAATAGCATGAATCAACCAAAATCCATCTTTTAAATTAAGGATATATACATTTCCTTGGATCGTTGTTTTCCATTCAATTATTTGTATTTTCAACAACTGCTCGTCAGAAAAATACCAAAAAAGATAGGCCAAATCAGTCTTTATGTGTGCTTAAAAATCAAGTTGATTAGATCCAAATAACTATGAAACCCACCTTAGATCCAAATAACTATATGAAACCCATCTCCACAGAAAATTTCATTAAGATATCTTGAATATTGAGAAAGTTATGAGCATTTTTGTGAAAAAACAACTTGTTTTCGGTCACACTAAATTCTATTGTTTTCACCTTAGAAATGAGACAATAATAGGCGCTGATTACTGAACTATAAAATGTTGTAACTTTCTTCATACTTGACATATTTACTTTTTTTTTTTTTTTGTAAAGGGGGTACCCAGGTCTTTCCACATATGCTATCCATTTGTCTATTTGTTGAGTTTTAATTTTTTTGTCCACATACCTACAATGTGACAGCAGTCTGAAGAGAACCTAACGTTACATAGAATATAATAATTAAACATACCAAATGTTAATGACAGACAAATTAAGACATTCTCCATATGTTTAAAGGGGATTTAACTTCCTGTATATTTCTGAAGCTGATCTACTGCAAGCAGCAAATAACTACCAACAGTGAGGAACATATAAATATTAACATAATGGAAAAGAAAAACATAAACATCTCAAAAGGTGTTGTTAATCCAGACACAGTGACGTTACAGGGTTGTTTAGCTTTAGTGAAATCCGTTCAGGTCAGCCAAACTGTTACTAAACCTTCCCTTACGCGGCTAATAACGAACGTAGAGTTTTGGGAAATGCTGAAACCACTGTTAAATTACGCTAGAAGAGCGATGTATAAATAAAATATCACACTTACTTTGTAGCTCCTCTATTTCTCTCTTTAGCGCTTCACGTTCAGCCATCTTCACACCAAAACAAGGCTGTCATAAAACTGCGACGACGCCTGTGATTACGTTTAGAGAACAACATCCAATCACAACACGCCTTTAAACGGATGACTTTAGTATTTTGGTTTGAGCTCAAATAAGCTGCGCCTGGTTGTAAGAAACTTTACAGACCGACGATATGTCAACACAGTAGTTTCATTTAGACTTATCTTCCGACAATCACATCATTATTCTAGAAACATTTTAGGTGTATTTCTTATTTGGAAGACGATTTAAAGTTGTTGTTTTTTTTAACGAGATTATTTTTTTGGAAACAGAAATCGAAAGTACTAACTGACATCGTTAGGTAAGTGATGCGCATATAATAAGCTCGAATGTTTGTGTAATATTAATTGGAATTTTTAATTTAATGATTCAGATTAATGCTTCAGAGTAACGTTAAGTTAGTTACATCTATCTTAAAAACTTAGTTTTCATCAGCTAACGTTACACCAGCCAGGTCAATACAATGAACTATTACGTAACGTTACCATCTGTAACTGTTTTCGGTCTACCTGCGCAGTTGTTTTAAATGATTTACTTTTGTTAATTTGTTGGTATCTGAATGACGTACCTCTACGGGAAGAATAAGCTTTGCTCGAAGTGAGCAAATAACTGAAGACTCCAGTGCTAGGCCCTTGCCCATTGTAAACACTGGTGTCAACCTGAAAGCCTGTCATACTTCAGTTTTCCAAGTGACATAAGATATGGCTTCAGCCGACAAGAATATATACTTCATCGTAATTGCAAAACCGCCAATTGGGTTCATAGAAGCTGGTGAAATATGCTTTATTGATAAGGATCGATATGCGGAATGGAAAAGGGGAAACAACAAAGACCCTTTACCTGTATGCTCGTATGGGCAGAGTAATGCATACAGACATTGATGCACACCTACTGAAACCATTGACACTCAGATCGGCAAAATTACTGCTGGCTCTTGAGTCCAATGAAGAGCGAATGTTAGCACTGAGCGACCCTAAGGCTTTAGAGGAGGCTTCAAATCTGTCCTTAGACAGTCAGGACTTACGTGGAGTATAAAGGGAAATTGCTCAAAGGTGTGATTCGAATACATTGGAAAGATCAATTCTTGTACCTTTGGACATATTACAGAGTCTCTTCTTTGGGGTGGAACTGCTGGTGAGTAGTTTGTGTGGGTAAGAAGGGGCCTGTTGTGTTTAAAACCCTCTGGGCTTCTTCGATCGGAAGATAGACACCGAAGACTGTGCGTTTTGAAGATGTTTAATTTTTTTTGCTTTAATTAGGATAGGGCTGAAACTTAGGTGACTTTTCACATGTATTTACCTACTGTGAACACACAGAAAGATAGGAGGAGATGATTCTGAATTTTGTTAAAGGGTCGTAAAAAAAAGAGTTCACACTTAGCTTCCTCCGGTACGAAAATAGCAGACAACAGGGGAAGTGAAAATGGGGAACACGGAAAAAATAGGAGAAACTACAGAGAAAACTTTTGCTGGTACAGAGCTACAGATCAGCAACTGTGCCGAAAAGAAAGTGTACAGCAATGAAGGGGTGACTTCTCTAGAACGTGGGGAGTGCAGAATGGGGATCAGGCCCCACACACACACACACGCACACAAACACACACACATACACAGATAAACTGAGGCAAAGCTGCAACAGCAAATTTGTAGAGTGTGAAAAATAAAATCAATAAATGAGAAAAAAAATCTTGCTCAAATGCACACTCCCCACACACGCGCATGTCACGCACACACACACACACACACACAGAGAGAGAGATGAGATGAACTGAGTGAGACTGCAGACAGCAATTTTTGCATGTGTTTGGGAATATGCAAACATTTGTGGATGTAAAAAATACAAAAGACTGTCACTCAAATGGCACACACACACACACACACACACACACTGGCTAGACTTTACAACAGCAAATTTTTGAAAATGCAAAATAAAATCAATAGATGAAAAAACACATCTCACTCAAATGCACACACACACACACAGAGAGAGAGACGAGAGAGCGAGAGAGAGATAGTGATGAGAAGGCAAGTCTGCAACTCCAGCAAATTTATCGAAATGCAAAATAAAATAAATAAATGAAAAAAAATCTTGCTTTGTATGTATGTAGTTAAAATAATGTTTATTATCGTTATTATTATTATTTTATTATCTATTAACATTTTTATTTTTTTAACCTCAGTAAAAAATAAAAAGTGAAGGATCGCTTAACCTAGTTAACCTTATGCTGTTATGTTATTTTTGTTTATTTTGCGTTCATCACAATTGCTGTTCCCCTTCTGAAGTTATTACTACTTATTTGAATTAAAGTTAATAAAAAAATACCAATTTATTGCAAAATGTCTGTATGAAGTGTTTTGAATTATCACTGGCCATCCCTTTTTTTCTGTAAATTATTTGAATGATAAGACAATCATAGTAAC
>JAQIUQ010005537.1:0-101521 GCA_030378365.1 Hybognathus amarus
GAACGAGTGTCGATTATTTTATTTGTATTCCTTTTACACTGTAGTAGTTCACAGAATTAAGGCTGCAGTTATAGCTTTGTCCAATAGCTCTTATTCAATTCCTGTGGAAGAGCTTGAATTCTACATCAGGAAATTATAGCACTTATGAAAACAGTTTTACACAATTGCTAAGAAATATCTGAAACAAATACTTAAAGGCCTAAACCTATTTGTTGAATAAATCAGTCTTTCCTGAAAAAAACTTAAACAAGTTCAAACACCATTTGCTAATCAATCACTCATGAATGACTGAGCACATCTTCACTCGCTAAACTCTGTGATGCTAATTCTGTGATGCTAAATGTTAAACCCAAGCAGCAAAGGTTACAGATTTTCTCAAATACTAACTCACTTATTACTGGTTCTGTTGGCACAATTTACCAAAACCATTAATTCAGTTCTTAAAACTAATCAAATTTGTGAACACCATGTGAACTCAAAGAGTAACAAATGTATCCATGAGTAAAGATTAAATAGCAAAAACTGATGACATTCCAATCAGACTCTCAGGATACTTCAGAAAAGACATCCAACACAGAGTGTCTCAAATTACAAATGTAACCATTATTCCTGAGAAGGGGACGAGCAATGCTGCAAGGTTCTGTGTAAAACTGTATAAATGTGTGCGTGTACGGCGCATCACAAACTTCCTCCAGATTAAATATAAACTGTCTCCAAATATATCTTGCAGATGGTGAAGTATGGTATGACAAAAGTGTTTTGAGGGTTTTGGAAATGTGGTCATTAAATGCATTTGGTGTGAAAGCATTGAAAGATGATTGACAGTTTGGTTTGCATAGACTTCTGTTTCACTGAATGTGTGAAGAGTTTTGAAAAATGTGGCTTCAGTTTTGATCGATGTTTGTTAGCAGTTGAAAAAAAAACATTAAACATGTCAAATAAGAAGATAAGGAACCTGTAAATATAAGGAAATATAAGGAGTCCAGCGATGATCAGATTGTCTGTGCAGCTAAAAATCAGTCCACAACCTCAGTCTCATCCTAGCAAATAACTGCAATTTTGGATCCCCAAAGGCAAAGTTTAAAGAAGAAAAAAAGGAAAAAATAATCCACAAGGGGAATCCAAACAAAGAGGAGTTGATGTTGGTGTAAAGCCCTGCTGGAGAATGCAGAGATGAAACATGTAAAGAGTTCGGCCTAGGAAAGGGGAGGCCAGACTCAAACTCTCTGCTCACCACGTCAAAAGCCAGCGTTGCAAATGCATGCCGTGAGCAAATCTGTCAAAGTGAATATTTTGTATAGATATGTTTTTCATCTTTATTTTCCAGTTTTTTTTTAATATATCTTTGTTGCTGAAAATCAAAAAGACACTTTGCATGACAGTGTTGTGTGTAGATCATCTTTCTCTCTCACACACTCACACTATCCACCAGCAGATCTTCCAGGACTCACTCAGTGACGGATATATGGAAGTCCTTTAGAGTTATCCTGACAAACCAGTCGTCAGACTTGATTTGACTCACAATCAATGGAATTGGTGTACAACATATTCCCCTTATATCAATTACTTATGTAACTTTTTTTATGGTTGTGCAGGTTTTACTGTTTTTACAAAATACTTTTTTGTAACCTCATGCTGTGGATGCTGTTCTCCATTTTTGTATGTCTAATGAATGATCTGTTGTGTCTGTTTATCTGGACTGATGTGTGTAATATCTGAAAGCCCTAGAGCAGATCAACTGAATCACAGCATCGTGGTGTAGTTCAAAATGAGTTTCATGAATGGCCCTCGAAACCTATCAATAGCTGTTCTTCTGTCCTTTATCTGCTCTGATTTGCGACACCTTGTCAACTTCCAAACACTAACGTTTAGTTTCCAGGAGTTCTTCCAAGAGCCAGACTATCTACACAAAGGCTTTAGTTGTGATGGAACAATCCATGATTGTTCAAAAATGAGTTTGTTTATTTGTTTGGACAGATTATCAGTACATTGCGAATTCCTGTTATACTGAATTTAATTTTAGATATTTAGGTTATATGATTAATTAATTACATTCATTTCTGTAAATATCATTCTGAAAGGGTCTTTAGATCTTCAGGTTCTACATCAGGTCGGGTTATCATTAGTTCTTTCTTTCTTTCTTTCTTTCTTTCTTTCTTTCTTTCTTTCTTTCTTTCTTTCTTTCTTTCTTTCTTTCTCTTTCTTTCTTTCTTTCTTTCTTTCTTTCTTTCTTTCTTTCTTTCTTTCTTCTCTTTCTTTCTTTCTTTCTTTCTTTCTTTCTTTCTTTCTTTCTTTCTTTCTTTCTTTCTTTCTTTCTTTCTTTCTTTCTTTCTTTCTTTCTTTCTTTCTTTCTTTCTTTCTTTCTTTCTTTCTTTCTTTCTTTCTTTCTTTCTTTCTTTTTCTTTCTTTCTTTCTTTCTTTCTTTCTTTCTTTCTTTCTTTCTTTCTTTCTTTCTTTTCTCCTGTGAAGAGCGACTGATGTTCCTCAGAGAGGAGCTCGATATATTAACTGAAGATTTTGGAAGATTCATCCCTGTAACGCTCTCAATTTGAGTGTGTGTGGGTGTGAATCTTCGCCACATATCTTTCCAAGGACATAATTAGGAAATAAAAGATCAATATTAAAATAAATGATCAATCTAACACATCCAATATAACAAATGAATCTAAGAGTGAAAGATGCCTGATAAAGACAATGTCAAACTTGACCGTCTGCAAATGAGGACATGACCTGTTGTATGAAAATCCATCTTCTAATAAAACCATCCCATAATGTTTGAACCGCAGAACCCTCGCCTGATCTCCGATGGCATTGGTTAAATGTCAGACGACAGTCAGAATGTGCTGTTATTGGGGAATCTCCCATCAGTGTGTGTTAAAGAATGAGAAGTAAAGCACAGAGCACATCGGCATGTGAAGGAAGAGCTGTGAAAACGCCCTCGTGGAAATGCCAAGCCGTCACTCAACATCGGGAAGCCAAAGCCGGATTTGAAAGTCCTGTTCCTCGTTGTCAGAGGACGACTGTGACGTGTCCCTTTGTAATGCCGAGTTACAGACGCACTGTCAGAGCTTTACCTGCAAAGACAGACCGAAATTACCATTCAAATTCTTCAAACGTTCAGGTGAGGCACATATCAGGATGATCCCTGTGATCAAGAGATCATAGCAGGGGAACGTTGTGTTTTACTTCTGATTTTCACTTTTCCTAATCCTTTATATAAGGACAGAACTGAAGTTTTACTAAATAAAGTTTGGGAGCGACACTTTCAAATTATCTACCCGTTATCTACGTCATTCCAACCAGCAGTCAACATCTGTAATCAACAAGTCTACCCAATCAGTCTAGTAACTGTAATTTCTGTCATGACTGACCGATGTGTTCAGGCTCAAACTTTGACCACCCCGTCTCCTCACACTCGCCTGGTTACTTTCCTAACCAGAAATATCTCAGGGCTCGGCCCAAAACACAGAGCTCAGAGCACCCCCTTCGGACAGCACGCCAAACACACACACTACTTTACTCTCTCTAATCTCCTGAAAGGATATTCTCACAGTTGAAATCATAGAGAAAACATGAGCTGACAGCCAGTGATGTCTCACAGCTCCTACAGACAGACAGAGATGTTTTATTCATCACATCATCATCATCACTTTGACTGGCACCTTTGATTACAATCCTTGAACTCGGAGTCATCGGCTTTGATCTCGAATATGTTTGACATCCTTTTCTGTTGATGTGCTCTCTCTTCTTAGGGGTTGATGTCATGTTTTGTCCATGTCTCTAAAAATCACAAATTCACACACACACACACGCACACACACACACACACACACACACACACACACACACACGCACACACACACACACACACACACACACACACACACACGCACACAAATAAGTGTGTTTTGTTGGTGACTGAACATTTGGTTTCTCGGCTTCATTACCACAAATGTCCCCATGTCATCTGGATCTGCTCAGTACAGTCATTTCCAGTATCAGATGACATTTTAGATTTGCCAGAGAAATGCTGCTCCCTCCATTTTTAGAGGCTCTCAGATATTCAGAGTGTGTTTATTACAGCGGGACGAATCCTGGTCGGAGAACACAACTCTAGATCCTGCCCAGTCTAAAGCATTGGTGTGGGATTCATAGATCGGCCCTGCACTTCACAGATCGATCACAAAGTTCGAGCCTGGTGACCACAAGGCTCAGTACTAGGACCGCTGCTATTCACTCTGGGACATGCTGACCATAGACAAAGCATCACAGTCCAGCCCAGAGCCGGTGCCGGAAGTAAAATTCAGTACGATTTCTCCATTGACATTGGGAGCATAAGCCATTAAAAGGTAACCATACACTGGTAGACTTAAAACCAGCTAAGGCAACACTAAGCTGATTGTATATACTCATATAAATGCCTTTTATCCATGGTGTATTGGATAAAGTACTTCATTCAGCTGCATATTTCTTCAAAACACAGGGTCCCAAGAGAACGCCTGTCTCCTTCACACGCCGTGGGTGTGGCTGCAGGTTTGGTAAGTAAAGTGGGTCTCAAAGTAGACAGACTTTGGGTCTGTTTTTTTAGTTTCGGGTCGTTCCATCTTCTAAAGCCGTCAGAATGTCCACCTTTGGCGGCCGCAAAGAACATTTTTGTTCCGCCGAAGCCTATTCTGATCGGTGAATGAAGTAGAGAGAATGACTTCTGTGCTTGATAGGGCGCGTTATAGAGAGAGAGAGAGAGATAGAGAGAGAGAGAGAGAGAGAGAGAACCCCAGGAGCCGCTCGTACTCTCACGCTCTTCAAACAACACAAGTGAATGCTGTCTTGCTCTCTCCTTCGCACATATTAATCAAATCAATCGACACAACAGTAAAGGGTTGGAAGACCGCAGTTTCACGTGGTGCATTTAGAGATTAGATTTAGATAAGAGACTCACTGAACAACATCTCAACACTAAATTATAGACGTCTGATTTGGGAAGATTTGGGAAAATTTGCTTAAGCTGTACTTTCTTGAGTTACTCAAGCTGGACTACGACACTGCTATCTTCTAGATCTGCTGTACAGCCAAAACAAACGTTGTTGCATTATTTTCCTGTTATCACTGTAAAGCTGCTTTAAAAAAAACAAAAAAAAACAAACAAAAAAAACAACTTTATTATTTAACCCTCTGGGGTTTCTGGTGTTTTTGGAGTCCTTGAGATGTTTTGACATGCCCTGACATTTGTGCTTTTTTATTGTGAGTATCCACAAAAAATAGACACTTAACAGGATCTAATTATGTACAACACTTATAATAATTAGAGTAATCTGAGTCTCTTTTGCACTGATGAGGAAAAACGTGAGCTTGTCGCGCTGGCGTGATAGCTGACCCCAGATGGTTAAAACGCTATATAAATAAAGGTGACTAGACTTGACTTCAAACAACATTTACACATGGACTCATGGACACTCCACTGGCAAACCCATCATAAGAATATACTTGTTTGGTCTGCTTCAGTCAGTCAGTCAGTCAGTCAGTCAATCAGTAGACAAATGATCTGCCTCATTGTTATTGGCAACAAAGCAAATTCCAACAAGGTCCATAAATCCCAAGGCAATCAATGAAATGTTCATTCTACCTCACAGGATTTTGAAGATGCAGATATTAACTTCCCACATATTACCACTGCACAAGGCATTGCACTGAACCTGCCATCTTCAAACTCTCATCAGCCATGTGCTCAAAACATCATGTGACTAAGAAAATCATGTGACTCAGCACATCATATGCATTTGAAGCTGCTTTGAAACAATTTGTATTGTCTAAAGTGCAGCAGAAATAAAGCTAACTGGCCTGTTCGGAGGACATAAAAAGTTGTGATTAGTTACAGGTGATCAGAGAGAGAAATCAAGCCTCCAAACACACAGGACATCTATTTGTCTCCAGTGGGGTTTTGTGGCTTAGTCCATAATAGATCAAATGTAATCGTCAAAATGATCAGTTCTGTAAAATACAGCTGATATTCAGGGGTGTAGAGATGATGATCATTTATTTCACTTCTTTTTTTTCCAGAGATACGAAACTCTACCTGCCCCATAAAGCATCAGTCTCAAAAGAGACTTGCACTAAAAATAAGTGTTTCATTCGACGAGATCCAAAAAAGAGCTGCAGATGCAAATAAACGGCAAATATGGAGTAAACATCCACATGTGTGATTGCAAATAGATGATTGTGTATAATCATTTAATTTCTTCCACCTCCACCTAAGTAACTTTAGGGCAATCTACATGTAAATAGACTATGTAAAAATCATGTGATAGTCTACATTTACAGCTGCAGCTGGTGCCACTATGACCGTGAACCACAACGGCCATATCCAGGAGATAATTTAAATTTAAATAAACTGCATGTGATAATAATTCAAATAATTTTAAATGTATCATTTGCATTTCAAAAAATATATACATTTGTTACATTGGAGGAATACAATATTGGTAATATGGTGGTAGTGGGGAGTGGTGGTGGTGATGGTTAATGACAATGATAATAAATAATAAATGGTTACTTTGTTTACGCATACACACACATACCAACACTCACATTTACTCACATACACACTTTGATCAAACACTTAAATCATTCTTATGTCACTTCTGGAATTATGGAATTACAAGATCCTGTAATGCAGGCAAATCCAGACAGCAATGAAAGGGTTCAACTCTAAACCAGCAAGAGTGTAAAATAGACTCTCTCTGCCTTACTGCTTTAATTGAAAAAAAAAAAAATAATAAATTATAATAATAAATAAAAAAGATTAAAATGTGTTTATTTTGAATATTTGTATTATTTTATATAGAAATAAATGGTATATAATTCACAGGAGAATATTGTATTAGTGTCATGAATTAATCTCAAAATAGAAAATTTTAAAGAAAACAAAAAAATTGATCTGAAATAGAGTACATTAATTATTATTAAATTAGGTTCAAGGACCAAATATACAATCTTAATTTAATTTAAATCAAACAATGATTTTACAAGATAAAGACACTTCCTGTTTCACTTTTTTGTCCTTAATTTAATCCCTCGCCATGGCAAAACCATTTGATGATGATCCAATATCCATTCCCTATTTAGCATCTTCAGGTATATGGACATCATGTTCGAGAAAGTTTGATGTGAATTGTATGACACCCTATGGAGCAGTAGTTAAAAATTCAGAGCTTGATTAAAAAAAAATCCACATAGCTGATTCCTGTTGGTACGGAGCAAATGACTATAAATTAGAAGGTTGTCCTGCTCTATGAAAACAATATATGTATATTGATTTTGGTGAAAACTAACCCCCAAATTAAGTCAAAAGGTGGTACTATAGAGCCTCTCCTCCTCGCCAATTGTGATGGAGGTGACGAGCGCGACTCAAATTAGGCTGTACTCATTGTCCAGCCTCCCTCATAGTCATGCCATGGACAAGGACATGATCAACTAAAGTGGCTCTAATTTCATCCAGAGACTGCTTGTCTCCTTGCTCTTCCTCCTCCTGCTCCACCACCATCTCTTCTACCTCGTCCTTCACCACGTCCTCCTCTCCCTCTTCTTCCTTCTCTCCCTCCACCTTCAACATGTCCTTTTCTTCCTCCTTCACCACATCCTCTTCCTCCTCCTTCACCATGTCCTCTTCCACTCCCTCCTCGACCTGTGCGTGCATCTGATGGGTCACCTGACCTGCATGGCCAAACGTCCACTGATCAGCTCCACAGTCTCAGTGCGACCATTACTGTGTTATTAAAAATGTTAAACTGGCCCTGAATCAGTTGATCAGCTGTCATCATTCTATCGACAGCATTTCTCTTGTTTCTTGTGTTGAGGAACTCGCCAACTACCAATCAGGGGTGCAGTTTTCCCAAAGCATCGTTAGCCAACTATGGTCGGCAAGTTCCGATCGTTATCAGCATAGTTCAATGAGTCGGTGTTTCTGCAAACCATCGTTCCAACCAACATTCGCAAACAGCATCGCAAAGTTGTGTGGTTTGAACGAACAGCCTGAACCTAGGTTAGAGGCATTGTTTCTATATTCGCATGACATTTGGAGGTAATAAATCTTTATCTTGACCAAAATAAGCAAGCTGACATTCAGTACAACTGGTGTCTTTTATTTAGAATACATACAAATGGAATTTACGTCTTTTAGTTTGTCAAAAGATTTGAAAGTAACGTGTTTGAAAAGTGCGCATGTGGGAACGTGCTATGTAAGAACAAGCCAAATATTGAGTCTGGTAATAAAGCAAAACAACTGAGAACAATTAGAAATAGTCCTCAGATGACATGTCTGTAATTTTATATAAAACAAATCTAGCGTTACTTGGATCTCAAACAGTTTTATTAAAAGTAGTTATTACTCCACCACACCAACGTGGTTGAACGATACTTTGCGACAGTGGGTTTCGAGAAACAGTCGTGACTAGCTAGTTGATTTCTCCAACGATGCATTGTACTGATGGTAGTGAAGCAGCGAACTACGTCGTTGTCTGGAAACGCACCCCAGATCTGGGGTGGCCAATGAGCTTTCAGGCCAACCCCTAGAATCGCCACTGATATTAAGGGCCCAAAAGTGTGTGTGTGTCTCCAGGGTAATACAGAATGCATGTAACAGAGAGACCGGACTAGAGGCGGTCCAGGGTAGCTTAGCAACGGTTTCTGGCTGAACTTTAGCCTAACGTAGCATCCATTAACCTGGAGTGATCCGCCAAATGAGACACACTTGTGTTTTTAACAGCTAGCAGCGAAACCAGCAACGTTAAATGACTGATTCAGCTTTACATGGCTCAGAAATGCTTTGAATTATTCCTTAATGACAGCCTTGACCTTTCACACCCGCTGTCCATCACTGAGTCCCTCGACTATTTAAAGGACACATTTAGCGATGATGTCAGATGTCATGCACATGTACAGTATGTAAAACATCTAAAGTAGACCTCATCCCTCCCCTGTTCTCCCTAAGCCTTCAAATCTCTTTCCCAGCCGCTCAGTCCTGATATGAAGGCTTGGCCTACGGGACAAACGCTTTTGAAATAATCTTTAAACATTTTATTCATTCACAACCTTTATCGTAATTCTTTTCTGCATGCGGAAAACTGACGGTCCCCTCGGATCCCGGCAGCTCAACGCGACTGAATCAAACCTGAAGTCCAAATTTAAATGAAAGTCCTGCAAGCGGGGAGCTGTCCAGGTAAATCAGTCTATCTGTGAGTATCAGATCTACGTCTTCAAGAAAAAAGACAAATACCAAAAAGGGAGGATGAACCTTTAGTCAGTTAATATCGCAAAACAAACTCTGACGCTATTAAGTCCAGTCGCCTTTATTTATATAGTGCTTTTTACAATATACGATTGTTTCAATGCAGCTTCACAGACATAAGGGATAAGGAATAATATTGATCAGAGTGATTTTATTCAGTGAGGAAAGAGTAACAGCAGCGATATGGACTCATGGAGGAATTCACTGATATAGTGATCAGGGTAACACTTTAGAATACTGTATCTTACTTACTGCATAACTAATAAGGAATTAATGAAGAACTAATAGGTAATTCTTTATTAACACTTAAGTCACTACTGTTAACTACTAAGGAAGATGTGTTAACTAATCAGTATGTAATATAATTTTATGATTGTGTTAAGTATCAGTTAGTTAATCAATAGCTAATGAATTCTGTCATACCTCCTGAAGAACTACTATTAATTATTTATTAATTAAGGTTCAAGAAAAATAACTATGAAGTAACTACTAATTAACAGTCATATACAGTGGTCAGTTTGTCATTCTTCAGCACTAATAAGAAAGATAAGTTCAGACATTTACCTATAGGCTATGATCTGCAAATACTTATTATATACACCTTATTATTATACTTAGTTCTTATACATTTTAAACTTCTTTTGCACCATTCAAGTTCCGGCAATATCGCGGTAGCCACATACACTGAGCCTGGGTTCTCCCAAGGTTTTTTCTTTTTTTTTTTTCATTCTGTCACCTGATGGAGTTTTGGTTCCTTGCCACTGTTGCCTTTTTCACCTCTCTTCGCCTTTGTCGCAAGTAATTGTCGTGTATTTTACAAAGGTTTAGATGATTACGTTAATATATATAGGCTATATAGCCTATCTTTTTTTTCAGTAAGTTTGATTTGAGTCAGAAGTATGTGGTAATTCTTTATTAATTACTAATGGGTTCCCTATATTTTCACTTTAGAATACTGTTCCAGGTTCTAAGTAATTCCTGAAGGACTATCTAATAATTATCTATTAATTACTAATAAGTTCCTTATATTTTTACTTTAGAAGACTGTTTCAGGTTATAAGTAGCCTAATTCCTAGATAATTATTTGATATTATTTATTAATTACTAATGGGTTCCCTGTGTTGTCACTTTAGAATACTGTTCCAGCTTCTAAGTAATTCCTGAAGAACTATTTAAAAGTTATTTATTAATTACTAATAAGTTCCTTATATTTTCACTTTACAAGACTGTTTCAGATTATAAGTAGCCTAATTCCTGGATAATTATTTGATAATTCTTTATTAATTACTAATGGGTTCCCCATATTTTCACTTTAGAATACTGTTCCAGCTTCTAAGTAATTCCTGCAGAATTATTTGATACTTATTTATTAATTACTAATAAGTTCCCTATATTTTCAGTTTCCCTCAGTCATTGCCTCAAATACATGAATTTACTCAGTGGCATTCTATGCTGAGGAAAACAGACACACACAGTACTGTATATAAAATATACAAATAATCTGAGGTTAGTTTTGTATGACTGTTCAGTAGTTACTTCTTAGTTACTTTTCTTGAACCTTAATTTGTTGATAATTAGTAGTAGTTCTTCAGGAGGTATGACAGAATTCATTAGCTATTGATTAACTAACTGATTAGTTAACACATCTTCCTTAGTAGTTAACAGTAGTGAAGAAGTAGTTAATGAAGAATGACCTATTAGTTCGTCAATAATTCCTTATTAATTCAGCAGTAAGTAAGATACAGTATTCTAAAGTGTTACCGTGATCAGTTAAACAGATATTTGACAGACTACAGCAGTTACGTGATGACGAGAGACAGGAGGAGTTTGAGGAGAGCAGGGCTTTGATGTCAGAGAGGAGGAGGTGAACGAGGACATCGAGCCTCGTTCTCCAAACGTGCTGGAAAACATTGTACAATACAATTAGATTAGTTTGGACATCCTGTCAGCTGTGGTAAGTGATATTAGTTCTAGAGCTTTATTCAGGTTTACATACAGAAAACCCTCTGATGTACACAAGAGAGGTATTTATGTGGGCTGCGTTTGAGTTGGAAAGACCATGAACATATTCATGCCCCCCCACTCTCACTCGTGCCTGCAGAGGGACAGGGACTTACTGCTTCATTACACACTGCATATTTAAGCAGCACTGAGGAGCCTGAACACTACTGTTCTCCTTTCTAACACTCGACCGGTCCTTCATGCTCTCTGCTGCCATCACTCCCTCACAACACAGGAGACAGCAGGTGCTGGAAGACAACACATACAGACATGATATACTGTTCAGAATGAGAAAGGGAAGGAGAGTGAGACAGGAAGGAGAGAGTGAGACAGGGACAGAGAGTGAAACAGAGATTGAGACAGGGAAGGACAGTGAGACAGGGAGTGAGACAGGGAAGGAGAGAGTGAGACAGGGACAGAGAGTGAGACAGAGACAGAGAGTGAGACAGAGACAGAGAGTGAGACAGGGAAGGAGAGAGTGAGACAGGGACAGAGAGTGAGACAGAGACAGAGAGTGAGACAGAGAGTGAGACAGAGACAGAGAGTGAGACAGAGTGAGCAGAGACAGAGGAGGAGAGAGTGAGAGAGGGACAGAGAGTGAAACAGAGACAAAGAGTGAGACAGAGACAAAGAGTGAGAGAGGGAGACAGAGAGTGAGACAGAGACAGAGAGAGTAGACAGAGGAGTGAGACAGGGAGTAGGAGAGAGTGAAGACAGGGACAGAGAGTGAAACCAGAGACAAAAGAGTGAGACAGAGACAAAGAGTGAGACAGAGAGAGAGAGTGAAACAGATGACAAAGAGGTGAGACAGATGACAAAGAGTGAGACAGAGACAGAGAGTGAGACAGAGACAGAGAGGGAGACAGGGAGTGAGACAGGGAGGGAGAGAGTGAGACAGGGACAGAGAGTGAAACAGAGACAAAGAGTGAGACAGAGACAAAGAGTGAGACAGAGCACAGAGAGTGAGACAGGGAAGCCCACATTAATCACTGTCGAGAGCGCCCTCTCGTCCTACAAACACACTGATATCTATTCCCTCAAGCTCTTCGTCTCTGGAGCAGTGTTTATGGATTCTGCTGCGCCAGTGTGATTTACTGTTAAAATCCCAGAGTGAAGATGAGGCACATGAGTGCAGTGCTAAAGCCAGGCTGGTAAAAGGGTTTCGGCACAACATTACCTTAGAGTTCAATCACTGCCTAAATAACTACAGTGATTAATGAACAGACAACCGGCGTTACACATGCCATAGAGTTAAAGGACATGGTTTTAGGAACATTAATTTAATGCCAGAGAAAGACAAGACTCCTCTAGATTTTTTGTTGTATAAAATCTTTTCCTTAGTCACCTTTTCCTGCTCAAAGACACTGAAGCATGTTTTCCCTTGTAAATCTGTTCACTGGGAGATTAAAGGTCCCCTGACATGGGGTTATATTATTATTTTATAATGTTTCCTGAGTTGCCCTTATAATGTCAGTTTGTCAGTCATCATTTAGAAATAAAAGGTTTTTTCCTAGTCTGATTTTAGTCTCTGCTTTGAACTGTCACGTGTTCTGTCCTGTCTTGTGTTGCACATGGGTGTTTGGTTATGTTGGGCCATGTGCCCCAGTCATTGTTTGATCCCTCCCACTCGTTACCTGATCAGTGTTTGAGTTCTCCCACCTGTCCCCTCTTGATTTGTTCCCTATTTCAGTCTCCTCTTGTTTGCAGTCTTTGTCGGTTCATTGTCATATGTTTCCCGGGTTTGTCGTCGTGTTCTGAGTTGGTGGTTGTTTTGAGTATTCAGTTGTGTTTCATGTTTCTTTGATTATGTTTTCCCCTTGTGGGTTTTTGCTTTGTATTTTGTTTTCTTTTTGTAAATAAATCCTCATGCTGCATTTGAGTTCTCCTTTCCCTTTGCATCGTGACCAAATGAACCAACCTTTTTGGAGGACTCAGCAGTATGTGTGTCACACATGGATGTCAACGATGGTATGGGTGACGATCTCTTTAACTGCCCGGACTATACCATCGCAACTTTTGGATCTACTCAAATTTCCAGGATCTGGCATGACGGAATGACTCCAGCCTCCAACGGACCCGGTAGAATTAACATTTTTCAGGCTCTCGCTTTTATGGCCAGTCAAAGGGAGGAGTCTGGAGCGTTTGGCCAAGGTTTCAGTGAACCGTGGAGGTCGCAGGAGAGAAGGTGCCAGAGGTGAGCTCCGGAACCACTCTCCGCTTTGGTCACTCCTCGATCCTGGACTGGCAATGTCCAGTCCAGAACTTCATCCACTGACGATCTACGAATGACGGCTGCATTGTGCAGTTCTTTCCCTCATCTCGGTGCGAAAGCGTGAATTCAGAGGGTAGAGGGTGAGGAGGGAGAGTAGGTCAACTTTTGTGTCTCTGTAACAGGAGATATTGGCCTGTAATGGCTGAGCCTTACTGTTAAATAAGTTTAGGTTAGAGAATGGGACCTGAATTCATGAGTGTGTGTGTGGTCCCCTGGTAAACCCTACATAATGGGGACAAAATGTCCCCACAAAGATGGCAATATCCAAAATCCTTGTCCTTACAGGGACATTTTTGGGTCACCATGAAGAAAACAGCTTATAAACCATCCTAAGTTATGTGTTTTGAAATTGTAAAAATCCAGAAAGTTTTGTGTGATGACTAGGTTCAGGCTAGTGTAAGGGGACATAATATACAGTTTGTACAGTATAAAAATCATTATGTCTATGGAAAGTCCCCTTTAAACAGGAAAACACAATGTGTGTGTGTTCAAATGCGCGTATGCTGCATCAACAAAATTAACATCTAAACCTGTCGTAGCTGCCTGCAAAAACACAGAAAGAGACAGTTATGTTAATATCAAGACTACTCACAATGTATTTGGTTCCAACCTTTAAGTTCGCGACCAAGGCTGCTTTAAGAAGCAGTAAGATCCATAACCTCGGATGGCCATGACCCGACAAATGTTTGTCCTGAATGTAACCATCTGTACCCCACCTAGGTAAATATTGAACATTACAATCACCCACTTTCTGACCAGTAATGGATGTGCTTTCAGGCACAGGAGAGAGTTCAGATAAACCCTGGATGTTAAACTTATTAATGATAGACAAAAAATATGATTTACCGGAAACAACCCGCATTACTGCACTAAACTCATGACCATCTTATGTTGTGTATACCACAGTTACACAGCAACTCACAGAGATTGGAGACCAAAGGGAATCCTCTTGTTAAAGTAAGAATCCTACGGAAATTCCCCGTGTGAGAGAGCCAAGCGTGGTAAGCGAAAACCAACTAGCTTATCTTTGGGAACACCATAGGAGTAAGGCAATAGATATCATTCTAAATTATAGCACTTGCCCAGATCCCCCAATTACGATAAACGACGTAGAGAGGCAAGAAATGAATGAGCACGTATTTTGTTTGAAGACTGCCATTGATGATTTTAAACATGAATCCTCCCGTTTTTATGCAGTGTTCCTTGACTTTCGATTGACGCTTTTGGTTCTTTACCTCGTAGTATAATGCTTCATTCCCTTGAGAAAATAAAACTGCCAGAACAGTATATACATATAATCAAGAATGTATATGACAATTCATTTCTACAAGTGATTTGCGGACATCAACTCAACGAAACTGGTTAAACTTGAAGTTGGGATTAACACGGGATGTCCCTGAAGCGCTGTGAATTTCATAGTGGCCTTAAACCACTGGCTGAAATGGTTATGCCTCCTCGCCCCGCCTGGCATTACATCTCCAAACCCAGTTCATTCCTTTGCTGATGACATCCTCATAGTATCAAGGGAGGAGAACTTCATTAACAACATGCTGTCTCACACCAATCGCTTTCTGCAATGGTCTGGAATTGAAGTCAAGAACAACAAATGTGTGGTGTTCTACGAACGACGCAGCGGTGGCAATAGATGGTATAGAGCCAAGTATGATCAGCCTCCATTATTCACAATTGCTGGAAGCACAATATGAGTCTATTCAAGACATGATTCATGCATCTAGGACACGTGTTTAATGTTCCAGGAGAATGGCAAGAGCAAGTGAGTGGTATCTGTAAGGAAAACTCCAGCAGACTGATAGACATGATAGACCAGTGTCCCCTACCGATCTGCATGAAGTTCCAGGCAGTTCGAGATATAGCTCTATCTAAGGTCCAACATCTGTTTGACAATGTCCACGTTGCTAAAAAAAGCTGAAGGAGCTGAACAATAAGACCAGTGCCGCTGGCAAGAAAATGGTTAAGTCTCAATACACACACATCAAGATATATACAGCTACCAGAAAGAAAAAAAAACTTTTACTGTACATGTTGAATAATGACAATCTGACAGTTCAAGAAGTGGCCCAGCGCTCTCTGCTGCTGGATCTGAGTAAACGCAAGGTCTCCTTCTGCTGCAGATGGAGTACCGGTTTCCTCGAGCTTCCGAAACGAAACCTAGCGGAAAGTTGGATACCAATTTAGAGTATGTTCGGATTGGCCAATTTTCAAGTCGGACTGATTGAAGATCAGCAAGGGGCAGATCATGGATCTACACGTGAATGCTGAGGTGACTATACATCACACTGGAACCTAAGAAGCTGAACAACCGGACGTACAGGTATGAGATCCTCCAATATTTTCAAGCTCAACAGCGCAATTATTGGGTTAACCTGCACCTTCAAGGTAAGCTTGCATGCCTGCAGTGCACGTATCATACGGTTTCACACTCAGCTGAGGTTACAAAACTCAGCCGTTAACAGAGGTATCCTAAAATGTGTTATTAAAGCTCGGCTGCAAACTCTCCAGACCAAGTACAACCTCTCCCTGTGGTTTCTGAAACACCACAAACCATTCTGCTTATTACACAGCGATAAAACAATGGAATCTATAGCGCACAAAATGAACAGGTGCCCTGCGTTCAAAGGCCTTTACATTGCACGCCACGATTGCATCGTAAACACAACAGCTCAATAACTGCGCTAAGTTTCTGGACAAAGAGGAATACATACAAATAAGACTGTTCAAACTAGTGGGTTCTCAAATATGAATAACATAAACTAAAAAGTGTCCTCAGAGAAAATCCAAATACTCCAGACATTTTGATGCTTACATGGACTTGTGTTTTTCTGAGAAAATGTTAAAACGCTAGTCATTAACAAATGCTTTAGCAGTGTGTGGTTACAGAACAAAATTGATCATCCTAATCTTTGGTAGTTTAGGACATGTGCACAGATTAGGCATCAGGGGTTTGCAAATTGCTGGACTGAGTAAAAAGAAGCAAACAGCCAAATACTGTTCTGTGTCAGCAATCATAGGCAGTCTGTGAGTTTGGAGAAGGCGATGTAACCTCTATCTTTAGTCTATTTATTATTATATATTCATGTGGTTGTGACTATTGTCAATGTGTGTACTCTCAGGTGAAACATAACAGGCTCTCTGTAAATATATTTGGATGCTGTGTTGTTCTGTGTTGGTCATTCCAAATAAAATAATCAAATATGTGTTTTTGTCCCCAAACTCTGCAAAAAGCCACATTTGTGTTGTGACAAAGAGGGAAATCTGTTGGTCTGTTTCAGAGCTAATTGGAAGGCAGGAAGACAGAATGAAAAATAGATTTTCCAAATTAGAAAACAGCTGAGACGACACTGGCCATAAATCCAGAGAATATTATGTGAAAGGCAATATCAGCTCTGATGATTCATCACCATTTCAGTGTGGAGATGCATGTGGGAAACGACAACGTTAGCTTTAACTCCACTAGCTCTTCATCTGCAGAATGACAAAACAATGAGTTTAATGAGCCATTTGTTTTCACTATCAGACTTTTGTTTCACATATTACCATATGTACTCAGAAACAGGTGCAAATCACTTGTAAGAGCCGCTGACCAATCAGCACGACGTACTCTTTAACCTCTCTGCTAGGGATGCTGGGAAATGTAGGCTGTGGGGTACACAGAGGCAGTTTTCTTGAAATAACCTGAAGTGGAATTAGTAGTTGTATTGCAATGCTTTTGCTTTGAAACGATCTGTATTCTATAAAGCACTATAGAAATAAGGGTGACTTGACCCTCTTCATTTGCTTTATAGTTTACTGTACAGTATATTAAGTTATTACAGCAAAATGTTTCCCTTTCCCTTATTGTTTTATGTAGTAATATTATTCTGTTAGTAATATTATATATATTGTTTATATAATATTATAATAATATATATGCTATCTGTTTCTGATGCAGAAAAGTTAGTTCATGCATTCATGACCTCGAGACTAGATTACTGTAATGCTTTATTAGCTGGTTGTCCTGTATCCTCAATAAACAAGCTACAGTTAGTTCAAAATGCTGCTGCTAGAGTTCTTACTAGGTCAAGAAAATATGATCATATAACACCGATTTTATCATCTCTACATTGGTTACCAAGTAATCAATTACAAAGTAATACTACTGACCTATAAAGCCCTAAATGGTTTAGCTCCTGTGTATTAAATGGACCTTCTATCGCCCTACAATCCACCGCGTTCTTTAAGATCAAATTCAAGGCTTCTGGTCATTCCTAGGATATCTAAGTCCACTAAAGGAGGGAGGGCGTTCTCACATTTAGCTCCAAAACTCTGGAATAGCCTTCCTGATATTGTCCGAGGCTCTGACTCCCTGTCCCAGTTTAAAACCAGATTAAAGACGCATCTCTTATTCACATAATGCTTACCTTTTATTCCTCTGTTGAATCAGATTGAATGCATTAAATTTTATAAAACTTGAAGAGTCTGTAGGTTATTTGTATAAGTGCATAGTATTTACAGTCATTACGTTCCTGTGTATATTGCGTGAATGACGGGTGGTTGGGCAGATATTGTGTTTTGTGATAGGTGGTATGCCATGTGGAACCGTTGCCACTGAAATGCATTACCACGACAGTGGGACTCAACAGCCTTAGTCAAACGGGTTGGCGCGTATGGTTGTGTTGCGGAGACAGTGAGATTGTGGTTAGGTCTCTGCAGCAGGAGGGATGTAGAGGTCGTTAAGCTGGGCTGACTTGAGTGGGGGACAGAAGGGGTATGACTCTGGACGCCAGAGTCACTGTCTTCAAGTTTTTAACATCTACTCTTGTGTAATTGAAATCATTATGAACATCAGCTATGCTAATTATTTCCCATTTGCTTTTCTGCTATTATATAGGAAAATGGCGTTCGTCAGCTCCAGTTTGTATCCAGCCTCTCACAGAGACTTCAGATGCCCCAACGCCTGTGATGAGATGACTCAACGCCAGTGAAGAGACGACTCGACGCCTGTGAAGAGACGATTCAGCGCCGGCGATATGTTATGCCCTAAATCATTACATGATTAACTAAATGTATTTTTCCATGTACATTTCTGAAATGCTCTTTCTGTAAAGCTGCTTTGAAACAATATGTATTGTGAAAAGCGCTAAACAAATAAATTTGAATTGAATTGAATTCAATCTGTGTCCTCATTCGATGCTTTCCATAACAGCTTCTCTTTCAGCTCAATTGCACAGAATACAAAGTTCAGGACAGTTTCTTAGGGCTCTTGAGAGATGTTAAGCAGCTGATGGTAAAGTTCAGTGGAGCTATCTACCCAATAGTGACCTTTCAGGATGGTGAGAAGTGAACTGAGGTTCAGACCACGCTTGACCTCCAGCATGTCTCTCAAAGGCAGCCCTGGACTGACAGTCCTGATTACAGCTTCGACTACCTCAGTCTGTGTGTGCCCTTTTTCTATTCCCAGCTCAATCTGGCGAACTGAAACTGAGATACGACAACTTATCCCTCTGACCACGTTCAATTTGACCACAGATTTTAAGCTCTCTTCTCATAGTTACCTCAGGCAATGGGTGAGTTGGCTGTAGCTCGGCTCTTGAGTGGGGAATCTGTTTTCTTTACATGAGAACTGTGTGGTGCAAAATATTTCTTTCTTCTTCCGTTGGAGCTGGCTTCTCTGATGGCTCCACTTAATCTGGTTGACGACACTCGTTACTTTGTCTTTCAATGAATATTAATAAATCAGCACAGTACTGTTTAATCACCTTCTTGGTTCTCCTCAAGCTCATCCAATACAGACTCAGCCATCTTGATGAGTGCCCTCCGTTCCTTCGCTGCGGGTCTCTCCACTGCCCAGGCCATCACATTACAGGTACCTGCAGACATCCATGAGAGAATCTTCCCCTAGCTGCCTGCCACAGAGCTGCACTCACTTGATCACGTATGATCTGACTGCCGTCCATTTTGTTGAAGGTTCGACTCGTTGGGAAGGTGGGGGTTAATGGTGCTTGTCACTCTGTCGCCTCCTCCTGGCTGCCAAACAGGCAAGAGCCATCTTTGGAAACCGTCTCGAGCAGTTGAACCACGAACGCCGAGCCAATTTATTATTATTATTATTCTGTGCTTGATGCTTTCTTTTTTTGTTAGTTTAGCCACAATTTCAAATAAATACCTAGGATTATGTTTATTTTCTTCTAATAGGTTTGAAAAATAAGCATACCTAGCAGTTTTTAAGGTCTCTCTGTATGCAATCAAGCTCTCCTTCCATGAAATCTGGAACACCTCTTAAGATCTCAAGATCTAGCCGAAGGCACTCCCCAAAGCATTGAGTATCGATGCAGCGGAAGTTCCCACGAGGGTTACAATAGTAACCCGAAGATATTACCTTATCACCCTCTATCGTTATTTCATCACCCTCTTTCGTTACTTCATCACCCTCTTTTGTTACTTCATCACCCTTTTTCGTTACGTCATCACCCTCTTCCGTTACACCATCACCCTCTTTCATTACATCATCACCGTCTTTCGTTACTTCAGCTGCCCCTCTGGTAGTATAAACTCAACTCAGGTGCAGCACAAGACAAGAACTGAAGGTTCAGACATAAGGAGGTTATAACACCTGTAGGTCAAGGGTTAGGGTCTAAACCTGGTTATAAATCTGTTAGCTTCTCCATTGGTCGGTCGCTGGACAGGTGATTTGGGATTAGAAGCGATGGACAGCTGGGTGCCTTTAGAGCCCATCGTTCCGCCTTCTCCATCTTCTCCATCTCCATGTTATTATCTGAAATTGCAGAACAGCCAAATCATATAGAAAGTCGTTATGAGAACATTACAGGCAGCACATAAAGAGTCCATTTACATCAATTACTGTGAGCAGAAGTCAATGGCGCATCCCTCAGCGTGAAACACACGCACAGTTTTGTTTGATGGGATTGAAAGTGCACATGGACAGCAGCCAAAACACAACACACAGCTGGGAGAGGATGATCACCAGTTAAGGTCAGCTTTTTCTCCACACTGTCAGCTGTAGTGAGCGACTGGACTGTCACGAGAGAGAGAGAGAGAGAGAGAGAGAGAGACAGACATCTCACTTTAATTTTCTCTTTTTTAATAAAAAATTTTACCAATATAATAAAAATATAATTATATACAAATATATACATAAATATATATATACACTTATTAAAAAATACATCACATACACAAGAATTACCTCACAGTACATTCATTTATTAAATTCCATTTTCCAGTTGACATAAAACATTATTCAAACTATTAAAAGTATTTTTAAATGTACCTAGATCTCGAACCATTGTATAATATATGAACTTATCCCTAAGCAGGGCAGATACCTGTTGTGTTGTAGGTTTTATGTTAACTATGAAGCACACGAAGAGGAACTTTCATAATACATGTTGTTTCAAAGCAGCTTTACAGAAAATGCATGAGTCTGCATTTTAATTTAGAGTGATCTGTTACCAGAGGTAACTGTCTAAGTTATGTATTTCAGAAATGTGCATATACAAATCAAGCAGTTAGCTTACAATGTATTCATTTAAGGCAGAAACAGTGAGTTGTTGAAGTAATGAATATATGTTTGCTAACAACTGATTATGATATATATAGAAATCTAGCAAGTGGTGTGTTTGGTATTTAAGTGGTTTCCCCAAATTTAACTGAAAAGGCAACTTTTAATGACTTTCACATTCTCAAAAATTATTCATAATCGCATACTGTTCGACTGAGTCTGGTTTCTCCCAAGAGTTTTTCTCCATTCTGTCCCTGATGGAGTTCTGGTTCCTTCACTGTCGCATTTCATGCCTTTTTTCACTTTTGTCTTGCTTAGTTGGGGACATTTAATATTCAACATTGTTATTGATCTCCTGCATTGACACCATTATATGAGAACTGAACTGAGCTGGACGATGACATCACGGTTATCTCCAGAGCGGCTATATATATATACAGTATATATATATATATATATATATATATATATATATATATATATATATATATATATATATATATATATATATATATATATATATATAAATATACATATATAAATTAACTAAATTAATATATTTTTTTTTTACAAACCCATCACTGAACTAACTGAAGCTGGACTGTGACACTATTTCCTTCTAGATCTGCTGTACAGCAGAGACAAAATTTGTTACTGTAGTCAAACACACACACACACACACACACACACACAGAGAGAGAGAGAGAGAGACAAACAATCCGCGTACAATAATGGTTTTGATTCTCTTTACAACCAAGCCTCTAACACAAACACCTATGATGAACCGTTTGTGTGTGTGATGGCATGAAGAGCTGACAGACAGACAGTGTCATCTTAGTCCATCTGCCTCTCCATCCATCGTTCTGTGTTTTTGTCTGTCTTTTGTGATGCGTCGTTTTGTCCCGTAACACGACAGCCAGACAGGAAACGCATCAGTGATCCAGCAGACAGATGCTGTGTGTGTGTGTTGAAGATGCTGTCAGCCACTACACAGACTGCCTGCCCTCTCAGGTGAGAAGCGTGTGTGTGTGTGTCTCCAGTGACAGTGTCTCATCCTGTTTTTCTACATAGTAAAGTTCTCTCTCTGCTCTCCTGCACTGCAACGCCTGTTAAACACACACCGTTCTACTCATCCGACATACAGCTTGTTTGAATGAACACGTTTTCACCATTTTAAACAAAAATATGAATGTTGGAATTAAATAAAGTTGCCTGAGTCTGAACGGCCGGCGCTCCTGGGTAAGAGAGTAAATTGTCGAGCACTTATCTTCACGAGAATGATATCAGCGAGAGCCGAGGGGCTTTTCAACGAAAGCGCCGTCACACAGTTTCTGCCTGACACTGAATAAAAAATTGGGTTTAAAATTTCACATTTGCAAACCAGAGAAGAAAAAGGCCATTAGAAAAGCAACAAAATCCTGCCTTCTGATATAGTGCGTATATGAAATATGAAATACTCCCAACGCAGACTGAGCGGCCTGTGAGAGCTTTAATAATTTCAGATCTTCACAGAATGTTCTGTGCTGTACAGCTGGAGGAATATTTCAAAAAGAGGAAATATCTTACAACAATAGGACATTTTCTCTGGAGTTTGCCAGAACTGACTGAAGACGAATTCCTCAAACTGGATCCTGTGTGACCTGGATATAGAAACAGAAAAGGGTGTGTGTGTGTTTTAAGTGTATCTTGATCTGTCTAAAAACAATTTCAATTGATTTGAGTTCTACTTTATTACATTAAATTCTGCCTCATAGAGCTCAATGCTGCAATTGTACAGAGGACTTTTGGTTTCCAGCCTGTTGCTGATGTATTTCTCTCGTTCAGTGTCTCCTTCCTACAAAACCTCCAGGAGGCCATTCTCAGGTCATCACATTAAACTGATGCAGGTCAATTGAGACACAATTGGGTGCATTTGATTTATTTTTTTAAAAATTTTTTTTTGAAAACCTAAAAAAACAGAATGTTACGCCCTTCGGATCCGTGGCACATTCCTCTGAGTGTGTGTCCTATCATACGCTGATGACTCTGACGGACTCATATCGTGAACAGCGTGAGCTCCTAGAACGAGGCCATCTGTTCTGATCACGAGGACCCTGAAGGAGGAGCTGACTGAAGCCCTGAATGGAGTTACACAGAGCGTAATCCAGTCAGGCATCCGCAGGGTCATCTTCTCTTTCTCTCAGGACCCCTGTTTACCTCAGTCAGAGAAGCGTAATCCAGTCAGGCATCCGCAGGGTCATCTTCTCTTTCTCTCAGGACCCCTGTTTACCTCAGTCAGAGAGCGTAATCCAGTCAGGCATCCGCAGGGTCATCTTCTCTTTCTCTCAGGACCCCTGTTTACCTCAGTCAGAGAGCGTAATCCAGTCAGGCATCCGCAGGGTCATCTTCTCTTTCTCTCAGGGACCCCTGTTTACCTCAGTCAGAGAGCGTAATCAGAGTCAGGCATCCGCAGGGTCACCCTCCCTCTCCTCTCTGAGGACCCCTGTTTAGCTTTAGTCAGATATGCCAACTGACAGCCGAGGGAGAGACCAGCAGAATAAAGGAACGATACAAACACTGTTGTGAGAGTTTATTCAGTCAGTTCTGCAATCTTTGGCATATTACGAGTCACACTGAAGGTTATTGAGTCCTTTTTGTACAGTGTGGGATTATGCTGTCTGAATAGCTGTTATTAAAAGACATCTGCATATCCTCGTCAGCTGTCCTGGTTAGTCAACAGTTCATTATGTATCTGTGTATTCATCTTTTAAGTCTTTAGAATGCTTGAAAATGCTTAAAAACATGTTATGACACACACACACACCTGTGTGAACTCTTCATTGCAAATCATTTCTCTTTCAAGTCTGGAAATGGAATTCATTGCTTGAAAAGTCTCTGATGATCAAATCATTGATGAATGAGTGTGAAAAAGCCTATAGACAAAGCAATCGAAAATGAAAAAGAAAATGGTGTATTTGTCATTTCAACTTCTACTTTCTGCTGATAGGAAGACAAGGTTATTCTCTAGGTCATTTTTAAGTTGATCTACATTGATAAAAAGCGCTCGTCTACATGAAGACTCTATTCATGTCACTCAAGTGCTTTTAAAGGACCTCATCTTGTCCAGGTGTGTGTTCGGCTGCTGGAGAGAATGAACCGCTGACACCGAAGCCTCATGTTTCTGTTTCTGCCCGTCTTCAAGTGTTCTTACTTTCCTCCTTTTCCCTCTTTCTCTAAGCTTCTGTAAATCAGAATCAGAATGAGGTATTATTGTCAAGTGTCTCACACACACACACGTTTATTTCAGCGCTGTGTCTGTGTTTTAGAATTAATGTTAATGTCACTCCTCACACACACACACACACACACTACTATACGCACGTTTGTTTCCGCGCTGTGTTTTGTAGGTAATGTTAATGTCACTCCTCCAGTTCAGCGGATGGTTGATTGAGACAATGAAGTCAGAACAAGTACACCTGGAAGCGTCAGTGTCAGTTCCAGCTAATGAAAAGCAGAAATCAATAGCTGGGATTTATGGGGAGGAAATCAAATGTCTCTTTGTTGGTCTGAGAGAGGGAATGTGTGTGTATGTGTGAGTGTGTGTGTGTGTAGAACTCTAATGGAGGCGTTTGGAGAGGACAGGGACACACCGCTGGAAAGGCCTCGCTCGTCCCCTGAGAGATACACGCATCACCATTATTGACTCCTCAGAGACACAGAGAGAGAATCTGTGTGTGCATGTGTGTGTGTGTGTGTGTGTGTGGGAGGTCAAGGGATCAGATGTCACACAGCACAGATGAATCACTTGTGTGTTAAATTCACCATTTAGAGATGACCAATCAATCGTGGAAGCCGTTTAAATGTTAATGGCTCAGAATAGTTTTGGGCAGCTGATATGTTTCCCTGTTTTCAGCTCAACGGCGGATGAAACCCCTCGCAGAGACTTTATTAGCAAATAAACCCTTGCGTCGCAGGACCACACTTGTTTCTCCACTGAAAAATGTCTGTGAGAAAATTTATCAAAATGAATGATCAGTTTGGTGGAAATGAATCCTGTTTAACCGTGGCCATCACACTAAATAAGAGAACATAAAACAATCCATAAATCAGATCCAAGAAAGACGGCTTTCCTCTTTTTACCACAACATTTCTTTAAAGAGAAATAAAATATCCAGCAAGTGCAACATCTTTCATATAGAAACACACGCTTCTGCTCCAATGGAAATCAAGTAAAATCAAACATTCAGAGAGTCTGAAAGCTGGAAACAGGGAATGGAACTCAAGAAAAAGAGGGAACATGGGAAAGCCATTAGGACAGTGGGATTGAGTCCGGCAGACTCATGCTGGACTTTATCATCACTCGAGATGGGAACAGCAAAGAGGCGTCACCATGACAGCGAAGACTGAGAAGCATCAAGGGTCAAAGGTCACATCAAAGTCCAGAGGTCACATTGTACATATAAAAGACTCAAAAATCCAGCGTGAAGAAAAACCTGACTATTTTATATAATACAGTTTTTTCCTGAATGCTTTAACCCTGACCGTAATTCTTATATCACAATTTCTAACCCTATTATAGTTTTTCTCAATTGTTTACACACAAATTCTGGTACTTGAGACACAATGAGCACAACATGTAACTCGTTCACCGACCCCCTGAACCAATTCTGCTGAACTACAAGCACAATTCCTGATTTACACTCACATTGCAGTTCTAAAACACACTTTTTCCAAACACTACACTACACCACATTCTCTGCATTTGGCACAATTTTCATGCAGAAAATCTCTTGTTTTCACAAGGAACACACTTCCATTCAAATATGCACACTGACTCGTCTCATGGGCAAACATCCGTCACACAGTTTTACAATTAGCAATCAGAGCTTTAGCATAAAATACCAAAACCGAAGAGAGGATGCGGCATAGATATTTATTTATTTATTATTTATTTATTTATTTATTTATTTATTTATTTATTTATTTATTTTATTTATTTATTTATTTATTTCTTTATTTATTTATTTATTTATTTATTTATTTATTTATTTATTTATTTTTTACTGTAACAGCATAAACATTTTTTTTCTGTTGTTTTGTATGTAGACCACTGTATGTGCAATTTTGTGTTGGTTGGGGTGTATGAAATGTGCGATCTATCTTCCATTGTTTTTTGTGGGAAAAATAAAATATATTTGTTACCGTGTATTTGTGTGTTCTGGGTATAAAAACAATATTCTCAAATATTTAACAACACACTTATGTATGTAATGTCTGTAGTAAGTGTAACAAAAAGGGCCCAAGACATTATGATGAATGGAGAAGAAGTGTTTTCCATTCATCGGTAATGTTTTACATTGAGCACATTTTACATTGAGGGGTTTTGCCGATTGTGTGTGTGTTTTTAGAATTGTGTGTTGAGTTCTGAGAGTATGAGGCATACTTGCAGGAAATGTGTGTAAACAATCAGAGAAAACTGTAAAAGATCCTGATCTTATTGAACCATTGTTCCTAATTGTTGTTGTTTGTATTTTGTCAAAACTTTTGGAAAGAATTATCAGTGACTAACTGACTCAGTATTTACGGATTCATAAACGTTTGACTATGTGTGCAATGTGTGCAGGTGCAGGATATCAAATCCGACTTGAAGTGGTTAAGGGAGTTCCCCAAGGATCTGTATTGGGTCCATTACTATTTACTATATACATAAACTGTCTTGATGTTAATATTGAAAAAGCAAGGTTTCACTTGTATGCAGATGTCATCTATTGCTCTATTTGATACTATCCAGTCAAGATTTTTTACTAACTAATTAAATAAGAAGCTGTGATTTTACTTTAGAAATAAATCTTGCTTTTCATTTAATGCAAGGAAGAAGTTTGTGTATACGACTTTCTTGCAGATTCTTGATTATGGGGATGTAAGTGTATCAGCATGTTCTGTCTTATATTCTTGCCTCCCTAGATGCTGTGTATCAGGGTGCCTTAAGATTTATTAAGAAGTGCATATTTTCTACACATTATTGTGCATTGTACAAAAGTGTTTCTTGGTCTTCTCTTGCTGTACAAAGGAAAATGTACTGGTACTTATTGATATACATATTGAAAAGCATGTATACTTATTGAAAAGCAATTTTAGTTGTTTTACCATCTTATTGTTGTTGTATGCTGAAGCAAAAAGTAGCAGGTAACTATTCGCTGTGTTCACAGTTTTATTACAAGTTTTTACTTGTATTCCTGTACGAGTTAGAACTAATTTAGGTAAAACTGCTTTTAATTATGCTGCACCTTCAGAATGCAATCCTCTACAAATGAAATTGAGGCTGAATCATTTGGTGTCTTTCAGCAATGTTAGAACATTTATTACATATGTGCTAGAGAAAGATTTAATGATTTGCAAATGCTTCTGAGGTTGTATTTTTAATTTAAATGTATTGTGTGTTATACTGTTTAACTGTTACATGTCTATTTGCACAATTGGGCTGCCTATCTTGGCCAGGACACACATATAATGGAGACTTTGATCTTAGTGAGGTTCGTTCCTGGTTAAATAAAGGTAATACATGTGTTTAATCAGAAAATGTAATATAATATAGGCTATAATGATAGTAAAGAATGGAGCTGATCATCTCCTGGGGTTCATATGGACCTTCACTTGTTCTGTCAACTCACAGCGTTTGTCCATACTGTGTTTCTGAAGAGTTTCTTTCTCTCTCCTCTGCTGATTCTTAAGGATGGGAGAAGGTAAAACTGAAAGAGATCATCACCTCACACTGGACTCAGAGGACATGTGTGGGAGAGCTGTTAAATCTGAACACCACAAGACAAGATCGTTTACTGCTGGCGAGGACAGACACCAAAAGAGCCTTCACCTGGAATCACAAGATGAAGAGACACAGGAGCGATCAAAGGCCCTGACTCACCAACCCATTCTTTATGGTTATCACATCTGGAGAACACAAATAATCCAGCCTCTCGGCAGTCTAGATTCTGGACAATCATCAGCCAGCGTCAGCGTCGTGTTCTGGGGTGCTTTAAACTCAAGTGTGATTATGAGTTAGTCACCTTTATTTAAATAGCGCTTTTTCCAATACAGATTGTTTCAAAGCAGCTTTCACATAGCAGGAAATGCAACACAGTTAGCTTCAGTAAGTTCAGTGATGGTTGATGTGGCAAAATCAATAATTACTTAAAGAGCATCATGTTAACAGACATGAGATTCCAATTGTATATAAAAGATTTATTTCTTGCAAGAAAGTTCCCACCCCATCCTCATAGGCCAGCTGCAGGATAGAATGAGACCACGAGGAGGGGTATCTCAACACCTTTATAGTGTCTATCTCTAACAAAGGATCTTTGATTACGTTAAAACACCTTTGAAGTCAGAGGTCACTGCCCAACCACTTCCTGAGGGTCTCACACCCACCCCACAGCTGACAGAAAACATCTTCTGTTCTCATAATTTAGGAATACAGATAAATATTGAATACAGTCAATATTTTTTTACATGGTTCATTTTTGTTGTAAAAAAGTTAATTTAGTTCATTTATATATATATATATATATATATATATATATATATATATATATATATATATATATATATATATATATATACATATATATTAGGGCTGTGCAAAACTGAATTGCGAATAAGTCTGTTTACATAATATATTTGTGTGTGCTGTATATAATTATTTTGTATATAAAAATACACACACATGCACGTATTGTCACAGATGAGAAGAATGCCAACAGGTAAGTGCAACAAAGGAATTTATTGAAAACAGGAACTGAAACGGCAGGTGAGAAATCTTTCAATAATTCAGTCTTTGAATGGTGCACGGATGAGTCAATTTGATTTAAGTCTCTTATCTGTTGCAGGCGTGGGAATCAGGACGAGATCCGAAGATGGTGAACCAGAATGCAGACTGACGGACCAGATGAAGAACAGAACTCTAGGCAGAGTGGATGAGTATGCAGGTAAGATACACAATCAGCAGAACCACGATCCGACGGGAGTCAGGACGTCTAGGGTTTACAGACGAGACCAGACAAAGGACTGAGGAAACTGACGGTGAATATAAAGGTGAGTGAACTTGATTGCCGTCAGCTGGTGCAGGCAGGTGAACAGAATCCAAACTCCGGAGATGAGGAACGAATGGGTGGAGAGACAAGATCTGGCGCTGATGATTGGGTGTTCGTGACACGTATACGTTTAAGAAAATGTGTTATTCATATATAAAATATTTATATTTATATAATATAGATTATGTGTATATATATATATATATATATATATATATATACATATATATATATATATGTATATATATATATATATATATATATATATATATATATATATATATACATATATATATGTAAGCACAAATAAATCTTAAATATATACATGCATGCATAGGTATTTATATATACAAAATAATTATATACAGCACACACAAATATATTATGTAAACACAGACTTTTATTTTAGAATGCAATTAATCGGCTTTGTATTTTTTTTTTTTATATATATATATATATATATATATATATATATATATAAAGCCGCTCTGGAGAAAACCGTGATGTCATCGTCAAGCTCAGTTCAGTTCTCATGTAATGGTACAACAGAGGTGTGCGATACACACGGTTATCACTCATTACCCAGCATGCACTATGAGGCCTGACGAGCGCCAGACAGACCAGCAAGCCTCCAAACCCCTGGACTCATTCTGTAATGTCAGGCCGTGCCAATCACCTCACCCACACCTTCACTCTTCTGCTTCCCTCCATACGCTCCATCACTCGAGGTGCTTCGGGAGCCGAGAGAAGGATCAGTCCGACACGCGTGACTGCACTTCGTGGGAAACTCAAACATGCATTGCAGACCCTCATACTGATCTTTCACAGCATAAATCAGGGGAAGCTTCATCTGGAGGAAAAACAGTTCTCCGTCACACAGTTCATGCAGTCAGTCGCATTTACGGCACAGGAAAACCAGTAAATGGTAGGATTGGAGCAGAACTTCATAGCAGCATATAGTTGTAAAGTATATATACCATATTCACCATGTAATGACATCTAATGGCACTGGCCATTTTCTGAAAAGTATGAGCTGTCTGGTCTGAAACATTCTTAGATCAGGGAATCTCGAGGCCTATTACTGTCTGCTAGCTTGAGTCATATGCATACATGGGGGTAAGCAAAGCGCTGACATTAGCATGACGTTAATGGGGCTGTCAGTAGGTGTTCTCGTCTCAGAGTGGCCTGTTTCTGTTCATATCAGTATGACATAGTAATTGCCTTCGGGCTGACACAAATGTCCAGATCGAAGTGCAATCAAATCTGCAGCACATTTTTGGCGATTGGTTGGTGTTTATGAATCGTTTACCAGGGCTGAGAGGTTTTAGTGAGGAGTAGGTCATTATTTCACACAGTCATTGATATGCAGAACATTTTTTTGAAAGTCAAAGATAATGTCAGTGATGGTTCTTTGTTTTGTCTTTGAATTCCCTTCTATCATTCATACAGTTCTCTGTGTATTGATAAACCTACACATTAGGGGTGTAACGGTTGACAAAATGTACGGTTCAGTTCGATATGATACACTTGTGTCACGGTTCGGTATGTTTTCAATACAGCAAAAAGAAAGAAATGTCAGAGAAATGTCTGTCATTTCATTTTTTAATTATATTTTTATTAAAACTAACATCATAAAGTATGATATTTTTTTACTTTGAGCAATGATGGAGCTATACCTGACTATTCTTAGGAGCATTTAAACAAAACAGCTCCTTGGACAAAAAGAAATGTAATATTGTAGTAGTTATAAACAAAGGTTTATTTGTCAGGACGTCTAGGGTTTGCAGACGAGACCAGACAAAGGACTGAGGAAACTGACGGTGAATATAAAGGTGAGTGAACTTGATTGCCGTCAGCTGGTGCAGGCAGGTGAACAGAATCCAAACTCCGGGGATGAGGAACGAATGGGTGAGAGACAAGATCTGGCGCTGATGATTGGGTGTTCGTGACACGTGTACATTTAAGAAATTGTGTTCGATACGATACACTTGTGTCACGGTTCGGAATGTTTTCAATACAGCAAAAGGAAAGAAATGTCAGAGAAATGTCTGTCATTTCATTTTTTAATTATATTTTTATTAAAACTAACATCATAAAGTATGATATTTTTTTACTTTGAGTAATGATGGAACTATAACTGACTATTCTTAGGAGCATTTAAACAAATCAGCTCCCTGGAAAAAAAAGAAATGTAATATTGTAGTAGTTATAAACAGAGGTTTATTTTTAGTTCAGATTAACATTTGAGGGCAGCAATTGTATTCATAATTTTAAAAATAAAATCGACGTGATGTTACTTATCCTATTACTATTAATAATATACCTATTACTAGCATTATAGCCTACTATTCCTACCAAACTTCCATGGTTACAGTGAGTGTTACTACAGTAAACCCATGGTTACAGTTAGTAGTGTTACTACAGTAACAGCACGGTTTGATCCATTTATAACAGAGAAATGTGAATGTTTCTCACTAGATCCCGCAGCGATGTTATTACTTCATTGGCGAATTCAATGCTTTCTTTACTGGATTTGGCTGTGTGACAGTGCTGATGTTTAACATCGGCTTGCGCTGCATTGGTCTAAACTGATAAACGGTCCGTCAACCACACAATAACGAGTAGCTTTGTTTCGTTCCGCTTACATTACATTAGACATTTGATGTTGGGCAATGTTGTGGCCATGCCAGAGTCTCTTACATTATGAGCGCCAGGGCCGGCGCGTCCATATACGTGAACTAGGTCATTGCCTAGAGTGGCGATTTTGTAAGGGCGGCAAAATGTGTGCCAACCGGAAATGAACAATTCACAAAATAGGTTATTTACACGATGTACTGAGCTGCCACTGCTTAGCCTGCTCTAATGAGGGTGCGCCCCTGCTCACACGAGAGTCATGACCGATTTAGCTTCCGCCGCCCCGCAGCGAGGGCGAGCTCAGGGTGACCAGAAAAATTTGAATCCCGAAACCGGCCTTAAAGAGCCCCTATCATAGCATTTGAAATGTTCCTATTTTTGTTTTAGGAGTTCCCAAAAACAGTTTAACATGCATGCAAGCATAAAAAATACTTTATTTGTCTTATAAAATGCATTTATTTTTAACTGATTTGCTCACCGACTCCCAAATGATTCATAAAACGACTCATTTTTCTAAAATTTTCCTTTGCGTGACGCTTAATCGGCGGTGATTGGTCAGATGACAGACCCAATCAGTTATTGTTTGTTAGCATAACATAAACATATTGATAAAGCACTGCAGTACTACAAGACGCTCTATTCTTCATGACAACTCCAATAACAGCGACAAACATTTCACATATTTAAAAAAAAATTACATTGGACACCTAGAAGCTGCGCTGAGTGTAACTTACACACACACACACACACGCGCACACACATACTTATTGCGCCTTCCCTCCTCGTGCCCCGACGCTACAAACCGTTCAAAACCCATAAAAGCAACAATTATTAATAATACTTACAGGTTGTGATTCGAAGGAGGAAGCTGATCCATATACACTGTAAGTGTATTGTAAGTAAGTTACTGAGCCCTCCTTCAGGAACAACCACTTACGAATCCACATTTGAATTCATTTATGTTTTTCAATGATTCGTAATTAAAATGATGTGTTCAGGTGATGATCGTGTGTTGTTGCTGGTAAACATTAATCCATAATGTTTTATTATGATTCATCCTTTTTAAAATTCTTGGGTGGTTGCCCTGCACGCTTAAAAACAAACTTCAGCTGGTCCAAAATGCAGCCGCTCACATAACACATTATAGACTTCCTTAATTCATTCTGCAAAGTTCTTGGAACAGTAGCTTATCAGGAGCAAGTGAAAGGAGCAAGAAACCCGAGAGGGTCATATGTAAACTTACGGTGCTCAGTATTCCTTGTCTGGTATGTTTTTATGGTTGGATTGTGACATTGAATGTCAAATTATCACTTTACACACGCCAATATACTCCCAGTGCTCGCTCTACTGGAAGTTTGTCTTTATCCAGGTCTAGGTTTCTGATTTCCCTGGTTCGATCAGGTTCTGGAATGCTGGACAGCACCAATCAACTTTTGCTTGCCTTCACGAAAGGTGAAATCCTACTCTTTCACAGGCAGCTGTCAAGTCTTGGATAAGTAAGATTGCTTTCTCCTCGGTGGCTACAGACTTCAAATAGTCATCCACACAGAGATAAGATAAGATGGTGTCAATCACTCTAGGCCTGTAATACTGCTTATTTTCCTAAGTACATAACTTGCACAGCTGGGTAAGGTTACGAGCTCCTGAGATATTTACTGTCATGTGATACTCCAAGGGAGTGAGACTCACATCACCTCATGGCCATCAGAGAAGTCTTAAGAAGTCAACATGTTCTTCTGCTACTCTTTAGTTGGTGAAACTTTTAGAAAAGGTAATGCAAACTTAATGAAATCAAACAACTTTGGCGGGCAAACAAACAGAAGGCCTAAAGAGCCTGTGCTCCCAGCAGGCCACACTCCAACAAGCCACACCCAGGCCTTTAAGCTTCTCTTGTCCTGAAGAGGGTGCACATCTCAAGAAAACAAACATTTATCATCTTTGTTGAAGGAATCATCCTTCAAATAAGGCAAATAAACGCCTCCTTCAAAGCTTAAAGGGCAACTCCACCCATTTGCATTAAGCTTTCCATTGTTAGAAACCCAGTTATACTATTGAATGGTCATGCAACACTTTATCATTTTCCCCTGAGACGAGAGAAATCTGCTATTTACCTTTTTCACTTCCTCCAACAATGACGCAAAAATCGTCATTTTACGTCATTGTTGGCGGAAGTGTAAGAGGGCGATTTCAGTAAAAAACTACAAGCCCGAGTCCCCACCCTTTCAAACCCGCCAATAGGGGGTTGGACCTATTGCGCTAACAGACCTATCACAGATCAGTGCCAATGCGTTTGATTTCACTGGCAGAAACGTTTTGAAAATGTGGACGAAACTACTGAATACGCTGACGGATGCGTTATGGAGGATTGGGATTAACATTACACATCTTTTTTGGAAGCTAAGCTAGCAGGCTCTTGTTCTGTGGAGAAAGCTGAGTAGTAGGGGTTACCGTCCTCTTTTCCTGGACATGTCCGAGCCAGTCGAATATCCGGGATTCAGCTTTTAATTTCTGAAGTCGCCATTCATTGTTTACATGTAAGTTACAGCTTTTGTTTCAATCTAACTCAATTCCTTATGATTGGTGAATCTGACTGTTGTGTTTACATGAACGCCAAACAAGTGATCGGTTGATGCGTTTTAACATTGCTAAGAAAATTCCTGCTCCTCCGTGAGAGATGCAAGACCGGTAAGCTCACGTCTTAGGTGCCGCTCATCGGTAATCACGCCACCGGCCTCACGCCGTCTGCCAGACAGCCGGCATCTCATCCCGGTCGACACCAGGTAGACCTGGCTCGTCTCGCGCCGTTATCCAGACAGCCGGCACTCATCCCGGTCGACACAGTGAACCTGGCTCGATCTTCAGCGCCGTTCTCCAGACAGCCGGCACTCATCCCGGTCGACACAGTAAACCTGGCTCGTCTGCACGCCGTTTCATACAGCTCGCACTCGTTCCGCTTGCCACAGTAAACATGATGAATGACGACTGTAGAGACGCAAAAGCCGAATCAGCGGACATTTCGGGCGATTCTCGAAACACATTTTCGGACAGACTCATCACGGAGAATCACTAGTAGACTGTTGTTTACATACTGCAAGGTTCAGCGGTAGGCGTGGCCTCCTAGGGCAGCGAAGCAAATGAATTCTGGGAGTTGATGTTTTTTCATTCACATAAGCCAAAAATACATTTTCTGTCTTTTCTCAGTCTAGAAAGCTCCAAATTAAAAAATAATTTCACATTTCTTCTACATAAATGACCCATTTTAAATACACATGCATCTTTCCAGAGGTGGAATTGCCCTTTAAAGACATTTGACTTACTATTTAAAAAACAAACAAACAACCAATTAGCTATCAAGACTGACTGGCTAATGCTATTTCGCCCTTGCCAGTGCTCTTTTATTCCTTCATGTTAACTGAGGGAAAATCAGATTGATGTTTCGTTTTAACTTTAATCTACAAGTCTGGAATCGACCATGACATCCTCACCTGATCTTAAAGCTCAATAATGCAGATATCCGCTCGCACACTGCTAGATGGAATCGATCAGGGCTGCAGCTCACATGCATGAAAGTTGGGGTTTGGGGGCCTGAAGTTGATATAGGAAATCGGCAGTCTAATAAAGAGGTTGACGGGCACAAGGTATTTTCAAAAAACTACACTTAAATGTATTAAAATGTTACATTTTATTTTTTTTTTCAAAGGCTTTAACACAAAATACAAAATAGTATTTTGTATTCTAAATACAATTATTTAAATACTGCCCATCCCTTTGTTGTCATTGCAAAAAATTCACTCATTCATTTAAAATTTTATTGATACACAGCAGTCAGATATGCTGAGTTTCTTACTGTGAAGCAAACATTTTTAACATTTTAAACAGCTGGTATTTAAATGCCTGTAATATACCTGACAAATCTCTCTTTTCAATTTGAAAAGCAGTGTCAGGAATGAGGTAGAGAAATGTCTGATTTTGCCTTCCGCACCAGTTACTATAGTTTACAACAATATGTCAATCCCAATCGCTCTCTCTCTCAACATGTAATGAGTCATTAAACCTTTCCACACATACGCTTTTGAAACTCCATCAAACTTCTCATACATATCAGAAAATCAGTCCATTTAAAGCAGGTCTTTATCACTCCTTACTGCCTGTCAAGCCTGGTACATCATAAGAAGGATGGCGTCTCTACACTAATATTAGTCTATCTGTTTATCCCGAGGGACCCTCTATGGTGGACCTGCGCCTGGACCCATCCCGACTCATCCTTAAGTGGCGGCCTCATCGACACGACAGCCATCGGCACTGATCCTCAACATCTCGTCTCCATACCGGCGTGATTACTTCGACTTACAAACAGATGGAAATGGACAAATTCTCTTAATGTTCAGATCCAATCTGACTTGTAATGCTGCCCAAATCCAACACTGTTCCTTCGTTAGCCAGAGGAGAATTGGCCCCTGGCTGAGCCTTTGTTCTCCCAAGATTTTATTTTTAAAGATTGTAATGCCTTTGTCCTTAAAATAACTTTTTTTAAAGAATTATCTTTTATATTTTTTTCATCATTTGTGTTAAACTGTTAAATAGAAGAAGAAAAAAATACTAAACAGATTGATGTCACGGTTGTGCTGGTTGCTGAAGAAGAGGGAACAGAATTTCAATGTAGCTGGTTTATTCACAAACTCAGGTTACGAAAAAAAAATGCAGGAACTCAGGAAAATGCAGGAACTCATAAACACATACCATTCATGGACGACAATCAACAAATATGAGGGAAAACACAGGGCTTAAATGAACAGGGACTAATGGGATGATTAACAGAACACAGGTGAAGGGAAATGCTAATTAGACAGAGAGGTTAGGCATCGGTGCTGTCCTGCTAGTGAGACTTTGCTTTGAGTGTGTACAGATGTGTGTGTACAGATATGACGTAATTACACAAAGACATGCTTGAATCTCCACCAGTCCCACTGGAGTTAAAGGAACACTCCGACTTTTTGGGACTTTAGCCTATTCACCTTATCCCCCAGAGTTAGATAAGTCCATACATACCTTTTTCATTTCCGTGCGTGCTATAAGTCTGTTTGACGCATCCACCGCTAGCCTAGCTTAGCACAAAGACTGGATGTAATTGGTTGCAGCTCGCATACTAAACCAAAATAACAAAATAACGCAAACGTTTTTCTATTTATATGTTGTGATTTGTATAGTCACAGAGTGTACAAAAAATAAAGTCAAAAGAGACACAGACCTTTTAACCGTATAAGCACTGCTACTTGGGCGAAGTGATAACTGCAGCACCGAGACGGCCATGACGAGGAGCAGAGAGTTCGTTCAGATTTGGAGTTATAGCGTCAGCAATTACTAGATAGAAAAGCATAGTTTATCATGGGTGTTCGCTTTATTGTATGAGCTGTGACAATCAAGAGGGGAGACCAGGTAATACCATGATGTTTCATTGAATTCCAACCAAAAACGCATCCTGATTTATAAATATCACAGAACATAAATAAAGAATTATTATTACAGGAATCAATATATTTTAAATGCAATTTATTAGCTGAACCAAATGTATTCAACAGCATATAATACAGTAGGCTATAATTGCATTACAGGCTAGAATAAGGGGAAGTAATAGCACAAGGCAAATTGTTTTTGCACAATGAACCCAAAGCCTAACGTACCCGTACTGGACAAGGTCACCGTTTCTAAAAAAAAAAAAAAAAAAAAAAAAAATCTGATTCATTAGCAAGGTGAAGGCTACAGTCCTCCTGAGTTTACAGCTCCGCTCATTTGTTACTGGGGCGATAGAGCGCATTCATGACAAAACAATACAAACATTAGGGCCTGCTCACATATCACGTCTTTTGCGCGCTCAAGTTCATTACTTCAAATGTATGCGCGCAGGGTGTAGGCGCGTTTTTTACGATCTGGCTAATGGCACTGTTACAGTAGGTCATCTAAAAACATAACGGAACACTTACCGCAGCCGCAGCCGTGAGCTTTGTCCTTGTCTCTGGGATGGCCGAGCACACTTCAGCACACATTTATTTTCCGTGTGGCAAATTCCATTTTTTCCAAATAGTCGTCCTCAGTGAAATATACCGAGCAAACATAATGTCCCTTGATAATCTCTTTAGGTGTGTTTGGATCAATATCCAGAGCAAGTAAGTTAGCCATTTCTTCATCAGATCAGCGTTTTCAGTTGGAATTCTGTGAAACATCATGGTATTACCTCCCCTGTTTACTGTCGCAGCTATTTACAACACAGCAAAAACCCATGACTGTAAACTACGCTTTTACTATTTATAAATTGCTGACTCTGTTACTCAAACTCTGAGGGAACTCTCTGCTCCTCTCCACGGCGTGTCTCTCAGGTGATTCGGTTATCACTCCACCCAAGTAGCAGTGCTTCGACCGTCAGAGAATATAGTTCCCAGTATTTATACGGTTAAAAGATGTCTGTGTCTCATTTGACTTTGTTTTTTGTACACTCTGTGAATATACAAATCAAAAAACGTTTGCGTTATTTTGTCACTCATTTGGATTAGTATGTGAGCTGCAACCAATTACATCCAGTCTTTGTGCCAAGCTAGGCTAGCGGTGGGTGCGTCAAACAGACTTATAGCACGCACGTAATTTTAATTTAATGCAATTTAATGTAACGTTAATTTAATGCAATTAGCATTGAAGAATCAACATTGACTCAACATGTTTTGCGGTGTTGTTTTAGAGAAAAGGTGTTCGGTGGAGGTTTATTTTTGTGGCCGGTGCACCAGGGCTGCAGGTGAACAGTTTAACTCACACAAACTGACACTTCGACATGATGTTAAACTGTCTCCTTCTAATAGTGTTCGGTTGAAGAGTGAAGTCTAGCTATAGGTGAGATTTATGGATATGAAGGGTTAAATCTGCTTGAAGAATGAATAGTGCTATTGTGATTTTCTTGGGAACATGGACAACATAAATCAGCTACTGGAGAGCGGAGGTGTGATTCAAGGTTCCTACATACAAGTTTTGTCCTTATTAAGTCCTGCTAAAAAGGAATTTTTTTCGAATGTACCCCATTTCTGAAAAACAAGCTTTTGGAAAAGAAATTGGGGAGACCTGAAAAATAGTGTCTCCGATAAAGATGATTCCCATCAGCTGTACTGTAAGTCACCTCATCTTAAACATGTTGTGTCTTTTAGAACATATACATGTAACATCAGAAGTGATGAGATTATTTGGGTGTCAAGTCAAGTCACCTTTATTTATATCGCTTTTTACAAAACATATTGTATCAAAGCAGCTTCACAGTGATACAATGAAAATAATACAACAAAGTTTGTTTCTAGAAGAAAACTGTGTCAACGTCCACCTTAAGTCAAGTCAAGTCATCTTTATTTATATAGTGTTTTTTACAATACAGATTGTATCAAAGCAGTTTCACAGTGATAACATGGAAATAATACAACAAAGATCAATAATATTGTTGAATATTAAATGCCCCCAACTAAGCAAGCCAAAAACCAAGGCAACGAACCAAAACTCCATCAGGGACAGAATAAGAGAAAAAAACCTTGGGGAGAACCCAGGCTCAGTCGGGGGCCAGTTTTCCTCTGGCCGACGAAGGAACAGTGCAATTACAAAACAAATTGGATCGGAACATTAAGAGAATTTCTCCATTTCCATCTGTTTGAAAGACGAAGTAATGACGCCGTATGGAGACGAGATGTTGAGGATCAGTGCCGATGGCTGTCGTGTCGATGAGGCCGCCACTTAAGGATGAGTCAGGATGGGTCCAGGCGCAGGTCCACCATAGAGGGTCCCTCGGGACAAACAGAGAAACTGATATTTTGATGTTCCAAGTACATCAGGATTTACGGGACGTGTTCGGAAGTCTATAGTGTTGGACTGAAAGTGGAGCCTCTTTACAGGATGAACCGCAGGGAATTATGCAGGTTTCATTTATAGTTATATGTTCACTGTCACATAGCCGGAGAAACAAATTTTGAATGGTCTCTCACTCAACACAATCATATGGATTATGAACATTTTAATTACAGCACATGAATACCATGTATTATGTTTATGATTATTGTTTTGGTGTTTTTGAAGTTTTGTTTTTCCACAACAAACAAAATAAATATATTTCTATAAACTTGTCATATACCTGTGTTTTCACATTTGGTGTGAAATGTTGGGGTGACATTACAGTGAACAAGTGTCTTTAAACAAATCACACTACATCACACAGCAGTCCCATCATGCATATCTATACTTTGTGTCTTAAGACCCACTGACCCTCAGGGATCCCAAGCAAAGACATGACAATCAGATATGTTCATAGTCAGGGAAAAGTTGGATCCGATGTAGGTAAATGTTGCTTTTGCTAAAGGTCTGTGACAAAATGTGAAGTGTGAACTTTGTGAATACAAAAAGGAGGAGGATGAATGAAAGAGAGAGTAAAAGCTCTCGGTCTGTTGGATGTGGAGTGTTAATGGTTTGCTGATTGCTGTGCAGTAACCAGCTGTTAGCAGGTAATTGCGGCTGAAGTGTGTAAAAGCCCTGATGCCTCCATCAACACTCCCAAACACACACACACACACACGCACACACACACACCCACCCACACACACACACACACACACACACACACATGCTCACATTGCTGCAATCTTTATCATATCACAGACCATTCGGCTCTACTTTAATCTCAAAATCTCATGAAGAAACATGAGTAAAGTCAAGTAATATTCTTTCTCTCTATTTTCATCGTGATGTTAGGCTCAAGTTTTGATTGTGAACGCTGAAAACCTGACAGAAAACTGGCCCACATAATGAAAAATTTTTCATTTTTCATCTCGTTGGTCTCAGAAGTCCACTAGAACTGCTTATGTATGATGTGAATTTCATATGAACCTGTTATAGAAATATAATATGAACGTTTTACTGACAAAGAGCATTTATAACCACTGGAAAAAAAATCCAAAGAAAAATCAAACTGACCCTGATATGAGATATGGAAACCTCATAGATAGATCGATCAATAGATAGACAGGTTTGTAGAGAGATTCTCTCTCTCTCATCTGTGTGAACCTTAAAGGTTGCCAGGCGACAGGGTTGCCTGGGAGCATGACTTTGATGGACAGTCACGGTGTAACAGATTGGAGCCCCTGCCGTTCACAGTTTCTCTCAGACTCGGCAGCAAAATGGCCGCCACTGCTGATCAATGACTGAGGAAGGCAATTAAACAAACTGGAGCTCAGAGAGACCCGGAGCCTTTCAAATACCTGCGGTTAGGAGCAACACAGCCACACACACGACACACGCACACATGCCCACATTCATCTCAGAGCCTGTTATTGCTGCTGGCGGCTGGCTCTCAACAGGAGAGTGATCAAGTCACATGCAGTTCAAAGAAAACTTCATCTTGTGCGGGTCAAAACAGTGAAAAAATCAAAAGTATAACCTTCTCAAACTATAACTGGAGGAAAACAGGACTATTTTTTATTACTGCTTTTTTGTGCTTTTTACATGGAATTCATACAATCTTTATTAATGGTAAAAACATGTTTCAATGCAGCACATTTACATTTACTTTTTAGCAGATGCTTTTACTGAAGCTGACCTACAAATGATAAACATCTCCTACAGATGAAACCAGACTTCTAAATGAGGTCTCTAAATGTTTGGAAGTTATTTCCCTCGTTTCAAGATGACTGAAGGTCTAGCATATACTTCACTGTGACCGGTAACACTTTACAATAAGGTTCAGTAGTTAACATTAGTTAATGTATTAACTAACATGAACTAACCATGAGCAATACATTTGTTACTGCATTTGTTCATCTTTGTTAATGTTAGTTCATGAAAATACAGCTGTTCATTCTTTGTTCACGTTCAGTTCACGGTGCATTAACTAATGTTAACAAGATTTTAATCCAGTATTAGTAAATGTTGAAAATAACATTAACAAAGATTAACAAATGCTCTATATGTGCTATTCATTATTAGTTCATATTACCTAATGTAGTTAACTAATGTTAACTAACGAACCTTATTGTAAAGTGTTACCCTGTGACCTGACTTGATGCCTCGTGTTTAAAGGCTCATGCTACAAAATACAACACGCTAGGAAACAATGATAGATGAGAGATGTTAAGACTTTGCCTTTAAAGGGCACCTATTATGCCCCTTTTTACAAGATGTAATATTTGTCTCGGGTGTCCCCAGAATGTATTTGTAAAGTTTCAGCTCAAAATACCCCATAGTAAATTTATTATAACCATTTGAAAATGTCATTTTGGGGCCTGTTTTAAAATGAGCTGTTTCGGGTGTATACCACCTTAAATGCAAATGAGCTGCATATCCCCGCCCTGCCTTTGGATGAGGGCGTAACTTAATACCTATGGCTGTTGTTACTGAGAGAGTGAGAGAAACCGCTGTTTTGAATGTCATTCAGCGTACGTTTGAATCAGAATATATAAATAGTACGAAGAGACTCAGGCAGAATAAACACAAATGAGAATGGACCAGTACGCCTCGTTATGGTTATTTGATACATTTATGTACTTATAGAGTTGTAATCGCGTACCATTTGCTATTATGGTTGTGGAACACACACACACTACCGCTGACACAATTTTAAATGAAGTTTTATTAACTAAGTTCGGGAGGAGCACGTGCAGATAATTAACACGAGTGGACAGCAATCAGCAATCAATGATAAGAGGGTACAAATAGACTCAGCAGTCTTACCTCGATCCATTGACAGTTTGCAGCATTTGGCCACGTCCGAATCTAGCTCTTCCCGTCTCGATAAAGAAATTTTCGTCCTTCGAAATCTTTGCCGCAACCCGGTGTCATCTCGTGGGCATCAGGCCAAACAAATTGTTCCTCGCGGCGAAACATCCGCAATCTATTTCCGTGTATTTCTTTAAACCGGACCATTCAATAATTCCTGCCATAGAGACAAGGCAATGCTGCTCTCTTAACGCAAAGGAACGGACCTTCCTCCAGCGTCAAGCCGCCACAACAGGCCGTAAGCTAAGCCACGCTGCAGATTTATTCCCGGCTGATCCACACTCTCAACATCTGCCGGGTCGACTCTGTGAGTGCTTAGCTCAAAGTTTTGTGTCCCTGATTGAACTGTGCATCGCTTCAATTGTCGAATGACTAGCAAGTTATGCTATCTGGACACAAATCGTGATCGGAGGATCACACGTTTTAAATAGTTCTGTAAACGATTTGCGTTCCCTAAACGCGATGCTTCTTATGGTGTAAATTCACATGTAAACAAACAGTAAGACTGGGAATCGATTCCAAAAAGAATCGATTTCGAAGGCGTCAGGAATTGAGAGTCGATTCCAAAGGTTGGAGTCGATTCCATTAAGAGGAATCGACTCCTCCTTTAATATTTTTAACACAAACCGCGGCTGTAACCGATTTTCATTTGTCAACACAATCAAGTCTCATGTAAATAAAGACTAATTCAAATTCACAGCGTCACCGTTTGGTTTACTGATTAAGAACGAACAAATCGGGAACGTGACCCTTAGAAACGACAAATAAATAAATAAAATGAGAATTAAGGGGGCTTTTACACTGGGCTCGCTTGCTGCGGTCCGAGCGCGTTTGTTCCCGACGCCCCGCAGCGTGGGTCTGGTTTCACACTCAACTCTGATTCTATCGAACCCTGGTGCGCTTGCGTGCATGCATCTTACATCATCGCAAACGCGCACGGCGCATGATAGAAAGCAGAACGCGGGTAAATATTGTGTTATTTATTTATTTATTTATTCATTTATTCATTCATTTATTTATTTCAATTTGCTGCTATTTTGCGCAGTTGAATGGACATAACAGGTTTATTGTTATAGGTTGAGCTTTATTTTACAGGTTTATTTATCAGGTTGATTTTTGCCGCTTACAAACGGACTCTTAAGGAGAAAGTGGATTTCCAAATGTGTCGCTCTGATTCCACGCACAATGCTCGAAAACACTGCAGGCTGACTCTCGCTTGTATCCAAGGTAATTCGTCAACACTATCATCCCTTATTTACTTAACGGAATACATCACAATAAGCTAAAACGCATGCGCAGGATACTTCCTGAACAAGTGCGCACCCGAGCTGCTTTCACATACATGCGAAGCGCGGCACGGTTCGGGAGCAACCGAACTCAGACCACCTCCTCCAGGTAGTTTCGGGTTCGGTACCCCAGTGCGCACTCGGGTCCCATGACTGCATTCACATTAGCGATTCTTCATGCGAATCGTGCCCCGTTACGGACTTAACTGCCAGGGTAAAAGCTCCCTAAGCTATTTTCAAACGTTAATAAAGATGCGCATAATCCTGCAAGGATTTAATCTCCCCTCTTTTTTCGCGTCTTTGATTACGCTCAAGAAGATGATCATCGGCCCGCCAGGCCCCAATCTACTTCCCCCTTCGCTCAGCTTCACACCACAGCTCAATTTACACAGGTACGTTTCTCCACTGCCACAGCAGTGACGTCTACTCTGCTCCCACTGGAGCTCTGTTTCTCTGGCTAATTTTCTACATTGCCACAGCAGTGATGTCTACTCTGCTCCCACTGGAGCTCTGTTTCTCTGGCTAATTTTCTCCACTGCCACAGCAGTGATGTCTAATCTGCTCCCACAGGAGCTCTATTTCTCTGGCTAATTTTCTACACTGCCACAGCAGTGTGGTCTCCTCTGCTCCCAAAGGATCTCTATTTCTCTGGCAAATTTTTCTCCACTGCCCCAGCAGTAATGTCTCCTCCGCTCCCACAGGAGCTCTGTTTCTCTGGCTAATTTTCTACACGGCCTCAGCAGTAATGTCTCCTCAGCTCCCACTGGAGCTCTGTTTTTCTAGCTAATTTTCTCCACTGCCACAGCAGTACGTGTCGTCTGCTCACACAGGAGCTCTTCTTCTCTGGCTAATTTTCTGCACTGCCACAGCAGTGATGTCTACTCTGCTCCCTTTGGAGCTCTTTTTCTCTGGCTAATTTTCTACACGGCCTCAGCACCGATGTCTACTCTGCTCCCACCGGAGCTCTGTTTTTCTAGCTAATTCTCTACACTGCCACAGCAGTGATGTCTCCTCTGCTCCCACAGGAGCTCTTTTTCTCCAGTTAAGTTCTCCACTGCCACAGCAGTATGTGTCCTCTGCTCCCTCAGGAGCTCTGTTTCTCTGGCTAATTTCCTACACTGCTATAGCAGTTATGTCTTCTCTCCAGTACCTCACTATTCAAAATTACTATTCCTGTTAAAACCCCTAATGGATTATTTTCTCTGCTCTGCGGATGCTTTCCAAAGCTACGTCAGGACCAACCAGCTCCACAAAGGCCCACCAAACAATAAATAAAATAAAATTCCTTTCCTGTCTCTCCGTCCAGCGAACATTGGTTTCACAGCGGACGGAGTGAAAGCTTTCCCAGTAGAGCACTTACATTTTCTCTTTCGTCCAGCGAGCATTTGGTCTCACAGCGGACGGAGTACGAGAAAATCTCCTGGACAAACTCTCATTTTCCTCTTTCCGTCCAGCGAGCATTTGGTCTCACAGCGGACGGAGTGAGAGCTTCCCCAGTAGAGCACTTACATTTTCTCTTTCATCCAGCGAGCATTGGTCTCACAGCGGACGGAGTATGAGAAAATCTCCTGGACAAGCTCTCATTTTCCTCTTTTCCGTTTTCCTCTTTCCGTCAAGCGAGCATTTGGTTTCGCAGCGGACGGAGCGAAAGCATTCCCAGTAGAGCACTTACATTTTCTCTTTCATCCAGCGAGCATTGGTCTCACAGCGGACGGAGTACGAGAAAATCTCCTGGTCAAACTCTCATTTTCCTCTTTCCGTCCAGCGAGCATTGGTCTCCCAGCGGACTTTGCATAATTCTGTCCAGCGAGCATTAATCTCCCAGCGGACATTGCATAATTCTGTCCAGCGAGCATTAGTCTCCCAGCGGACATCGCATAATTCTGTCCAGCGAGCATTTGGTCTCCCAGCGGACATTGCATAATTCTGTCCAGCGAGCATTGGTCTCCCAGCGGACATCGCATAGTTCTGTCCAGCGAGCATTGGTCTCCCAGCGGACATTGCAAGCATCTATGTTTTCTCCTTTTTCTGTCCAGCGAGCATTGGTCTCCCAGCGGACATTGCATGCATCTATGTTTCCTCTTCTTCTGTCCAGCGAGCATTGGTCTCCCAGCGGACGCATGCACCTTACCTTTAACCTTCCGTCCAGCGAGCATCAGTCTCCCAGCGGACGTTCTACATACCTACCTCTATCACTTTCCCGTCCAGCGAGCATCGGTGCTCACAGCGGACGTATGCACCTACCTCTAACTTTTCCGTCCAGCGAGCGTCAGTCTCCCAGCGGACGGACTAAGCGCCTAGCTCCAAACTCTCTAGTCCAGCGAGCATCAGCTCTCCCAGTGGACATACTAAGCGCCTAGCTCCAAACTCTCTAGTCCAGCGAGCGTCAGTCTCCCAGCGGACGGACTAAGCGCCTAGCTCCAAACTCTCTAGTCCAGCGAGCATCAGTCTCCCAGCGGACGTATGCACTTACCTTTAACTTTTCCGTCCAGCGAGCATCGGTCTCCCAGCGGACGCACTAAGCGCCTAGCTCCAAACTCCTCTCGTCCAGCGAGCATCAGTCTCCCAGCGGACGCATGCACTTAACCTTTAACTTTTCCGTCCAGCGAGCATCGGTCTCCCAGCGGACGTACCAAGCGCCTAGCTCCAAACTCTCTAGTCCAGCGAGCATCAGTCTCCCAGCAGACGTACCAAGCGCCTAGCTCCAAACCCTCTAGTCCAGCGAGCATCAGTCTCCCAGCGGACGTACGTAAGCGCTGAGCTCCAAACTCTCTAGTCCAGTGAGCATCAGTCTCCCAGCGGACATATGCACTTACCTTTAACTTTCCCGTCCAGCGAGCAGCAGTCTCCCAGCGGACGTATGCACTTACCTTTAACTTTTTCGTCCAGCGAGCATCGGTCTCCCAGCGGACGTACTAAGCGCCTAGCTCCAAACTCTCTAGTCCAGCGAGCATCAATCTCCCAGCGGACGTATGCACTTACCTTTAACCTTCCGTCCAGCGAGCATCAGTCTCCCAGCGGACGCTCTACATACCTACCTCTATCACTTTCCCGTCCAGCGAGCATCGGTCTCACAGCGGACGTATGCACCTACCTCTAACTTTTCCGTCCAGCGAGCGTCAGTCTCCCAGCGGACGTTCTTCACACTGATCTCTATCACTGTCCCGTCCAGCGAGCACTTGGTCTCCCAGCAGACGCACTTCGTACTTTTATCTAACTCTCCCCTGTCCAGCGAGCACTTGCCTCCCAGCGGACACAGCACGTACTCTATCTTTCCATTTCCTCCGTCCAGCGAGTCGGTCAAAGAGATCAAGCTATCGAAAAGCCAGCCCGCCAAATTCCCTGCGTCTTTGGGGGGGTCTATAGTCCGGCGGCTGTCCTTTTGCTCTTTATGCTTTTTGGGGGAGTACTCTGGGTTCGGGCCGGATTCCGAGCTCGGAGCCCTCCCTCCGGACAGCACGCCAAATACGCATTAAATTTTATTCCTTAATTATATGTAAGTGTGAACTCGTGAAATGAAGTTTTATTAACTAAGTTCGGGAGGAGCACGTGCAGATAATTAACACGAGTGGACAGCAATCAGCAATCAATGATAAGAGGGTACAAATAGACTCAGCAGTCTTACCTCGATCCATTGACAGTTTGCAGCATCCCTCCTCCACCCCATCTCCACACTCCTAGTTCTCCACACTCAAAAATCACTTACATACGGGGGGAGTACTCTGGGTTCGGGCCGAATTCCGAGCTCGGAGCCCTCCCTCCGGACAGCACGCCAAATACGCATTAAATCTTATTCCTTAATTATATGTAAGTGTGAACTCGTGAAACTACATACACATTCTGTGATAAAGTTTGCTACGCACAAGCGAAATTACAGTTATGCGAGGGACCTTTGGCTTCATGTTTACTTGTCATACAGGTGCTTCTGTGGCAAATGTGAGGAGATGGCTGACTTACAGAACAACAACATATATGCAGTTTTTAATACAATATGTTTAAATATATATATATATATATATATATATACTGTATATACTATATATATATATTCATAAACGTGTGGTTACACACTATACAAACAAGGTTTAAATTATGTCGACAACGACGACAACAATTTTAGACGCATTTGTTGTTGAATTGTCTGACATTGACTGAAATGGCTATTTGCTCAAAAATCATAAAATACACTTACTGTTACTGGAGGTGATGGTGGATCGCAAACAGTAGACGACGAATCCACACTTGAGGATTAACTTTTAAGCCACAACAACAGGATTAAGGCAAAACCTCCGCAATCTCTGATTTGGCAGGCATAATTTCCACTGTCTTTGATTCAGCGGGAGCTATATGGGGTGCAGACTTGACAAGACTCACGTGGACAACAGGCACAACAGCTGCGGTGCAGAGAGCAGATTCGAAGGATCTGGCGTGAGGCATGGTCTTTCTGGTCGATCGCACTGATATCAGGTGAGGGTCCATTGTGCTGGATATCATCATATAAAGTCTAGTGACTGATTGGATGGGGCTTACGTGAAGCGCAGGCTCAACAGGAACGGTGCGGAGAGCGGATTCGAGGGATCCGGCGTGAGGCACTGTCCTAACAGTGTCGACACGAAGAGCTGACTGCACAGGCATGACGAAACATGAAGGCTTGACTGGTCTGATGTGAGGCACTTGTTTATCCGCTTCCTCACCTTCCTGGACATCATCGAACATTGCTTGAAAGTGCTGCATGAATACCTCGAATGAGGGGAAGGCGGATCCATCCGCTTTCCAGACCGCAACGAGCCAATCCAATGCGCAGCCAGAAAGCAGCGAACAAACAAAGGCGATTTTGTTGGCATCAGTAGGGTAAAGCGAATGCTGCTGGGCTAAATACAGAGAGCATCTGAAAACAAAGTCTTTGCATTTACCAGGATCTCCAGTGAACTTTTCGGGGAATACAATGTGAGGGCTCGTACTTTCGATAGTCAGAGGCTCAGAATCTTGTGTTGGTGCAGGAGATGCTGATGCATTTAGATGAAGCCACAGCAGACTTTTGCAGAGACTGAACAGCCCTGAGCATTTCCTCCGTTACTGAGGTCAGTCGAGACAGCTGGAACTGATGCGTGGCGAGCAGGGAAGCTCGAGCAGTGACTGCAGCAGACAGAGTAGACATTGCTGCTGGATCTTCTGTTGGTGAAGGATTCTGTTATCAAGGAGATGACAGAGGCAGATCCAAGTGCAACAATTTATTCAAATCTAAGACTTTGTCAATGACAAAGAATTAGCATCAACAGATTCAGGGTTAAACAAAGGCGTGTCGATAACCAGGCTGTAGATCAAGGGCGGGCTGCAGGCAAACGGAATCCAGAAACAGGCAGAGGGTCACTAGGCAGGCTGCAGACAATCACAGAGATCCACCAAGGCAAGAGTCAAGACACAGATAGGCAAGGAAAACCAGGAATGCTCAGATAGGCAAGGAAAACCAGGAATGCTCAGACATGCATACAACAGTGAAAACAATCCTTCACAACCAGACGCCAGGTTAACAAGCCAGATATAGGTTAACTAATCAGAGTTGAATCAGAACAGGTGATAGTCAATCAGCAATCAATCAGCAGCAGTCCTACATACTAGGAAGCAATTATATGAGTCCATAAACATGAAAAGGGGCACTGAAACTGGAGTAGGTATATTCCAGAAGGGCTGGCTACCGGTAACAGTCGTCTCTTCACAGGCGTTGGGGCATCTGAATTGCCCCAAAAAATATAAGGAACTTATTAGTAATTAATAAATAATTATTAGATAGTCCTTCAGGAATTACTTAGAACCTGTAAAGTGACAATATAGGGAGCCCATTAGTAGTTAATAAATAATTACCACATACTTCTGACTCAAATCAAACTTACTGTAAAAAAAAAAAAAAAAAATATATATATATATATATATATATATATATATATATATATATATATATATATATATATCAAAATTAAATGTTACATTTCTCCAACTAAGCAAGCCAAAAGCCAATGGCGACAAAGGCGAAGAGAGGCGAAAAAGGCAACAGTGGCAAGGAACCAAAACTCCATCAGGTGACAGAATGGAGAAAAAAACCTTGGGAGAACCCAGGCTCAGTAGATGTGGCTACCGCGATATTGCCGGAACTTGAATGGTGCAAAAGAAGTTTAAAATGTATAAGAACTAAGTATAATAATAAGGTGTAATATGCGTGATATGTTTTTGCTTATTTGGAGATCATAGCCTATAGGTAAATGTCTGCACTTATCTTTTTTATTAGTGCTGAAGAATGACAAAGTGACTACTGTGTATGACTGTTAATTAGTAGTTACTTCATAGTTATTTTTCTTGAACCTTAATTAATAGATAATTAATAGTAGTTCTTCAGGAGGTATGACAGAATTCATTAACTATTGATTAACTAACTGATACTTCACACAATCATAAAATTATATTACATTCTGATTAGTTAACACATCTTCCTTAGTAGTTAACAGTAGTGACTTAAGTGTTAATAAAGAATTACCTATTAGTTCTCCATTAATTCCTTATTAGTTATGCAGTAAGTAAGATACAGTATTCTAAAGTGTTACCGTTTTGTTTAACCTAACCTTTCCCTTAAATAAAAAATGAGAAATAACACTTCATTTCAACATTAACTCACCCATTACAGTCTCATGAAAAGTATGAACTAGAACTCTTTTTTCTTCCTTGTTGTTTGTTCATCATCTTCACTTTCTTTTCACAAAGCATTATTTTGCTTTGCTTCAGGCTATGATAAAGAGACATCCACTGCATTGTGTGTTTGTGCATTTGGGGGCGGAGCAATGGAGGGAGGGGTGTGTTTGTTTGGATCTGTTTCGGGAAATCACATACTGTGCCTTTGAGCAAACTTCTTTTTACAAATGTAGGTGTATTTTTTTTACCTCTGATTACCTCATGCCACAGTTAATCAGACATGTGTCTGTATTGCTATTTTATACAGCAGAATAAAAGTATGTAAATAAACATGAAAAAACGTTTTTTTTTTAAAGTGACTCTAAAGAGGCTCTTGTGTGATCTAGCAAATGACAGCTTAGGCTTCTTCAGTGAAAGCTATTAGTGTATTCAGATTATTACTGATTATTATGAGCAGACATTCACACTAACAGAAATTGCTCTTCTCTTTCAGATTAAGTTTCAGAGGTTGTTTGAGAATTTAACAAGTGTAAAGTTGATAACTTACAATCACATCAGCACTGAGGCTGTCAGCCAGATAAATCAGTCCGCTGTGGAAATGCCAGTGTCATCAGGAGCACATCAGTCACACATCAGACCACTGCTTTGTTTCCCTGAAATGTCATGACCCCAGATAAAAGTGCCATTGTTTGCTATTTGAGATACAAGCACCAGTACACAAGTTAATTAGAAATTAGTAATGTAGAGAAGCCGTTGGTGTGTGTAAGACAGTAATTGATCTGGTGTCCATGCAAGCATGCGCTGTAAGTTTGTGTTCGGATATCTTCCCTCTTGTATAACCCAGTGCCTGTTGTCTGTTATCTTTACAATAGAGTCTTGTGTGGAAGTGATCTTGCTTTGCTGCCTAAAGAACAGGATAGAGACGTCTGAATAATCTACACACTTAGTTCATTTGGGGCATTTGATTCGGAACCTGGTGTGTATTTTTCCTTTAGTTCTCTTTGTTTATTTGCATATTAGCATATTCTGTCATGATAATCTATAAATCGCTCGTATAGGAACTGACTGCTTGTGAGATCTATTGAATGTGAAAGATGGATGAACAGTTCGAGTCGACTCACAAATGTGCTTGACTACAACAGCTCTTCCTCTTCTCAACATGGACTGCGTGTTCCCGGGGGCGGGGTTATGTAAATGAGGGTTAATGATGTCACTAACCTGGAAGGATGCTTGTGTAGTCCCTACCGGCTTTGAACTTTAAGCGTTGTAACTTTGCAGATGTTGTTTATGCTACAAACCGCAACATTACACACTAACTACAGTTAGAAAAGTGAAATGATAATCAACCCCCCTTTAATTTAACAGTGACAAGTGTAAAAAGATTTTGAAAGAATTTGAAATTGGCTTAAAGGGATACTCCACCGATTTCCTTTATTAAAGTATGTTATTCCCTTAACTAAGACGAGCTGATACATACCACTCTCGTCTCAGTGCGTGCACTCAATTGCTCTGGTGCCGCGTAAAACTTTGTTAGCCCTCAGCTTAACCCAGTTGATTCAGGATCCAAGCAGAAGTGACCAAAAACCTCCACATTTTCCCTATTTAAATACAGTTACACAAGTAGCTTAACTCGAACAAGAAATGGTGACACAATATTAAAAATGGTACGCTTTTCTAAGCATGTAAAGTGGATAACTATAATGAATGGCGGACTACCATAGCAAGTGCTTGGGAGCACTTTGACTCGGCGCAGTAATATCATCACTCGTGAAAATGCTCTCCGTCTCCTCTCTCCGGAGTGATAATATTTCTGCGCCGAGTCCATAGATATATATGCGCCAAATCAGAATAATAAAGACACAGATAAACATAAGGAAGAGAGTAATAAAAGACAACTTACATGTGCACTTTGTTCTGTCTGTGCTTTGAAAATAGATGCGACGGCCGTATCTTTCAGTCGTAGTAACGTTCCCGTCTTTCTGGGCACATATTCCATTTTTTCAAAGTAGTCCTCTGGTGCAAAGTGCTCTTCGCAAACACAAAACTGTTTTATTTTGTAGAGAGGCTTTGATGAGCAGTTAGCCATTTATATCTCAGTTCCACATTCAATGGATTTCTGTGAAACATTACATTCAGTGTACATGTTCTTTGCTTGTTCTCACAACCTTTTGCTAATGCAGGTAATTACTGATGTTTGCTGTAACTTCTCAAAATAAATAGTCCTAAAGCGAAGACACTCGGTGCAGGTCACGTCCGGTATGTTCTTCTTCTGTTTTTGACGCATTGAGCGCCAATATGTTACGGAAAGTCGTGGGATTTCATGTGTTGCGTGACGTCTTCTGCGCCCAAGTAGTAGTGCTTCGCACTATGCTTCCCCCTAATATAGTCCCAAGTCAATATCTGCCTAGGAAATCGCCTAGTGTTAATCTGCATCGAAATTTGTACTTCGTTGTGAATACGCAGGCCACACGAAGTAATTTCGTGGGTTTGTTTATTATTTATCACTTTTACTCAGGACATGCTTGCTGGCAACAAATGATTCCATTCATTGTGCTAAGCTAAGCTAGCGCCGACCCTGTCAAACTAAAACAATGCATGCACTGAGACAAAATGCATTTGCATACATATCTAAATGTAGGAAAGGATGTGAATAGGCACTATTTCAAAAAACGGTGGAGTTTTCCTTTAATTGTTCCTCATCTGGACTGCACGTAAAGATGCTGATAAAACTTTTATTAATTAACGGTGGAGTGAATTTTGTGATTCTACGAACCCAGGAACACACTGTACATGTGATTCAGTCAGTCGCATGATTGTTTTTTGTAAAAAAAAAGTTATATGTTTGAAAAAAAAATAATAATTAGTATATATATATATATAAATGCTTTTATCCAAAGCGACTTACAAATTGCTATATATGTCAGAGGTCGCACGCCTTCTGAGAGTAACTAGGGGTTAAGTGTCTTGCTCAGGGACACATTGGTGTATCACAGTGGATTCAAACCCAGGTCTCTCACACCAAAGGCATTGCGTCTTATCCACTGTGCCATCACCCCATGGTGTCTTTTCCTGTCTATATCTCAAAATGATGGATGTAATTTTAAAAATGTGGAAATTAGCAAGAATAAATTTAATACAGCTTTTTATTTACTTGAGGTAAACAAAGATGTTTGGTTTCTATTTTTCATAATATTATAAGCCTGCCATAATCATAACAGCCCATTTCAAATGTTCACAATTACTTTGTAAGTTAAAGTGTAGGCTACATCTTTAAAATGCATAATTACAGTGAAGCGCAGTGAAAACTCTTCTGTAAAGTCAGTGATGTGGATTGTAACAGCAATAAAATCACAGACTAGCCCCTGCTAAATGTTGAACATTTCTTATGACCCCATGAGAAACAATTACTGTGCCAAATAGGCTCAAGTGAAGTGCCATTGGAAATGACATCAAACAATGTTTTCACTGAGGTTAGAGTGCTTTTCCAGTCATCATTTTCAAGTAGTAAAGGCTAACACTTTATTTCGATAGTCACTTTAGATGTTCTACTAATTATAAGTAACTTTTCAACTACATGTCAATTAACTCGCCTTAGAGTATTAAGTAAATTATTGTAGACTGTCAGTAGACTCTAAGGTTATGGTTAGGTGTTAGGCTTGGGGTTAGGGGAACTTGTTTTAGTTGGGGTTAGGCGATTACAAGTTTACTTGTAATCACCAAGTTGCTTATAGTCAGTTGAATGTCTGTTGGGGGACCAACAAAATAAAGTGTTACCCAATAAAGTTGTCTGGAACGCACCATGACCCATAAAGGGCGAGCAAAAGCGGCCGAAGGCTGTGGATGATTGATCGACAGGTGTGTTAAGGTGGATTTCAATGGAAAGGTCAGTGGAATGGTGTGTGTGTGAGTGTCCGTGTGCGATACGTGTGTGTGTGTGTGTGTTGCAGTCACGACCCAAGCAAGCACACTCTCAATTCTTGTTTGTTTTCATTCAGAATATGCTAATATAGCTAGGAGTACTGAAGCATTATGCCTCTCTGCAATTATTGACATTTGTGAATGTGGTACATGCTTGGTGCAGTCATTGAAGGACGAGGTGAATGATACAACCACATTAGCACAGAATTCTGGAATGGAAACCTCAACTCAACACTGGGGTGTGTGAGAAGCAATCTAGAGACTGCTCTTATTCAAGGCAAATTAATAGAGCTGATTTATCTGCACCCCAAAGGAGAGCAAGAGCGAGTGCACGCGATGGGTGATTATCTGAAACATCTAATGGAGGCTTCTTATTCACTGCTGAAGTAAGCCATAGCAACAGGAAGCAGCCACAGACACAAGATGGCAGGTTGGGGCAGGGAAGAGAATTTGCTGCACCAACCAAATACTGCATATTCCTTTAAGAACAGCATATGACACAGTATGCAATACTGACCTCAATACACACACGGTTTATTTCACAGAGTCGAGATTTTAAATAACCATTGTTACTCTTGGCTCTCCAGTCTAATAATGAGTCACGGATAAAAGATATCTACGAAAACCAGGCAGACTGACTTCCTTACCTAGATATTATATAGGGACTGTGTCTGTTCCCCAAATTTGGAAATCCAAAAAACCTCAGGTTAAAAATTGAATTGATGTTCAGCAAATAAAAAAACAGATATAATACAGATGAGCAAATGATAAAACTTGGGTTGCTGAATATTCGATCCCTTACTGTAAAATCACTCATAGTTAATGATATGTATCTATTTATCTGTTTATGTTAATACATTTTAGGTGATGGTGGAGGGAACAATGTTAATGCCATCTACTATTGATGTTTATAAAGGGGGCAAGATCAAAATAAGAATATTATTCTTCCATCTGCTCCTTTCTGATCATGGAAATGTAAAGGAAATTTCAAATTAATTGTGTGTGATTGGTATAAGATAATGCATTTTCATGAAAAGAAATAAATAAAGAAGATATGATTTCAGATTATAATCTAGATGTGCTGTGTTTGACAGAAACCTGGCTAAAAACAAACGATTACACAACTTTAAATGAGTCCACCCGGAAGATTACAGTTACAAACATGAACCTCGTCTGAAAGGCAAAGGGGGAGGTGTTGCTGTAATGTATAGTAATATCCTCAAACCCACTAAGAAATCTAGTTTTAAAAATACTTATTTTGAAGTATTGGGGCTTAGTGTAAAAATATATAGTGTAAATGATAAATCACGTTTGAGAATTCTGCTGGCTACTGTATACAGGCCACCAGGGCACCATAAATATTTTATCAAAGAATTTGCTGACTTTCTGTTGGCTCCATTATATTTAAGTGTATTTTTTGTTTGTGACACTAGAGGGTGTATGAGTATTTTGAGTAAGCTGATAATGAGTTACAGGTGCACTGATGGAAGGTCAACAAACTTTTTGACCGTGCTTTGTGAAGAGTTGGATTGTGCTCATGCCTAACAGTATATTTTGAATCAGATATTTTGGTTTAATGTTTATTTTCGTTTTATTTGTTGTTTGCAATGCCAAATGGACAATAAATAGATTTGTCTTATCCGAAATTTAATCTGAAGGTGTGGACAATATTGATTTTGTTTAACACAAAGCCACGCGTCAGAAACTACTAATGAAACGATCTGCATCACTACACTTTCTATCAGAGTTAGTCCTGGCTGCAGATAAAGTACTAATAGTTGGTGGTTTTAATATACATGTAGATAATGAAAAAGATGCATTGGGATTGGCATTTAAAGACATTATAAACTCAATTGGAGTTAGACAACACAGTGTTCAAGACCCACTCATTGTCGTAATCATACTCTAGATCTAATATTATCACATGGAATAGATGCTGATGCCGTTGAAATACTGCAGCAGAGCGATGACATCTCAGATCACTATCTAGTCTCATGTAAACTTCACTTAGCCAAAGCAGCAAAGCCGACTCCGTGTTATAAATATGTTAGACCTATAACTTCTGCTACTAAAGATTGCTTTATCAATAATACTTCCTAATCAGTTTCTGTCACGGTAGACATTTCTCTCTGTTTCCTTACTAGTCTCAGATGTTTATGTCTTTGCTATGAATGCACGTGTGTAGAGGGGTGTGTCTGTATGACATCACTTGATCCGCTCCAGCTGCCCATCATTACTTCACCAGCTGCAGTCGATCATCACCACTCCATTTATACTCACCGTTGTTCTCTCATCCTTGTCAGATCGTTGTCTCATGTGGTCCGTGTTGGTGTTCCGGTGTCCAGTTCCTGCCTTGTGTTCCTGTGTCTTCGTTGGAAGTTGAGTGTTCTTCGTTCCACCATTCACCGTCTCTTCACTGCACTCTTCACGGATCCTGACCATCTTGTCCCTGCGTCACCCTTGTCATCTGCTGCACTGTCGATCCGTACCCCCTGTCAATAAAGAGTCAACCTGCACTTGCTTCCTGTTATTATTCCAGAAAGCGTGACAGAACGATCTGACCAGGATGGAAGCAGCAGGTTCACAGGAGATATCCATGGACGAGTTTATTCATCACAGCTCCAGGAGAATGGATGCCCAGCAGAAAGGGATCAGCGATACGAGGTCACAGCAGTGCAAGCCTTGGTGACGCAGGTGTCCGAGCTCACCCAGCATATCCAACGGCTTCAGATTCCCACTGCGCCGCCCACGCCGGCCGTTCCCCCACCACTTCCAGAGAGATCCGCTATGTCGGAACCCCGTTTGCCGGTACCGGAACATTATTCCGAGAGAACCAGCATTCTGTAGAGCATTCCTGACCCGTTGCACGATGCATTTCGCTCTGCAACCACGCACGTTCGAGAACTGAACAGGCTAAAGTGGCTTTTGTACTAACTCTGCTTACAGGAAAGCAGCGCTCTGGGGACGGCGGTGTGGGAGAATCAGAATCCATGCTGCGCCTCGATTCCAGACCCTCGCCGCAGAATGGAGAAAGGTTTCGAGCCGAGCTGTCTTGGGAAGGGAAGCAGCCAGAACATTGACGGAATTACGGACAAGGAGAAAAATCCGTCTCTGACTTTTCCATCGAATTCCGGACCTTGGGGGCGAGAGTGCGGCTGGAAGCGGAGGAGGCGCAGTGGGACATGTTCCTGCATGGGCTGCTGCTGACCACGTCCAGAGAGAGATCTATGCCCTGGATCTCCCCACCACACTGAACGGATTGAGTAGACCTCGGCCCTGCGGGTGGACGCACGCGTCTCTCGAGGATGGAGCGACGAGTCCCCGCCCACTCGTCCATCGGGAGGAGCCGACGCTTCCCAGATCCAGCGGCAGGGGCGTGGTCAGCCCCGTACTCGATCCCGAGCCCATGCCAGGTGGGTAAAGCTCGGCTTTCCCGGGGAGGAGAGGGAGAGGCGGAGAGTCCCAGGGCCTTTGCCTTTATTGTGGAGGAGCGGGACATTATGCGTACAACTGCCCGGTAAAAGGCCAAGCCCGATGGTAAACTTGAGGCTACTCTGAGTCAGAATCTCCGCCAGGAAGACCTCATCGATTACATCTACCTCCACGCTCCTCCACGGTTCAGACTCAAGATGGTACAGTCCACCAAGCACGATATACTAGGCACTACCTGGATTCTGGCGGAAGGTAATCATTTATGGATTATGACTTCGCTACTACACTTCAGATTCCCCTCACGACCCCTCACTCACCGGATTTCCGCTCATGCTTTAAATGGTAAAGAACTCCCATCATCTCTCACACCACTGAAGACATCACACTTATTTACATCTGGCAACCACACAGAGCTATTCTTTTTATATTTTGGATTCACCCCTTGGCACCCGTGGTTCTCAGTCATCTCCTGGCTGATTAAACACAACCCTCATGTGGACTGGATTAATAAAGCTGTGCTGAGAGTGGAACAAGGAATGTCATAAGTCTTGTTCTTGTGTCTGCTTGTTCGTCTGTACCCGTTTCTGTGTTACAGGAGGAGGCAGGGGATTGTTGTCACGTGCCCGTGGAGTATCTGGACCTGAAGGAAGTGTTCAGTAAGTCTTGCGCTGCTTCTCTCCCTCCGCATCGTCCCTATGACTGTGCTATAGATTTACTGCCAGGTAAGTCTGGCCTAAAGGCAAATATATTCACTTCGATTCCTGAAAGAGAGGCTATGGAGAAATATATTTCTGATTCTCTAGCAGCCAAGTTCACTCGCCCTTCCTCTTCTCCAGCGGGGCGGGTTCTTTTTTGTGGGGAAGAGAGATGGATCGATTGCGACCTTGCATTGATTACCAAGGGTTGAATAACATAGCGTAAAGAATACTTATCCTTTGCCGTTGATGTCTTCAGCCTTAGAGAGGTTGCAAGGAGCATCTATCTTCACAAAACTGGACTTACGTAACAGCTTATCATTTGGTCCGCATTAGGGAGGGTGATGAATGGAAAACTGCTTTTAACACCCCTAGGGACACTTTGAATATTTGGTTATGCCGTTCGGGCTGTCCAACTCCCAGCAGTTTTCCAGGCACTGGTCAATGACGTGCTTGAGATATGATCGATCAGTTCATATATGTTTACCTGGATGACATATTGATTTTTTCTTCATCTCTCCAGGAACATGTGCAGCACAGTCTGACGAGTGCTTCAGAGGTTGTGAGAATGGGCTTTTTGTAGAGGCGGAGAACTGCGAATTTCATGCACAGTCTGTTCCCTTTCTAGGGTACATGATCTGATCCAGAGGGAATGCGGATGGACCCTGAGAAGATCAAGGCTGTGGTTGATTGGCCAAGTCCAGATTCACGCAAGGCCCTGTTGAGGTTTCTGGGGTTCGCCACAATTTTACCGCGTTTTATTCGCAATTTCAGCCAGCTAGTCGCAGCCTCTGACCGCCTTGACCTCCCCCAAACTGCGTTCAGGTGGTCTGACTCAGCAGAGGCTGTGTTCTCTAAACTGAAAGCCGCTTTGTTTCAGCTCCAGTCTCATAGCCCTGACTACATCACGTCAGTTCGTGGTGAAGGTCGACGCGTCAGAGGTGGGAGTAGGAGCAGGTGTTATGCCAGCGTTCACCTGTGGACGACAAGATGCACCCTTGCGCGTTTTACACATCGTTTATCCCAGCCAACGCAATTATGACATTGGTAACAGAGAGTTGTTGGCAGTCAGAGTTGCACGTTGAAGAATGGCGTGCACTGGTTAGAAGGGTCAGGGGTACCTTTTCTAGTTCTGGACCAATCATAAGAATCTCGAGTACATTCGAACTGCTGAAAGATTGAACTCACAGGCAGGCTGAGTGGGCACTTTTTTTCAAGTCGTTTGATTTTACACTCTCTTACCGATCCAAGGTTCCAAGAACATCAAACCAGACTCATTATCGCAGCATATTTGATTTTTCCAACGCCGTCTACTCCAGAGTGTATTTTACCCGAAACCATATTTGTTTCAGACACTCACATGGAAGATCGAAGCGAAGGTCAAGAGAGCCTTAGAAGGGGTAGCAGCCTCACGCCAAGGTGCCCACCGAACCGGTTATTTGTGCCGGAGGGATTACGGTCTGACGTTATCCAGTGGGGTCACAGTTCCAACGTAACTTGTCATCCAGGAGTCAATCGCACTGGGTTTTCAGTCAAGCAACGATTTTGGTGGCCACGTGTGGCTCGCGACATTCACGATTTTGTTTTGGCTTGCTCAGTTTGCGCCATTGGTAAGTCTTCCAATCAACCTCCAGATGGGTTACTTCAGCCGCTGCCGGTGCCTTCGAGAACCCTGGTCCCATATCGCTCTAGATTTCATTACCGCCCTCCCACCCTCCCAGGGTAACACAGTGGTTTTAACTGTGGTGGACCAATTCTCGAAGGCAGCACATTTCATTCCCTTACCAAATTGCCAGTCAGCTAAGGAGACAGCGGTACACGATCGTCAGATCACGTCTTTCGGTTACATGGCCTCCCGGATAGACGTGGTTTCCGACCGGGGTTCCCAATTTGTGTCCAAATTTTGGCGAGAATTTTGTAGATTACTGGGGGCGACTGTTCAGTCTGTCCTCTGGGTTTCATCCCCAGAGCAATGGTCAAACTGAGAGAGCCAACCAGGATTTGGAAAGAACGTTGCGATGTTTGGTTTCCAAGAATCCTTCCTCATGGAGCCAGCAACTGTCTATGGTGGAGTACGCCCACAATACGTTACCAGTGTCATCTACGGGCCTATCTCCGTTTGAGTGTAGTGTAGGTTACCAACCACCTATTTTTCCTAGTCTGGAATCCGAAGTCCGCGGTTCCCTCCGCCCACGCCTTCATCCAGAGGTGTCATCGCACTTGGACTAGAGCCCGTGAGACTCTACTCCAAGTGGGCGGCACGCACCAAGGTCAAGGCCGATCGCCACCGGCGGAGACCTCCCGTATACGTCGTCGGTTCTAAAGTGTGGCTTTCTACTAAGAATATTCCTCTCCGATCCGTCTCGAAATAAACTTGCTCCCAAATTTATTGGCCCGTTTGCTGTCACCAAAATCGTTCAGTCCGGTGGCAATCCGCCTCAAACTTCCTCCTGCGTACAGGAGAATTCATCCCGTGTTCCATGTATCCAAAGTCAAGCCCGTGTTTTATGCCCGCATTAATCCGCCAGTCCCGGTTTCCCCACCGCCGCGACTCGTAGATGGGGAACCATCCTATTCGGTCAATCGTATTCTGGATTCTAGACGGAGGGGACGCGGATTTCAGTACTTGGTGGATTGGGAAGGTTACGGTCCGGAGGAGAGAAGTTGGGTTCCTGCTAGAGACATTCTGGATCACTCTCTTATTGATGATTACAATCAACAGGTAAGGGAGTCTGAGAACGCCAGGAGGCGTTCTTAGGAGGAGGGGTACTGTCACGGTAGACATTTTCTCTGTTTCCTTCTAGTCTCGTGTTTATGTTGTTGTATGAATGCACGTGTGTGAGGGGTGTGTCTGTATGACATCACTTGATCCGCTCCAGCTGCCCATCATTACTTCACCAGCTGCAGTCGATCATCACCACTCCATTTATACTCACCGTTGTTCTCTCATCCTTGTCAGATCGTTGTCTCATGTGGTCCGTGTTGGTGTTCCGGTGTCCAGTTCCTGCCTTGTGTTCCTGTGTCTTCGTTGGAAGTTGAGTGTTCTTCGTTCCACCATTCACCGTCTCTTCACTGCACTCTTCACGGATCCTGACCATCTTGTCCCTGCGTCACCCTTGTCATCTGCTGCACTGTCGATCCGTACCCCCTGTCAATAAAGAGTCAACCTGCACTTGCTTCCTGTTATTATTCCAGAAAGCGTGACAGTTTCATCATCTCAGCATCCTGGATAGCTTAGAAGAACTTGATTTTGAAACAAAAACTGTTGACTCTCTCTTTTCCAGCACTTTAGATGCAGTTGCTCCGTTAGGGTTAAAGGAGATTAAAGAAAATAGTCCAACGCTGTGGTACAACGAGCACACTCAGGCCCTTAAGAGAGCAGCCAGAAAAATGGAGCGTAGAAATGACATAGAAATAAGCGCAGAAATGAAATTGCTAGGTCTGCTTATTTTTCAAACCTATTAGAAGAAAATAAACATAATCCTAAATATCTATTTGAAACAGTGGCTAAACTAACGAAAAAGAAAGCTTCAAGCCCAGTAGTGTCCAAGCAACACAGCAGTAATGACTTTATGAACTTCTTCACTTATAAGATTGATAATATCAGGGACAAAATTATAACTATGCCACTGTCTACTACAGTATCGCATCAGGGGGTGCATTGTTGTCTCCCTGAGGAAAGATTTGGTTCATTTGCTGGTATAGGAGAGGAAGCATTTTGCAAACTCTTAAATCAACAACTTGTATGCTAGACCCTATACCGACTAAACTCCTGAAGGAGATGCTTCCAGAGGTCATAGATCCTCTTCTTAATATCATCAATTCATCTTTGTCGCTAGGATATGTACCAAAAGCCTTTAAGCTAGCTATGATAAAACCACTTGTTAAAAATTTGATACTACAAAATTAGTCAATTACAGGCCAATCTCGAATCTACCTTTTCTGTCAAAGATATTAGAAAAAACATTATCCCCACAACTGTGTTCCTTTCTTTGAAAGAAATGATATCTGCGATGATTTTCAATCAGGATTTAGACCGTGCCATAGTACCGAGACAGCTCTCATTAGAGTCACAAATGATTTGCTCTTATCATCCGATCGTGGTTGTATCTCTCTATGAGTGTTACTTGATCTTCAGTGCTGCATTTGACACAATTGACCACAACATTCTTTTAAATAGACTAGAAAACTATGTTGGCATTAATGGAACTGCATTAGCATAGTTTAAATCAAACTTATTTGACCGTTTAAGTTTGTTAGCAGTAAATGAAGAGATGTCTTATCGAATCACAAGTTCAGTATGGCGTTACCACAAGGCTCAGTACTAGGACCGCTGCTATTCACTCTGTGCATGCTGCCATTAAGAGATATCATTAGGAAACATGGAATTAGCTTTCAGTGTTATGCCGATGATATTTCTTCAATCCCTAACCTAACTTACCAATTCACAAAATTAACAGAATGCATAGCTGATATAAAAAAATTGGACTAATAGAAATGTATTACTACTAAATTCTTAAAAAAACAAAAAAAAAAAAACAGAGATTCCGGAACCACAGATAAGACCTGACACACCTGTCCCACAAGCTCTAACCCAGCCCACACTCTTAAAACACAGCACTTCACACACAACACACACACACACACTGGTGCAACAGCATTATGAGGACTCTCCATAGGCGTAATAGTTTTTATCCTGTGCAAACTATATATTCTATCCCCCTACACTAACGCAATCCCTAAACCTAACCATCACAGGAGACATGCTGCATTTTTTTATTTTTTAATAAAACATTGTTTTTTATGTTTTTTAAGCCTTTTGATTTATGAGGACTTTTGATATGTCCTCATAAACCACCAATAAGTTGTAATACCAGTGTAATACACATGTCATTATACAAACTTATGTCCTCATAAATCATATAAACAAACCCACAGAAACCGCTGAGAGCACCTGTCACACATATCCCACAAGCTCTAACCCAGCCCACACTGTTAAAACACTGCACTTTAAACACACACAATGACTCTCTTATTTACATCGTGTTTACACTCTGTTGGCTATTATAATGAAAAGGGTTTGCGAGCATGCAGACCTCAGAACTGAGCAGTATTGAGGGATTCTGACTAACCCTCATTGCCCATTGGGTTAATGCTTTCAACATCTGTGATTGGCTACAAATTTCACTGACAAACATCACACAAATAACATTTAGATTACATGTAAAAAAAATGTTCTTTAACAAATTCAAAAAGAGTTATAAAAATACAAATTTGTGAGCAATAGAGAAACTAATCCTTAACACTGGGAAGGTGGCCTTGGAAGGAAGGGCCGTAACTGAAACCCAGTCTTCTATCGATGATTAGCATTAGTGGGCTAGAAATCCATGTCATTCATTCCAACAGAATTCAACACTCAAGACCTAAAATCAGCATCCCAAAACCATAAAGATCCCGGCTCCAGCTAGTATACGCTAAACTTTACGACCATGCAAGCTTCAAACAGATGAGCCTAAAGAGAGGATAAACTGGTCAAAGTTAGATAGTTTGGAAAAGACTGATTGGTTCAGTGATGGCACGCTCGTGACCCACCAAGATAACAGCAGAGATTGTTGGATCCCAAAAGATTTAAAACAGACCACCTCCTTTTTAAGGACCCCTGAACAAACCCAGGGTTAAAATCTCTTCAAGCCACAGAGACTGAGACTTTACATATAAAAATACATAAAATCATCCCAAACAATTCTTGACGGACTTATAATCAAACATCGCTCAACTACATAATCCTATATTGTATCTACTACCTCTGTATGTGTCTATTATGCTTAGATCACATATACACCACATAATTGTTGTAACTATTAGAATGCCATAGCCATTAGATAAAAGTGTCTGTTAAATGTTTAAAAGTGTAAAGTGCTTCCACCATATGTCAGTAATGAAAAATATTCATTCAGACTCCGAACATTAGACCTGATTCGGGCTCTCCCAGTGACCTCTCAGTGGATCATCTCATCAAACGTGTTCAGTGTTCATGTCGTCCAGCTACAGTGCCTCAGGACAAATCATTCTTTTCATTATTATTATTTCACTCTAATGCTAAAACTCTAACAAATTATTAATAGTATTTGTTTCTTGTTTTACTTCTTTGATTTTGTAATATGAAATGAAAAGTTCAGAAATTTTGTGAACCCATAACAGACAGACATGCTCTTTTTCTCTTTCTCTCTTGTTCTCTCTCTTCATATTTCTTGATGGCACTTTTAGAAAAATCCGACAATAACATTTTTTGGCCCATCATCCTAATGGTCAATAAACTGAAAGGTCAGTCATTTCAGGCCCAGATATTGCTCACGACGGTGGAGAGAATGGTCTAAAGGCAGGGGCGATAGATTGGCTAGCAAATCGCAATCTGAAGCTTTACAGAGTCCTGTCAAGCGCTATAAGCTTTGATGGCGGGGGAAATTTGGGACAAAATATTTCCTCCATTTATTGCGGGGTCTCTCTTTCACACTGAGAGTGCTGAAGCTGTAGTGTGTAAAGGTCAGCTGTAGAGAGATGGGATCCTGCTCAACCTGGCCTGTCACATGCTATCACTGATAATGCTAGCACACATTAGAATAAAGAGATCGGAGGGCTGGGCGATATGGCCAAAAATAAAAATTAGCACGATAGTCACGAACAGTCAATATCGATAATTATCACGATAAATGTCAAATTATTTCTTTCAAGTTTAAAGGCAGATTTTTGAAAAAGTTAAAGTTTTATAAACCAAAGTGTTAATTGTGGTTTTAAACTACTCTTTATTGTCAGAACATATCATGACAAACACTTGCCAAACAGGTGAACATTTCACAAATATGAGGTAGAACATTCAAACATTATTCATTTTTCCTTAAAAATAAATATCTGAATAGAAAAAAAATATTTCTTCAGCACAGTTTGCAGTGCAGGCTGCAATATTCACATGTATAACATGTTTTGTCTTCGAAATGCATATTTGACAGTGAGTTGACAGTAAATCTGCATCATAACTCTTGCTAATACTAAAGCTAATGTTACATTTATGTTCATTAACAAAAACGGGAACATCTGGGTTTTTTAATGCAACAACCACATTTTTATTTGGTAAAATGTAATATTCTGACTGTTTGAGTTTTATTAAAATTTCCCATTGGTCATCCAGTATCCCTTACAATAGCAAAATGTATTTTGCAAAATGTATAATGCAAAATTAAAATAAATATAATTATAATAATATAAATATTGTACTTATATTTCATTAGTCACTTAATACATTGTCTACATTAAAAATATTATACAATTCAATATGTATATCCTACATTTCATGGTACTGTTAATATTACTTGGCTAACCTTACAGTAAATCCATGGTAGGCTAAATGGATTCAGTATCAATTCAGATTCTGACTGTATCATTGCATGCAGTGTTTCTCCTGCATTTAAACTGGTTTAAACTTGAGATTTGTGTTCTTCGCTGAACTCAAGCTTCTCACTGGATCTCGTGAGCGAGACGATCAGAGTAATCATGTCTGCTCCAGTGAGCTTGTGCTACGCTCACTGCCGTTTGGACTTGAGCCGAGCAGATAAATGATCCGTGTGCGCGCGGTTCAAATGAGTTTTGTTCTGCTTTCGCCGCATAAACATTGCCGAACATTTATCAACCTCTTGATATCGTTTTATTAGACAAATTATTTTGCGATGAATTATCGTTATCATTTTATCGCCCAGCCCTAGTGTATCATTACATTGGGTCTGTGCATTCGATCTTAAAGTGACAGCAGCCTAATAAATACTTGCTGCTGACTGTCATTACAAGTTGGGGAGTTCGGAATTTTGGACATCGGGCTTCATTTCCAAGTGAGCCTTAGGGCTCTATCTTGCACCCGGCGCAAATGACTTTATACACTGACGCATTTATCATTCCTATTTTGCACTCTCGCAAAGCGGGCTTTTTTCCTCCACAGACGCACGTCGGTAAACTAACAAATGAACTTGCGCTTCCTGGGCGGGTTGGCGCAAAAGGAGGCGTGTGTCGGCGCAAACAATCCCTGGTGCTATTTTGCAGTTCCAGAAAACAATTGCGCCAATGACCAGAAAAAAACCTGGTCTAAAGTCAGTGGCGCGTTGCGCGTATATTCAGATGCTATTTTAAGCGTGCATGCTTGGCCATAATACAGAGTGTGAACAACGCGGATACACTGTAGATGATTCTCTCAACACAGATGCATTTTACTTTTTGCAAATGATACATTATTATTCGGAAAAATATATAAACATGAGGGAAATCATTGTTGTGTCCATGATGATGGGAAAAACAGGCATAAAGCTTACACATTTACCCAAATTATTATATGCATGTTTAACCCAAAGCTAATTTGGGTGGGTTTGTCCCATCCCCAGTGTCCATTCTCTTTCTTTTACGGCCCTGACGAGAACATCGTTCTACTCGGCTGTGAACCGATGCTGAAGCGCGCCTGGTAAATGCGCGTTAAAATAGAATTGCGCCATGGAACAAGCGCATCTCGTTCATCATGCTCTTAAAGGGAATGTGATATGACGCTCTTATTGGTTTATTTCCGTTACGCCCAAACCACACCTATGAATAATGAAGCTACTCCAGACCAACCCCTTTTAGATTCTGCGCCAGGCGCAAGAGGCATTTATCCCGCCGGGAAAATAGCAACAGCGCCGGGATCCGCCCACAAAGTTAATTGCGCTTTGCGCTTTGACACTTGCGTTTCAGATCGTTAAAATAGGGCCCTTAGTGTTATTTATCAGTGGAGACCGTTTTAAAAAAAAATCATCCAGTCGTCGTTACCGTTACTGTTGACTCGTAGGCTAGCACGAGTCAACGTAACTTTTCAGCATGCCATTAAAAACAGTTTTACCCACTCCACAGTACACCAAAAGCAAATCAATTATAATGCCAGACTATCGATGTAAGTGTCTGTTGAGAGAATAATGTTAGTAATCAAACTATCCTTTTCATCTCAATGATTGCATTACATTTACAGGAACAAGTTTCTCAGCAGCGGCAGAATTTTTTTCACTCCTAGTTCAGTAGTACGTTTCTACATCAAAAAGTAAACATAGAACAGAAGTGCATGACAGTCGGGATTTCTAGCTAGCTTAGTAATAATTGTTGAGGTAAACGAACGCAACATGGTGATTTGGTGTGCATTTTGCAATTGCAAGAACAATTGCAAGGAAATAAACAATCCTAGGTATCTATTTGAAACAGTGGCTAAACTAACGAAAAAGAAAGCTTCAGAGATGAAGACTAAAATTTCAACTTTTATTATTATTTCATTATTAAACATTATGTATCTGTAACTGGTTTCTTTGGTAACACTTTACAATAAGGTTCATTAGTTCATGTATTTACTAACATGAACTAACCATGAGCAATACATTTGTTACTGCATTTGTTCATCTTTGTTAATGTTAGTTCATGAAAATACAGCTGTTCATTGTTTGTTCATGTTAGTTCATGGTGCATTAACTAATGTTAACAAGATTTTAATCAAGTGTTAGTAAATGTTGAAAATAACATTAACAAAGATTAACAAATGCTGTAACTAATGCTAACTGAACGAACCTTATTGTAAAGTGTTACCGCTCTTTTTCTGCGTTGTGTTTATCATATGATGTGAGAAGAACAGGACAGCATTCGGCAGTTTCAGCGTTTTATTCCTGATATATAAAGAAAATGTAATCAGCCTCTTAGTGAGAGTCACTCTCGCAAGCTCCCTCTCACTGCATCACCAATGCAAAGAGGACAAGTTTATCACAATAAAATGTATATAAGACATATAAACATACAACAGAAGACATACCTGATATACAAAGAAAATGTAATCAGCCTCTTAGTGAGAGTCACTCTCGCAAGCTCTATAAAACAAATGTGATGTACACTCGTCACATGTGCTCTCATTTACACATTTAGGCCCAGATGTTAAAACATCACTTAATTGGGACAAAATTACAAAAATAGCCACACAGATAGGTAAAATAATATTATATACAGAAATTAGAAATGAAAATACAGACATAAAAGCAACAATAAAGATAAAGATTAAAGATGATTATTGGGAGCCCAAAATAACCTCACCTCTCTCACTGCATCACCAACGCAAAAGGAAGAGGAGGGGACAGAACAGAAAATTATACTGACTCATGACATCACATCAATTAAAGGGAAAGACACTCATTCACTTAGGCAGTAATATCAGGTATATGTCAACAAGCAATTTTGTGGGAATTCTAATAAACTATAAATATATTTAACAGTACACTTTATGTACCCGTTACATATCTGTATTATTATTCTTTATTCATATTCATAATGTATTATCTTATGGAGTTTCAAAAGCATGAGTTTGAATGCATAAGGGAAATATAGATAGCATGGATCCATGAAATGATCATATGTCACAATGATCACAATCAGCATCATCTAAATCAACAACTTAGACCCTATACCGACTAAATACTGAAAGAGATACTTCCAGAGGTCATAGATCCTCTTCTTAATATCATTAATTTGTCTTTGTTCGCTAGGATACGTACACAAAACCTTTAAGCTAGCTATGATAAAACCGCTTGTTAAAAAACACAACTTGATCCTACAGAATAAGTCAATTACAGGCCAATCTCGAATCTGCCTTTTCTGTCAAAGATACTGGAAAAAGCAGTATCCTCACAACTGTGTTCCTTTTCTTGAAAGAAATGATATCTGGTAAGGATTTTCAATCAGTGATTTAGACCACGTCATAGTAGCAGAGACACTCATTAGAGTCACAAATGATCTGCTCTTATATCATCTGATTGTGGTTGTATCTCTCTATTAGTGTTACTCGATCTTAGTGTTGCATTTGACAAAATTGACCACTCTTTTAAATAGACAAGAAAACTATGTTGGCATTTGTGGAACTGCATTAGCATGGTTTAAATCATATTTATCTGACCGTTATCAGTGTGTAGCAGTACATGAAGAGATGTCTTATCGATCACAAGTTCAGTATGGCGTACCACAAGCCTCAGTACTAGTACCGCTACTATTCACTCTGTACATGCTACCATTAGGAAGATATCATTAGGAAACATGGAATTAGCTTTCACTGTTATGCTAATGATACACTGCTGTATATTTCTTCAAAACGAAACTTAACAATTCACAAAATTAATGAAATGCATAGCTGACTAGCTGCATTGCATGACTAGTAATTTCCTACTACTAGATTCTGAAAAAACAGAGATTCTGAATTACTTTGGACAAAAAAAAAAAAAAAAAAACAAACAAACAAACAAACAAAAAAAAAAACACACGTAACAGCCTAGAATAATGTCTAACACTTGATGGCTCGGTTAAGTCTGTCATCACGAGGTATGCTTTTGTTTACCTATGCGTGAATGCGTGAATCGGTGGGCGGGGCTAAACTGGCCGTGTTGAAGTCCGCGTTGATGAGCGGGTGGGGTTTCTCCGTCTTTGACGTCATACTTCCACACTTTCAAAAACGAAGCGTTTGTTGAGTCTTATGTCAATAAAAGCTTTTATTGGACTAACAAGGTCATTTTACAGAACTTTCTGACATTTTACTGAAACTTACAGGATATTCTTATAATACTGATGACCTCTTAGATGTCAAACGCTCAAGGAAAATTTGATTTCTCAGTTCATCAACCCCTTTAAAAATATATTTAAAATTACGCCATATGCTCTTATTGACAAATGCGGAACAATTAGTTCAGTGCATTCAGTGACATCAAGGCTAGATTATTGTAATGCTCTACTGGGTTGGTTGCCCTGCACACTTAACCTAGTTAGACTTCAAGCCTGACACCTGCTATCTTTCTTATCCTACCCACAGTAGCTCTATGGTTGTTACACCGAGTGGCGTTCAGTTTTCACTTGACCTATTTAGACTTATGCGTACACCCTGCTCTCTTCCTAATCCTACCCATAGTAACCCTATGGTTGTTACACCAGTGGAGTTCAGTTTTTCTTAACCTATTTAGACTTAAAATAAAGAACATCAGAATTACTAGCCTAGGAAAGGGCTGTTCCAGGCAAGGTGCACAAGCGCTGAGCATCCGGTGATTGCTTGGAATGTATTTCAGTCAAATGATCATGAATCTATAAATAAACCACAGATTTGAGCTTTAAAAAACTACATTTTGTGACAAAATAACAGTACCGCTTAGTGGAAACAGCTATTAGACTCCAGGCGGCTCAGAGACTGTTATATGGGGAGGATGTAGGCTGAGACTGGAATAGCCTGCATCCTCCTGAAGAAGTGGGCAACATGGGATTAGACCGTCACTTATTTCTTATGGACGTTGAACAAATAGACCAGAGTGGATTAACATTTTTTTTAACCCAGCACTGGATTTGGATGTTTTTAAAACAGTATCCCCCAGAAAGGCATTGTGGACTGCATTTTTTTTTTTTTTTTGCAGGATGGATGGATTTCTGCTCAGAACCTGGCTTCAAAAATGGCTTGAGGTCAGTTTGTGTGGCAGAGAGACGGTTCAGTCAAATTTACTGAGTTTTCCCAAAAGGTTATAGAGACTCTTTAGAGGGGTTGACTTTCCACCTGATATCAGAACATGGCAATACATTGAGAATGGTTTGCTTTCCTTTAAACACCTCAACTTGGACTTTTCAGCAACGTTGGAAAGAAAACTATGCATGAACTGTGTGTAAAGGTGACGTATCTTCTGCAGCTGCAGAGTGTGAGAAGAGCTGCAAATGTATATTTGAGTAATCTTTTCTTCTAAAACAATACTCATCATTGTGTGATGTTTCACTTAATCATTTGTTTTTCTTTCTTTTTTTTCTTTTATAATGTTCATCTAATTGTTTAATTTTTAATTAAATTAAGTATACAATTAGCACACTTGAAATGAACTTATTTTTCATAAAGGAAGGCCATCAGAAATGCGCAGCACATTCTCTCTGCTAGCAGCGCATTCGTCCCGCTAGTCAGGACAGTGAGTGAGACACACGCACAAAAACAAGTGAAGCCAACTCTGACATCAAACGACCCCAGATGCGGCTCCAAAATTAGCAGTCCTAGTTTGTCCTCTCATCTGATACCAGATCAGTGGAAAACCCCAAGACTCCACTGTAAATGGCCTATCTAACAGAATAGTCAGCAAACATTTGACTTCCTGAACCCTGGGCTTGACCAAGGGTAACGTGACTGATGAAGAGGAGAGATGAACACAACACTCTTGTCTAATTGACATTCTTGGTGTCATCTTCCCAATCCCTGCTGATTAGGCGCTGAACATTTCACCAGCAGAGAAAATTAAATATTGATCTATTTTTTCTTTTTTTTTTCCTTTTTCGTTCCCTCACAATGACAGAATTTCATCAGACTTTGTCAGAGCTGGGGAGGTGAAAAGCACAAGTGACACTTAAACTGTTGCGCTAGACATTTGCCTAATATTGTCCTTCTGCCACTAATCTGATATTAGTTTATCCAAGCACTGCTGTGGTCTCACACAGCCATGCCTGCCATTAAAGACAGGTATGAATAAAATCCTGCTAGACTACCCTAGTGAAAAAAAAGTATGCAAAGTATACTTGCAGCCAGACTAATTGTCAGTATACTTCAAGTGTGTTAATAATTAGTTAACTTGAAGTGTGCTATTTTGGATAAATTTATTTTGTACTAAGTGTATTTTAGTAATAATTAAATTATACTAAGGTATAACTTTAAGTGGATTTAGTGTACTTTTTATGCTAAATTGAGACAATTTCAAGTATACTTAGTACACTTTAAGTACATGTGAATTTTCATGCTTGATTAGTGATATTAAAGCATACTTTTTTGTATTACAAGTACATTACAAATTAATTAAGAGTGTCTTCCAAACAAACAAGAAATATACCATAAATATATTTTTTTGAGTAAAAATATACTTTCTACCCCAAAGCTATAGTACTTTTTGTATTACAAATTAATTCAGAGTGTCTTCCAAACAAACAAGAAATATACTATAAATATATTTTTTCAGAGTAAAAATATACTTTCTTCCCCAATGCTGAACGCACTTGTCAGGGTCATTACAATAAATAATATGTAACTTCAATACCACACAGACACAAAAAATAAACTCAAACTGTGTTTATTAAATCCTCACATGGTTCTAGCATTGAAAAACAGAACAAAATGCACCATGTTTTAAAAAAAAAGAATGCTGAAAAAAAATTATTTGAAACATTGTGGAACAGCAAGCAAACTTCAATTTTTCTTGCTAAATTGCTCATTGTTGCACTTGTGCCTGATGGTCGCTCGCACTTCCGACAGAGTTGTGTGTGGAAACTCCACGAGTGTCTGTTAAAGTAAAATAGGGAAGGTCAGAGGGCATGTTCATACAACTTTTACTTTCCACTACATCAGACAGTAAACATAATGTATTACACCCAAAATACTCAATAAAAGTACATTGTGAATAGCAGTGAGGAAATGCATCAGTATATCATATCAATATTGGTTCCAGTGTGTTAATCGAACGGAGTATACAAGAGAAGAAACATCACAATATAAATCAAATGACACAACGTCATTCAAGTTGAAAAGTATATTTATATTATAGATCAGACTAAATTGTAATAGAGACATGTACATTTTCTATAAGGCTGCTTTGAAATGGCATGTATAGAGTGCCGAAGTTACGACGCTACTCTGTAGGCCAAAAAGCGGAAGTGAGTTAGCATTTTAGCACTCCCGGTTCCCTCGCTCTAAAGCCTATGGGATTTTTGAATGGGTTTTTGCTAAATCGCCTGAAATAAGGTCTGTGGTGAACAATAAAGCCTCTGAATATTTTCACGTTTTTTAAATCATTATATGTAGGCTTACAAAATGTATAAATTTTGGCCTGTTTCTCTCTTGATCTGACCATCGTCGCTCCCCGTTTTATGCATTCGCTTCTCTGTGAGAGAATATGAGACCGGCAACGCGCCGTCCTCTTAACGTTACTTCCCTCGCCCTTGATCGTCCTGCTTGCCACAGCCAACTAGACATTTTGTGTGAAATGAATTTCAAACTCTGGTGCCAGCTAATGTTAGCCTGTGCTATGCGGGGCATTGTGGGATATGTAGTCTATCAGACAAATGCGCCCCTTGGTTATTTTCTCTTTTCTCAGTCAAGAGGGCACCAAATAAAAAAATAAATCTTTTACATTTCGACTACATATGATCCACTTTCTATAAAGATTAATGTTGCAATGGGTGAAATGCTCCTTTAATAATAGAAATGTTCAGGTTTACTATTATTATTATTGGTTGTTGGGTAATCTTCGTGGTGCAGGGGCTAGTTTTGGTGGTTTGGGGACTGAGAGATTTGGGTTCAAAGACCAGCGTAAGATGGTTTTTGGGGAAGGTGATTAGGTTTCTTTTAGATTTCACCTGTGAATTAATTGGTGAGAATTGTGGAGCGGTTTAGTGGAGTGGTTAAAGACCCCCTCCGATGAAAAATTTTTTTTTCTAGGTGTTAACATGTTCTTGTGTCATTTTTCTAATGTTACAGGGCGTTTCCTTAGAAAAATAAGCTCAAAGTTGCATTTCTGAGTATTTCTACATTCAAATGGCTGTGAATCAGTAGCAGACGCAAAAATGCCGCCTAAAATAGACTGGAGTTGTGACGTAGTAACTCCACTGGGTGGGGCCAGAAGCTCATACTCCCCTCCCTCCCAGAAACTTTTTACACGTAGATAATGTATAATATTCTGTAATAGTAGTTAATTCATGTATAATATATAATAAAACACACCACAGATGCAAAATATAGAAAATAGACGGACAGGGACAACAGGGAACTTTTATTTTTCAGATAATGTTTTATTTTGTTATTTAATGCCTATAAATATAAAACAATATACATTCAGACGCAGTCAGATAATACGAAACTAATGTTGTATTTCATGCGAGATACCAGCGGTCAAGTGACAAAAGAACTGACTCATACCCTGAAGACTCGAGAGATGAACTAATTATTTCTCTTTCCGGTACTGACAGCATAGCCTCTATGGGACTGACAGGAAGAACGAAAGACTGGCACGGCCGAACCCAGAACTTGAAATATGAACTAACTTACTCTTACCGGTCCTGCTATATCACACACGGCACGGCCCAGACAGAGAGATCAGAGTCAGACACTGACGAGTCTGACGGCTGACGTACTGAGACACGAGAGGAGGAGAGACAAACCTGATAAATATGAAGTTGCAAAGGAAAGAATGTCTCGGATCAGGAGGTGAGGTGAACTAACAGAATCAGACAGCAATAGCCTTAAGTTAAGACTCAACAACTAATAAATTAATAAAACATTTGAGTTGCTTATAATTTGTAAGTGTAAGCTAGCGCGGAGAGCACAGAGCTCTCAGCAACAGGGGAGGGGGTGGGTCGTCTCGGTGCCAACGGCTCCGCCCACAACCCAGAGGTGAATTGCTAATGAGCTACTGCCGCTCTGCTGAAGTGAAGTACAATAAAACGGCACAGGTTTTGTGATTTTGGCTGAAAATGGAGGACGATTATGGAACAGAATGGTAGAGTGGTTAGTACTAGTGTATTTGGGACAAGGGGTCCTGGGTTCCGAGAGCCAGGTGTTTTGAGTGTTCCAATCGGTTTATTGAGGATTATATGTTGAGCGATAAGGAAGTAGGCTTGTTGGAGGGAGTGGTGGAGTGGTCAGGTGTAGTGGGTTGCGTAGAGAGAGATCCAAGTTCAAGGCCAGATTAAGACCAGTTTTTGACCCTGGTTAAAATTGTTGGAATTCATCAGGCACTGATCACTGATGTTCGAAACGTTGCTTTTTTAAATACATTTTTGGAACAGTACCTTTTCAGTGTATGGACTTCACACTTCTTTATTTTTCTTTACTTCATTCAGTTGTCCTGCACCTGAGCATAATTTGGGTGTGTGGGATGTGCACACCAATTTTGTCTATTTTAAGGTAACAGGTTACTCATAGATGGTGACTAAACAAAAATCGGAAATTCGAGAGTATATGGGGATGAAATACCAATGGATCGATACATACTCATTAAAAATAGCAATACACAAGGACAAACAACGATGGAATGATGTAAGATGTTTGGGTTACTGAGGATTGTGGGTAAAATGGGTTATGGAGTTACCAGGAAGGTGATGACAGGTGCATTAAGATAGGTGGTCTGAGAGTATTGTAAATTGTTAAGGTTAATGGTGCCTTATGGTTGCACTGGAAAGTGTAATGTCTGTTTGAGTTAACAGTTACTTAGGGGTGATGATTGGTAGAAACTTGGTACTTGTTTTGGCCAATGGGGCACTTGTACCTGCCAATCTGAACCCCGTGACACAGGCCCTAATCGGGTACCCTGGGATACCTTGTGGTGTTAACGAAGGGGTTATTTGGTTAGGGGGTAAGTATCCAACCTCTCTGGGCCAAGGTCTTCTGACTATATTTTCATTTGCATCAGAGGCAGCTAGACTCTCAAAAGAGATCAGGGACAGTTTTGCATAAATATTGGTGGATATCCCTGATGTCGGTCAGGATGTCTTACCATGCCCTTTTTCTGCTTTGTGATTCTTCTCTTTGATCTTGTGCCCATTTGTATTTATGTCTGATGCTGCTATTTAATTTAGCCTGTTAGGTTCTTTTCTCTCCCCCTTGAATGGAGAGAGTTATTTTTTGTCTCCATTCTAATTAGGGATGGGAATTGATAAGAATTTAACGATTCCGATTCCATTATTGATATTGCTTATCGATCCGATTCCTTATCGATTCTCTTATCGATTCTCATTGAGTGAGGGAATAAGTACAAATTTGTTTGTTTGTTTGAACTTGCTTTAATATCTGATCAGAAGCACAGAGTATACACAAATTATGCAAAACTAACATCATAAAGTATGATATTTTTTAACTTTGAGCAATGATGGAACTATACTTGACTTTTCTTGGGAGCATATAAAACAAAACAGCTCCTTGGACAAAATGAAATGTAATATTGTAGTAGTTATAAACAAAGGTTTATTTTAGTTTAGATTAACATTTGAGGGCAGCAATTGTATTCATAATGTCAAAATACAACCGACGTGATGTTACTTGAAAGCATTATAGCCTACTATTCCTGTCAAACTTACAGATAGTAGTGTTATACAGTAAATCTTGGTGATGTTGCTGATCTGTGGACACTGGATAGCCTAGTTCATTCATGGCACAATGTTTCTTCCTGGTTTCCACGTCAGCGCTGTTTGATCCGTTAATAACGGAGAAATGTGAATGTTTCTCACTAGATCTCGCAGAGATGTTATTACTTCAGTGGCGAATTCAAATGTTTTCTTTACTGGATTTGCCAGTGTAGTAACAGTGCTGATGATGAAGAGTCGGCTTGCGCTGCTTTGGTCCAAACTGATGGAACGGTCCGTCATCCAAACAACCACACAATAACGAGTAGCTCAGTTTCGTTCCGTTTACGTTAAATTTGCCATTGATGTAGGGCAATGTTGTGGTCATGTTCTCCCAGCCGTGGCGCCATTTCAGAGCCGCGGCCGACCGCTTTCGGCTACATATCTCAGCGAATACTCCACCAAAAATAACGAAACACATATAGTTTTGTTCAGTTTCGGGCGAGGCGGTTCAAATGAGCCCGGTCTCCGACGAATCCAATTCAGTTTTCGCTGAGATATTAGCATTTTTCACTTCTGGAGGGATTTTGGGGCCTTTATCTCGGGCCCCTGGGGGCCCACTAATGCTGGGGTGGTCTCTTTGAAAGGTCTCGGTTCGTTGTCCACTGGCTGACAATTTGGCGTCGATAGGTTTATTTTTCAACGATATATTTGCAGTTATTTCTCCCAAGCCTGATAGCACCATTTCAGAGACGCTGCCGACGGTTTTCGGCAAATATCTCCGCCAATACTCCACCAAAAATGACGAAACACATATGAATTTTGTTCAGTTTGGTGAGGCGGTTTAAATGAGCCCGGTCTCTGATGGATCCGTTCAGTTTTCGCTGAGATATTCGCTTCTTCCCTTCTGGAGAGGCTTTGGGAGACCGTATATCGGGCCCCGGGGGCCCACTATGATGGGGGTGGTCTCTTTCGAAAGCTCTCGGTTCGTTGTCCACTCGCTGAAAATTTAGCGTCGATAGGTTTATTTTTCACCGAGATATTTGCAGTTTTTCTCCCAAGCTCGTGGCGCCATTTCTACAGAGCGCGGCTCAACCGTTTTCGGCTAATACTCCGCGAATACTCCACCAAAATAACAAAACACATATAGTTTTGTTCAGTTCGGCGAGGCGGTTCAAATGAGCCCAGTCTCCGACGGATCCGTTCAGTTTTCGCTGAGACATTTGCGTTTTTCCCTCTGGAGAGGCTTTGGCTGAGACTGTATCTCGGGCCCCGGGGGCCCACTGAGGCTGGGTGGTCTCTTTGAAAGGGCTCCTGTTCGTTGTCCACTTGCTGAAAATTTGGCGTCGATAGGTGTATTTATTCACCGAGATATTTGCAGTTATTTCTCCCAAGCTTGTGGCGCCATTTTCAGAGCGCTGCCCTGACGTGTTTTCGGCTAAATATCTCCGCGCAATACTCCACCAAAAATGACGAAACACATATGAATTTTGTTCAGTTTGGTGAGGCGGTTTGAATGAGCCCGTCTCTGATAGATCCGTTCAGTTTTCGCTGAGATATTCGCTCTTTCCCTTCTGGAGAGGCTTTGGGAGACCGTATATCGGGCCCCCGGGGGCCCACTGATGCTGGGGTTGGTCTCTTTCGAAAGCTTCTCGGTTCGTTGTCCACTCGCTGAAAATTTGGCGTCGATAGGTTTATTTTTCACCGAGATATTTGCATTTTTCTTTCCCAAGCTGGTGGCGCAGTTTCAGAGCGCGGCCGACATGGTTTTTGGCTAATATCTCCATGAATACTCCACCAAATAAGACGAAACACATATGGTTTTGTTCAGTTTGGCGAGGCGGTTCAAATGAGCCCGGTCTCCGACTGGATCCGTTCAGGTTTCGCTGAGATATTTGCGTTTTTCCCTTCTAGAGAGGCTTTGGGAGACCTGTATCCGGGCCACCGGGGCCCACGAGAGCTGTGGGTGGTGTATTTCGAAAGGTCTCAGTCCGTTCATTGCTCGCTGAAAATTTGGCATCGAATAGGTTTATTTTTCACCGAGATATTTGCAGTTATTTCTCCCAAGCCTGTAGCACCATTTCAGAGCGCTGCTGACATTTTCGGCTAATATCTCCGCAGAATACTCCACCAAAAATGACGAAACACATATGGTTTTGTTCAGTTCGGCGAGGCGGTTCAAATGAGCCCGGGCTCCGACAGATCCGTTCAGTTTTCGCTGAGATACTTGCGTTTTTCTCTTCTGGAGGGGATTTGGGGGCCTGTATCTGGGACCCGGGGGACCACGAGGCTTGGGGTGGTCTCTTTCGAAAGGTCTCTGTCCGTTCTCCACTCGCTGAAAATTTGGCATCGATAGATTTATTTTTCACCGAGATATTTGCAGTTATTTCTCCCAAGCTCGTGGCGCCATTTCAGAGCGTGGCCGACGGTTTTGGCTAATATCTCCGCGAATACTCCACCAAAAATGACGAAACACATATGGTTTTGTTCAGTTTGGCGAGGCGGTTCAAATGAGCCCGGGCTCCGACGGATCCGTTCAGTTTTCGCTGAGATACTTGCGTTTTTCTCTTCTGGAGGGGATTTGGGGGCCTGTATCTCGGGACCACGGGGGCCCACGAGGCTTGGGGTGGTCTCTTTCGAAAGGTCTCGGTCCGTTCTCCACTCGCTGAAAATTTGGTGTCGATAGATTTATTTTTCACAGAGATATTTGCAGTTATTTCTCCCAAGCTCGTGGTGACATTTCAGAGCGCGGCCGACGTTTTTTGGCTAATATCTCCGCGAATACTCCACCAAAAATGACGAAACACATATGGTTTTGTTCAGTTTGGCGAGGCGGTTCAAATGAGCCCGGGCTCTGACGGATCTGTTCAGTTTTCGCTGAGATATTTGCGTTTTTCCCTTCCGGAGGGGATTTGGGGGCCTGTATCTTGGGCCCCCGGGGGCCCACTAGGCTGGGGTGGTCTCTTTCGAAAGGTCTCGGTCCGTTCTCCACTCGCTGAAAAATTTGGCATCAATAGATTTATTTTTTACCGAGATATTTGCAGTTATTTCTCCCAAGCTCGTGGCGTCATTTCAGATCGCGGCCGACGGTTTTCGGCTAATATCTCCGCGAATACTCCACTAAAATGACGAAACACATATGGTTTTGTTCAGTTCGGCGAGGCGGTTCAAATGAGCCCGGGCTCCGACGGATCCGTTCAGTTTTCGCTGAGATATTTGCGTTTTCTCTTCTGGAGGGGATTTTGGGGCCTGTATCTCGGGACCCCGGGGGCCCACTGAGGCTTGGGGTGGTCTCTTTCGAAAGGTCTCGGTCCGTTCTCCACTCGCTGAAAATTTGGCATCGATAGATTTATTTTTCACTGAGATATTTGCAGTTATTTCTCCCAAGCTCGTGGTGCCATTACAGAGCGCGGCCGACGGTTTTGGCTAATATCTCCGCGAATACTCCACCAAAAATGACGAAACACATATGGTTTTGTTCAGTTCGGCGAGGCGGTTCAAATGAGCCCGGGCTCCGACGGATCCGTTCAGTTTTCGCTGAGATACTTGCGTTTTTCTCTTCTGGAGGGGATTTGGGGGCCTGTATCTCGGGACCCCGGGGGACCACGAGGCTTGGGGTGGTCTCTTTCGAAAGGTCTCTGTCCGTTCTCCACTCGCTGAAAATTTGGCATCGATAGATTTATTTTTTACTGAGATATTTGCAGTTATTTCTCCCAAGCTCGTGGTGCCATTTCAGAGCGCGGCCGACGGTTATTGGCTAATATCTCCGCGAATACTCCACCAAAAATGACGAAACACATATGGTTTTGTTCAGTTTGGCGAGGCGGTTCAAATGAGCCCGGGCTCCGACGGATCCGTTCAGTTTTCGCTGAGATACTTGCGTTTTTCTCTTCTGGAGGGGATTTGGGGGCCTGTATCTCGGGACCACGGGGGCCCACGAGGCTTGGGGTGGTCTCTTTCGAAAGGTCTCGGTCCGTTCTCCACTCGCTGAAAATTTGGTGTCGATAGATTTATTTTTCACAGAGATATTTGCAGTTATTTCTCCCAAGCTCGTGGTGACATTTCAGAGCGCGGCCGACGTTTTTTGGCTAATATCTCGCGAATACTCCACCAAAAATGACGAAACACATATGGTTTTGTTCAGTTTGGCGAGGCGGTTCAAATGAGCCCGGGCTCTGACGGATCTGTTCAGTTTTCGCTGAGATATTTGCGTTTTTCCCTTCTGGAGGGGATTTGGGGGCCTGTATCTTGGGCCCCGGGGGCCCACTAGGCTGGGGTGGTCTCTTTCGAAAGGTCTCGGTCCGTTCTCCACTCGCTGAAAATTTGGCATCAATAGATTTATTTTTTACCGAGATATTTGCAGTTATTTCTCCCAAGCTCGTGGCGTCATTTCAGATCGCGGCCGACGTTTTCGGCTAATATCTCCGCGAATACTCCACTAAAATGACGAAACACATATGGTTTTGTTCAGTTCGGCGAGGCGGTTCAAATGAGCCCGGGCTCCGACGGATCCGTTCAGTTTTCGCTGAGATACTTGCGTTTTCTCTTCTGGAGGGGATTTGGGGCCTGTATCTCGGGACCCTGGGGGCCCACGAGGCTTGGGGTGGTCTCTTTCGAAAGGTCTCTGTCCGTTCTCCACTCGCTGAAAATTTGGCATCGATAGATTTATTTTTTACTGAGATATTTGCAGTTATTTCTCCCAAGCTCGTGGTGCCATTTCAAGAGCGCGGCCGACGGTTATTGGCTAATATCTCCGCGAATACTCCACCAAAAATGACAAAACACATATGGTTTTGTTCAGTTTGGCGAGGCGGTTCAAATGAGCCCGGGCTCCGACGGATCCGTTCAGTTTTCGCTGAGATACTTGCGTTTTTCTCTTCTGGAGGGGATTTGGGGGCCTGTATCTCGGGACCCCGGGCCCACGAGGCTGGGGTGGTCTCTTTCGAAAGGTCTCTGTCCGTTCTCCACTCGCTGAAAATTTGGCATCGATAGATTTATTTTTTACCGAGATATTTGCAGTTATTTCTCCCAAGCTCGTGGTGCCATTTCAGATCGCGGCCGACGGTTTTCGGCTAATATCTCCGCGAATACTCCACCAAAAATGACGAAACACATATGGTTTTGTTCAGTTTGGCGAGGCGGTTCAAATGAGCCCGGGCTCCGACGGATCCGTTCAGTTTTCGCTGAGATACTTGCGTTTTTCTCTTCTGGAGGGGATTTGGGGGCCTGTATCTCGGGACCACGGGGGCCCACGAGGCTTGGGGTGGTCTCTTTCGAAAGGTCTCTGTCCGTTCTCCACTCGCTGAAAATTTGGCATCGATAGATTTATTTTTTACTGAGATATTTGCAGTTATTTCTCCCAAGCTCGTGGTGTCATTTCAGAGCGCGGCCGACGGTTTTTTGGCTAATATCTCCGCGAATACTCCACCAAAAATGACGAAACACATATGGTTTTGTTCAGTTCGGCGAGGCGGTTCAAATGAGCCCGGGCTCCGACGGATCCGTTCAGTTTTCGCTGAGATACTTGCGTTTTTCTCTTCTGGAGGGGATTTGGGGGCCTGTATCTTGGGACCCCGGGGCCCACTGAGGCTTGGGGTGGTCTCTTTCGAAAGGTCTCTGTCCGTTCTCCACTCGCTGAAAATTTGGCATCGATAGATTTATTTTTTACTGAGATATTTGCAGTTATTTCTCCCAAGCTCGTGGTGCCATTTCAGACGCGGCCGACGGTTATTGGCTAATATCTCCGCGAATACTCCACCAAAAATGACGAAACACATATGGTTTTGTTCAGTTCGGCGAGGCGGTTCAAATGAGCCCGGGCTCCGACGGATCCGTTCAGTTTTCGCTGAGATACTTGCGTTTTCCTCTTCTGGAGGGGATTTGGGGGCCTGTATCTCGGGAACCCTGGGGACCACGAGGCTTGGGGTGGTCTCTTTCGAAAGGTCTCTGTCCGTTCTCCACTCGCTGAAAATTTGGCATCGATAGATTTATTTTTTACTGAGATATTTGCAGTTATTTCTCCCAAGCTCGTGGTGCCATTTCAGAGCGTGGCCAGACGGTTATTGGCTAATATCTCCGCACAATACTCCACCAAAAATGACGAAACACATATGGTTTTGTTCAGTTTGGCGAGGCGGTTCAAATGAGCCCGGGCTCCGACGGATCCGTTCAGTTTTCGCTGAGATACTTGCGTTTTTCTCTTCTGGAGGGGATTTGGGGGCCTGTATCTCGGGACCACGGGGGCCCACGAGGCTTGGGGTGGTCTCTTTCGAAAGGTCTCGAGTCTCCGGTTCTCACTCGCTGAAAATTGGCATCGATAGATTTATTTTTCACCGAGATATTTGCAGTTATTTCTCCCAAGCTCAATGGTGACATTTCAGAAGCCGGCCAGACGTTTTTTCTGGCTAATATCTCCGCTGAATACTCCACCAAAAATGACGAAACACATATGGTTTTGTTCAGTTTCGGCGAGGCGGTTCGAATGAGCCCGGGCTCTGACGGATCTGTTCAGTTTTCGCTGAGTATTTGCGTTTTTCCCTTCCAGAGGGGATTTGGGGGCCTGTATCTTGGGCCCCCGGGGCCCACTAGGCTGGGGTGGTCTCTTTCGAAAGGTCTCAGGTCCGTTCTCCACTCGCTGAAAATTTGGCATCGATAGATTTATTTTTACCGAGATATTTGCAGTTATTTCTCCCAAGCTCGTGGTGCCATTTCAGACGCGGCCGACGGTTTTTGGCTAATATCTCCGCGAATACTCCACCAAAAATGACGAAACACATATGGTTTTGTTCAGTTTGGCGAGGCGGTTCAAATGAGCCCGGGCTCCGACGGATCCGTTCAGTTTTCGCTGAGATACTTGCGTTTTTCTCTTCTGGAGGGGATTTTGGGGCCTGTATCTTGGGACCCGGGGGCCACGAGGCTTGGGGTGGTCTCTTTCGAAAGGTCTCTGTCCGTTCTCCACTCGCTGAAAATTTGGCATCGATAGATTTATTTTTACTGAGATATTTGCAGTTATTTCTCCCAAGCTCGTGGTGCCATTTCAGAGCGCGGCCGACGGTTTTTGGCTAATATCTTCGCGAATACTCCACCAAAAATGACGAAACACATATGGTTTTGTTCAGTTTGGCGAGGCGGTTCAAATGAGCCCGGGCTCCGACGGATCCGTTCAGTTTTCGCTGAGATACTTGCGTTTTTCTCTTCTGGAGGGGATTTGAGGGCCTGTATCTCGGGACCCCGGGGGCCCACGAGGCTTGGGGTGGTCTCTTTCGAAAGGTCTCTGTCCGTTCTCCACTCGCTGAAAATTTGGCATCGATAGATTTATTTTTTACCGAGATATTTGCAGTTATTTCTCCCAAGCTCGTGGTGACATTTTCAGAGCGCGGCCGACAGTGTTTTGGCTAATATCTCTCGCGAATACTCCACCAAAAATGACGAAACACATATGGTTTTGTTCAGTTTGGCGAGGCGGTTCAAATGAGCCCGGGCTCCGACAGATCCGTTTCAGTTTTCGCTGAGATACTTGCGTTTTTCCCTTCTGGAGGGGATTTGGGGCCTGCAATCTGGGACCCCGGGGGACCACGAGGCTTGGGGTGGTCTCTTTTGAAAGGTCTCTGTCCGTTCTCCACTCGCTGAAAATTTGGCATCGATAGATTTATTTTTTACTGAGATATTTGCAGTTATTTCTCCCAAGCTCGTGTGCCATTTCAGAGCGTGGCCGACGGTTATTGGCTAATATCTCCGCGAATACTCCACCAAAAATGACGAAACACATATGGTTTTGTTCAGTTCGGCGAGGCGGTTCAAATGAGCCCGGGCTCCGACGGATCCGTTCAGTTTTGCTGAGATACTTGCGTTTTTCCTCTTCTGGAGGGGATTTGGGGGCCTGTATCTGGGACCACGGGGGCCCACGAGGCTTGGGGTGGTCTCTTTCGAAAGGTCTCTGTCCGTTCTCCACTCGCTGAAAATTTGGCATCGATAGATTTATTTTTCACAGAGATATTTGCAGTTATTTCTCCCAAGCTCGTGGTGTCATTTCAGAGCGCGGCCGACGGTTTTTGGCTAATATCTCCGCGATACTCCACCAAAAATGACGAAACACATATGGTTTTGTTCAGTTTGGCGAGGCGGTTCAAATGAGCCCGGGCTCCGACGGATCGTTCAGTTTTCGCTGAGATACTTGCGTTTTTCTCTTCTGGAGGGGATTTGGGGGCCTGTATCTCGGGACCCCGGGGGCCCACGAGGCTTGGGGTGGTCTCTTCGAAAGGTCTCGGTCCGTTCTCCACTCGCTGAAAATTTGGCATCAAATAGATTTATTTTTTACACAGAGATATTTGCAGTTATTTCTCCCAAGCTCGCCGCTAACATTTCGGAGCCAGCGGCGACGTCTCCGGGCGTGATCGTACTCTGCGAACATTGCACGCAAAATGGCGAAACACATATGGCTTTTGTTTCAGTTCTGGCCGAGGCGGTTTCGAATGCAGCCCGGGCTCCGACAGGATCTGCATCTAGTTTTGGCGCTTGAGATATTTGCGCTTTTCCCTTACCGAAGAGGGATTTGGGGGCCTGTTTATCTCGGCCCAGCAAAGAAGCTCATCGAGGCTTCGGGTGATCTTCGAAAGGTCTGGTATGACTTCTCACACTCGCTGAAACTTGGCATGAATAGATTAGATTTCTCCTACCTTAAAGAGATGTATTATTGTCAGTTGTTGCTCTCCCGGCCTAGTCCGTCAGTTTCGTGATCGCGGTCGTACGGTTTTGCGGCTATATGTTCTCCGCTAAGACTTTCACGAAACTGACGAACTACATACGGTTTTGCTCTGCCGCACTTTCGGCGAGGACGCGTTGATAGGAGCCCGGGTCCCTACACGACGGATCGTTTCAGTTTTCGCTGAGACACTGTGCGTTTACTATTCTCTCTGCAGGGACTTTAGGGCTCTGTATCTCGGGGACCCGGGGGACCACGAGGCTTGGGTGGTCTCTTCGAAGGCTACATGTCGACGTTCTCCACTCGCTGAAAATTTGGCATCCGAATTCAGTTTTACTATTATAAGATATTGGAGCCATTCTTCTGCAAGCTAATGGTGGCCACTTCAAAGCACAAGCAAACAGGTGCTCATTGGCTAATATCTCGACGAATCCTCACGCAAAATGAGCGAAACCATATTGGTTTTTGTCCAGTTCGGCGAGGCGGTTGAATGCGTCACCGGGCTCGGAACGGAATGCGGCTCACGAGTTTTCGACTGGATACTTGCGTTTTTCTTCTTGCAGGGGATTTGGGGGCCTTGTATCCCCGTACTCTGGGGCCGCGAGGGCTTGGGGTGGTCTCTTTCTGAGAAGGTCTCTGTCGCATTCTCCATGCTCTGACTGAAGATTCGGCATCGTGATTGATTTATCTTTTGACCGAGATATTTGCAGTGTTCTCCCCCAAGCCCAAACTGCAGTCATTTCAGTTCTGCCAGCTGTTCTTTTGGCTGCAGACTCCTCCACTGCACACTCCACCGAAGATGACGGAACACATATGGTTTTGTTCAGTTTGGCGAGGCGGTTCAAATGAGCCCGGGCTCCGACGGATCCGTTCAGTTTTCGCTGAGATACTTGCGTTTCTCTCTTCTGGCAGGGATTTGGGGGCCTGTATCCAGGACCACGGGGGCCCGCGAGGCTTGGGGTGGTCTCTTTTGAAAGGTCTAGGTCCGTTCTCCCACTCGCTGAAAAATTGGCATCAATGAGATTTATTTTTCAACAGATATTGCAGTTATTTCTCCCAAGCTCGTGGTGACATTTCAGAGCGCGGGCCGACCGTTTTTTGGCTAATATCTCCGCGAATACTCCACCAAAAATGACGAAACACATATGGTTTTGTTCAGTTTGGCGAGGCGGTTCAAATGAGCCCGGGCTCTGACGGATCTGTTCAGTTTTCGCTGAGATACTTGCGTTTTTCCCTTCCGGAGGGGATTTGGGGGCCTGTATCTTGGGCCCCCGGGGCCCACTAGGCTGGGGTGGTCTCTTTCGAAAGGTCTCGGTCCGTTCTCCACTCGCTGAAAAATTTGGCATCAATAGATTTATTTTTTACCGAGATATTTGCAGTTATTTCTCCCAAGCTCGTGGCGTACATTTCAGATCGCGGCCGACGGTTTTCGGCTAATATCTCCGCGAATACTCCACTAAAATGACGAAACACATATGGTTTTGTTCAGTTCGGCGAGGCGGTTCAAATGAGCCCGGGCTCCGACGGATCCGTTCAGTTTTCGCTGAGATACTTGCGTTTTCTCTTCTGGAGGGGATTTTAGGGCCTGTATCTTGGGACCCCTGGGGCCCACGAGGCTTGGGGATGGTCTCTTTCGAAAGGTCTCTGTCTGTTCTCCACTCGCTGAAAATTTGGCATCGATAGATTTATTTTTCACCGAGATATTTGCAGTTATTTCTCCCAAGCTCGTGGTGCCATTTCAGATCGCGGCCGACGGTTTTTGGCTAATATCTCCGCGAATACTCCACCAAAAATGACGAAACACATATGGTTTTGTTCAGTTCGGCGAGGCGGTTCAAATGAGCCCGGGCTCCGACGGATCCGTTCAGTTTTCGCTGAGATACTTGCGTTTTTCTCTTCTGGAGGGGATTTGGGGGCCTGTATCTCGGGACCCTGGGGGACCACGAGGCTTGGGTGGTCTCTTTCGAAAGGTCTCTGTCCGTTCTCCACTCGCTGAAAATTTGGCATCGATAGATTTATTTTTTACTGAGATATTTGCAGTTATTTCTCCCAAGCTCGTGGTGCCATTACAGAGCGCGGCCGACGGTTATTGGCTAATATCTCCGCGAATACTCCACCAAAAATGACGAAACACATATGGTTTTGTTCAGTTTGGCGAGGCGGTTCAAATGAGCCCGGGCTCCGACGGATCCGTTCAGTTTTCGCTGAGATACTTGCGTTTTTCTCTTCTGGAGGGGATTTGGGGGCCTGTATCTCGGGACCCGGGGGCCCACGAGGCTTGGGGTGGTCTCTTTCGAAAGGTCTCTGGTCCGTTCTCCACTCGCTGAAAATTTGGCATCGATAGATTTATTTTTTACCGAGATATTTGCAGTTATTTCTCCCAAGCTCGTGGCGTCATTTCAGAGTCGCGGCCGACGGTTTTTGGCTAATATCTCCGCGAATACTCCACCAAAAATGACGAAACACATATGGTTTTGTTCAGTTCGGCGAGGCGGTTCAAATGAGCCCGGGCTCCGACGGATCCGTTCAGTTTTCGCTGAGATACTTGCGTTTTTCTCTTCTGGAGGGGATTTGGGGGCCTGTATCTCGGGACCCTGGGGGCCCACTGAGGCTTGGGGTGGTCTCTTTCGAAAGGTCTCTGTCCGTTCTCCACTCGCTGAAAATTTGGCATCGATAGATTTATTTTTTACTGAGATATTTGCAGTTATTTCTCCCAAGCTCGTGGTGCCATTTCAGAGCGCGGCCGACGGTTATTCGGCTAATATCTCCGCGAATACTCCACCAAAAATGACGAAACACATATGGTTTTGTTCAGTTCGGCGAGGCGGTTCAAATGAGCCCGGGCTCCGACGGATCCGTTCAGTTTTCGCTGAGATACTTGCGTTTTCCTCTTCTGGAGGGGATTTGGGGGCCTGTATCTCGGGACCCTGGGGGACCACGAGGCTTGGGGTGGTCTCTTTCGAAAGGTCTCTGTCCGTTCTCCACTCGCTGAAAATTTGGCATCGATAGATTTATTTTTTACTGAGATATTTGCAGTTATTTCTCCCAAGCTCGTGGTGCCATTTCAGAGCGTGGCCGACGGTTATTGGCTAATATCTCCGCGAATACTCCACCAAAAATGACGAAACACATATGGGTTTGTTCAGTTCGGTGAGGCGGTTCAAATGAGCCCGGGCTCCGACGGATCCGTTCAGTTTTCGCTGAGATACTTGCGTTTTTCTCTTCTGGAGGGGATTTGGGGGCCTGTATCTCGGGACCACGGGGGCCCACGAGGCTTGGGGTGGTCTCTTTCGAAAGGTCTCGGTCCGTTCTCCACTCGCTGAAAATTTGGTGTCGATAGATTTATTTTTCACAGAGATATTTGCAGTTATTTCTCCCAAGCTCGTGGTGACATTTCAGAGCGCGGCCGACGTTTTTTGGCTAATATCTCGCGAATACTCCACTAAAAATGACGAAACACATATGGTTTTGTTCAGTTTGGCGAGGCGGTTCAAATGAGCCCGGGCTCTGACGGATCTGTTCAGTTTTCGCTGAGATATTTGCGTTTTTCCCTTCCGGAGGGGATTTGGGGGCCTGTATCTTGGGCCCCCGGGGCCCACTAGGCTGGGGTGGTCTCTTTCAAAGGTCTCGGTCCGTTCTCCACTCGCTGAAAAATTTGGCATCAATAGATTTATTTTTTACCGAGATATTTGCAGTTATTTCTCCCAAGCTCGTGGCGTCATTTCAGATCGCGGCCGACGGTTTTCGGCTAATATCTCCGCGAATACTCCACTAAAAATGACGAAACACATATGGTTTTGTTCAGTTCGGCGAGGCGGTTCAAATGAGCCCGGGCTCCGACGGATCCGTTCAGTTTTCGCTGAGATACTTGCGTTTTTCTCTTCTGGAGGGGATTTTAGGGCCTGTATCTCGGGACCCTGGGGGACCACGAGGCTTGGGGTGGTCTCTTTCGAAAGGTCTCTGTCCGTTCTCCACTCGCTGAAAATTTGGCATCGATAGATTTATTTTTTACTGAGATATTTGCAGTTATTTCTCCCAAGCTCGTGGTGCCATTTCAGAGCGCGGCCGACGGTTATTGGCTAATATCTCCGCGAATACTCCACCAAAAATGACGAAACACATATGGTTTTGTTCAGTTCGGCGAGGCGGTTCAAATGAGCCCGGGCTCCGACGGATCCGTTCAGTTTTCGCTGAGATACTTGCGTTTTTCTCTTCTGGAGGGGATTTGGGGGCCTGTATCTCGGGAACCCCAGGGGACCACGAGGCTTGGGGTGGTCTCTTTCGAAAGGTCTCTGTCCGTTCTCCACTCGCTGAAAATTTGGCATCGATAGATTTATTTTTTACTGAGATATTTGCAGTTATTTCTCCCAAGTCGTGGTGCCATTTCAGAGCGTGGCCGACGGTTATTGGCTGATATCTTCGCGAATACTCCACCAAAAATGACGAAACACATATGGTTTTGTTCAGTTCGGCGAGGCGGTTCAAATGAGCCCGGGCTCCGACGGATCCGTTCAGTTTTCGCTGAGATACTTGCGTTTTCTCTTCTGGAGGGGATTTGGGGGCCTGTATCTCGGGACCACGGGGGCCCACGAGGCTTGGGGTGGTCTCTTTCGAAAGGTCTCGGTCCGTTCTCCACTCGCTGAAAATTTGGTGTCGATAGATTTATTTTTCACAGAGATATTTGCAGTTATTTCTCCCAAGCTCGTGGTGACATTTCAGAGCGCGGCCGACGTTTTTTGGCTAATATCTCCGCGAATACTCCACCAAAAATGACGAAACACATATGGTTTTGTTCAGTTTGGCGAGGCGGTTCAAATGAGCCCGGGCTCTGACGGATCTGTTCAGTTTTCGCTGAGATATTTGCGTTTTTCCCTTCCGGAGGGGATTTGGGGGCCTGTATCTTGGGCCCCCGGGGCCCACTAGGCTGGGGTGGACTCTTTCGAAAGGTCTCGGTCCGTTCTCCACTCGCTGAAAAATTGGCATCAATAGATTTATTTTTTACCGAGATATTTGCAGTTATTTCTCCCAAGCTCGTGGCGTCATTTACAGATCGACGGTCGACGGTTTTCGGCTAATATCTCCGCGAATACTCCACTAAAATGACGAAACACATATGGTTTTGTTCACTTCGGCGAGGCAGATTCAAATGAGCCCGGGCTCCGACGGATCCGTTCAGTTTCGCTGAGATACTTTGCGTTTTCTCTTCTGGAGGGATTTTAGGCCTGTGTCTCGGGACCCTGGGGGACCACGAGGCTTGGGATGGTCTCTTTCGAAAGGTCTCTGTCCGTTCTCCACTCGCTGAAAATTTGGCACTCGATAGATTTATTTTTTACCGAGATATTTGCAGTTATTTCTCCCAAGCTCGTGGTGCCATTACTAGAGTCGCGGCCGACGGTTTTTGGCTAATATCTCCGCGAATACTCCACCAAAAATGACGAAACACATATGGTTTTGTTCAGTTCAGGCAAGGCGGTTCAAATGAGCCCGGGCTCCGACGGATCCGTTCAGTTTTCGCTGAGATACTTGCGTTTTTCTCTTCTGGAGGGGATTTGGGGGCCTGTATCTGGGACCCTGGGGGACCACTGAGGCTTGGGTGGTCTCTTTCGAAAGGTCTCTGTCCGTTCTCCACTCGCTGAAAATTTGGCATCGATAGATTTATTTTTTACTGAGATATTTGCAGTTATTTCTCCCAAGCTCGTGGTGCCATTTCAGAGCGCGGCCGACGGTTATTGGCTAATATCTCCGCGAATACTCCACCAAAAATGACGAAACACATATGGTTTTGTTCAGTTTGGCGAGGCGGTTCAAATGAGCCCGGGCTCCGACGGATCCGTTCAGTTTTCGCTGAGATACTTGCGTTTTTCTCTTCTGGAGGGGATTTTAGGGCCTGTATCTCGGGACCCGGGGGCCCACGAGGCTTGGGGTGGTCTCTTTCGAAAGGTCTCTGTCTGTTCTCCACTCGCTGAAAATTTGGCATCGATAGATTTATTTTTTACCGAGATATTTGCAGTTATTTCTCCCAAGCTCGTGGCGTACATTTCAGATCGCGGCCGACGGTTTTTGGCTAATATCTCTGCGAATACTCCACCAAAAATGACGAAACACATATGGTTTTGTTCAGTTCGGCGAGGCGGTTCAAATGAGCCCGGGCTCCGACGGATCCGTTCAGTTTTCGCTGAGATACTTGCGTTTTCCTCTTCTGGAGGGGATTTGGGGGCCTGTATCTCGGGACCCTGGGGGACCACGAGGCTTGGGTGGTCTCTTTGAAAGGTCTCTGTCCGTTCTCCACTCGCTGAAAATTTGGCATCGATAGATTTATTTTTTACTGAGATATTTGCAGTTATTTCTCCCAAGCTCGTGGTGCCATTACAGAGCGCGGCCGACGGTTATTGGCTGAATATCTCCGCGAATACTCCACCAAAAATGACGAAACACATATGGTTTTGTTCAGTTCGGCGAGGCGGTTCAAATGAGCCCGGGCTCCGACGGATCCGTTCAGTTTTCGCTGAGATACTTGCGTTTTCCTCTTCTGGAGGGGATTTGGGGGCCTGTATCTCGGGACCCTGGGGGACCACGAGGCTTGGGTGGTCTCTTTCGAAAGGTCTCTGTCCGTTCTCCACTCGCTGAAAATTTGGCATCGATAGATTTATTTTTTACTGAGATATTTGCAGTTATTTCTCCCAAGCTCGTGGTGCCATTTCAGAGTGCGGCCGACGGTTATTGGCTAATATCTCCGCGAATACTCCACCAAAAATGACGAAACACATATGGGTTTGTTCAGTTCGGTGAGGCGGTTCAAATGAGCCCGGGCTCCGACGGATCCGTTCAGTTTTCGCTGAGATACTTGCGTTTTCTCTTCTGGAGGGGATTTGGGGGCCTGTATCTCGGGACCACGGGGGCCCACGAGGCTTGGGGTGGTCTCTTTCGAAAGGTCTCGGTCCGTTCTCCACTCGCTGAAAATTTGGTGTCGATAGATTTATTTTTCACAGAGATATTTGCAGTTATTTCTCCCAAGCTCGTGGTGACATTTCAGAGCGCGGCCGACGTTTTTTGGCTAATATCTCCGCGAATACTCCACTAAAAATGACGAAACACATATGGTTTTGTTCAGTTTGGCGAGGCGGTTCAAATGAGCCCGGGCTCTGACGGATCTGTTCAGTTTTCGCTGAGATATTTGCGTTTTTCCCTTCCAGAGGGGATTTGGGGGCCTGTATCTTGGGCCCCCGGGGGCCCACTAGGCTGGGGTGGTCTCTTTCGAAAGGTCTCGGTCCGTTCTCCACTCGCTGAAAATTTGGCGTCGATAGATTTATTTTTCACTGAGATATTTGCAGTTATTTCTCCCAAGCTCGTGGTGCCATTACAGATCGCGGCCGACGGTTATTGGCTAATATCTCCGCGAATACTCCACCAAAAATGACGAAACACATATGGTTTTGTTCAGTTTGGCGAGGCGGTTCAAATGAGCCCGGGCTCCGACGGATCCGTTCAGTTTTCGCTGAGATACTTGCGTTTTTCTCTTCTGGAGGGGATTTTAGGGCCTGTATCTCGGGACCCTGGGGGACCACGAGGCTTGGGGTGGTCTCTTTCGAAAGGTCTCTGTCCGTTCTCCACTCGCTGAAAATTTGGCATCGATAGATTTATTTTTTACTGAGATATTTGCAGTTATTTCTCCCAAGCTCGTGGTGCCATTACAGAGCGCGGCCGACGGTTATTGGCTAATATCTCCGCGAATACTCCACCAAAAATGACGAAACACATATGGTTTTGTTCAGTTTGGCGAGGCGGTTCAAATGAGCCCGGGCTCCGACGGATCCGTTCAGTTTTCGCTGAGATACTTGCGTTTTTCTCTTCTGGAGGGGATTTGGGGGCCTGTATCTCGGGACCCCGGGGACCACTAGGCTGGGGTGGTCTCTTTCGAAAGGTCTCTGTCCGTTCTCCACTCGCTGAAAAATTGGCATCGATAGATTTATTTTTTACCGAGATATTTGCAGTTATTTCTCCCAAGCTCGTGGCGTCATTTCAGATCGCGGCCGACGGTTTTCGGCTAATATCTCCGCGAATACTCCACTAAAAATGACGAAACACATATGGTTTTGTTCAGTTCGGCGAGGCGGTTCAAATGAGCCCGGGCTCCGACGGATCCGTTCAGTTTTCGCTGAGATACTTGCGTTTTTCTCTTCTGGAGGGGATTTTAGGGCCTGTATCTCGGGACCCTGGGGGCCCACGAGGCTTGGGGTGGTCTCTTTCGAAAGGTCTCTGTCTGTTCTCCACTCGCTGAAAATTTGGCATCGATAGATTTATTTTTTACCGAGATATTTGCAGTTATTTCTCCCAAGCTCGTGGCGTCATTTCAGATCGCGGCCGACGGTTTTTCGGCTAATATCTCCGCGAATACTCCACCAAAAATGACGAAACACATATGGTTTTGTTCAGTTCGGCGAGGCGGTTCAAATGAGCCCGGGCTCCGACGGATCCGTTCAGTTTTCGCTGAGATACTTGCGTTTTCCTCTTCTGGAGGGGATTTGGGGGCCTGTATCTCGGGACCCTGGGGGACCACGAGGCTTGGGTGGTCTCTTTCGAAAGGTCTCTGTCCGTTCTCCACTCGCTGAAAATTTGGCATCGATAGATTTATTTTTTACTGAGATATTTGCAGTTATTTCTCCCAAGCTCGTGGTGCCATTTCAGAGCGGCCGACGGTTATTGGCTAATATCTCCGCGAATACTCCACCAAAAATGACGAAACACATATGGTTTTGTTCAGTTCGGCGAGGCGGTTCAAATGAGCCCGGGCTCCGACGGATCCGTTCAGTTTTCGCTGAGATACTTGCGTTTTCCTCTTCTGGAGGGGATTTGGGGGCCTGTATCTCGGGACCCTGGGGGACCACGAGGCTTGGGTGGTCTCTTTCGAAAGGTCTCTGTCCGTTCTCCACTCGCTGAAAATTTGGCATCGATAGATTTATTTTTTACTGAGATATTTGCAGTTATTTCTCCCAAGCTCGTGGTGCCATTTCAGAGCGCGGCCGACGGTTATTGGCTAATATCTCCGCGAATACTCCACCAAAAATGACGAAACACATATGGGTTTGTTCAGTTCGGTGAGGCGGTTCAAATGAGCCCGGGCTCCGACGGATCCGTTCAGTTTTCGCTGAGATACTTGCGTTTTTCTCTTCTGGAGGGGATTTGGGGGCCTGTATCTGGGACCACGGGGGCCCACGAGGCTTGGGGTGGTCTCTTTCGAAAGGTCTCGGTCCGTTCTCCACTCGCTGAAAATTTGGTGTCGATAGATTTATTTTTCACAGAGATATTTGCAGTTATTTCTCCCAAGCTCGTGGTGACATTTCAGAGCGCGGCCGACGTTTTTTGGCTAATATCTCCGCGAATACTCCACTAAAAATGACGAAACACATATGGTTTTGTTCAGTTTGGCGAGGCGGTTCAAATGAGCCCGGGCTCTGACGGATCTGTTCAGTTTTCGCTGAGATATTTGCGTTTTTCCCTTCCAGAGGGGATTTGGGGGCCTGTATCTTGGGCCCCCGGGGGCCCACTAGGCTGGGGTGGTCTCTTTCGAAAGGTCTCGGTCCGTTCTCCACTCGCTGAAAATTTGGCATCGATAGATTTATTTTTCACTGAGATATTTGCAGTTATTTCTCCCAAGCTCGTGGTGCCATTACAGAGCGCGGCCGACGGTTATTGGCTAATATCTCCGCGAATACTCCACCAAAAATGACGAAACACATATGGTTTTGTTCAGTTTGGCGAGGCGGTTCAAATGAGCCCGGGCTCCGACGGATCCGTTCAGTTTTCGCTGAGATACTTGCGTTTTTCTCTTCTGGAGGGATTTTAGGGCCTGTATCTGGGACCCTGGGGGACCACGAGGCTTGGGTGGTCTCTTTCGAAAGGTCTCTGTCCGTTCTCCACTCGCTGAAAATTTGGCATCGATAGATTTATTTTTTACTGAGATATTTGCAGTTATTTCTCCCAAGCTCGTGGTGCCATTACAGAGCTGCGGCCGACGGTTATTGGCTAATATCTCCGCGAATACTCCACCAAAAATGACGAAACACATATGGTTTTGTTCAGTTCGGCGAGGCGGTTCAAATGCGCCCGGGCTCCGACGGATCCGTTCAGTTTTCGCTGAGAGTACTTGCGTTTTCTCTTCTGGAGGGGATTTGGGGGCCTGTATCTGGGAGCCCCGGGACCACTAGGCTGGGGTGGTCTCTTTCCGAAAGGTCTCGGTCCGTTCTCCACTCGCTGAAAAATTGGCATCAATAGATTTATTTTTTACCGAGATATTTGCAGTTATTTCTCCCAAGCTCGTGGCGTCATTTCAGATCTGCGGCCGACGGTTTTCGCTGCATATCTCCGCGAATACTCCACTGAATGACGAAACACATATGGTTTTGTTCAGTTCGGCGAGGCGGTTCAAATGAGCCCGGGCTCCGACGGATCCGTTCGAGTTTTCGCTGAGATACTTGCGTTTCTCTTCTGGAGGGGGATTTTAGGGCCTGTATCTCGGGCACCCCGGGGGCCCACGAGGCTTGGGGTGGTCTCTTTCGAAAGGTCTCTGTCTGTTCTCCATTCGCTGAAAATTTGGCATCGATAGATTTATTTTTTACCGAGATATTTGCAGTTATTTCTTCCCAAGCTCGTGGCGTCATTTTAGATCGCGGCCGTGACGGTTTTGGCTAACATCTCCGCGAATACTCCACCAAAAATGACGAAACACATATGGTTTTGTTCAGTTCGGCGAGGCGGTTCAAATGAGCCCGGGCTCCGACGGATCCGTTCAGTTTTCGCTGAGATACTTGCGTTTTCCTCTTCTGGAGGGGATTTGGGGGCCTGTATCTCGGGACCACGGGGGCCCACGAGGCTTGGGGTGGTCTCTTTCCAAAGGTCTCTGGTCCGTTCTCCACTCGCTGAAAATTTGGCATCAATAGATTTATTTTTCACAGAGATATTTGCAGTCTATTTCTCCCAAGCTCGTGGTGACATTTTCAGAACGCGGCCGACGTTTTTTGGCTAATATCTCCGCGAATACTCCACCAAAAATGACGAAACACATATGGTTTTGTTCAGTTTGGCGAGGCGGTTCAAATGAGCCCGGGCTCTGACGGATCTGTTCAGTTTTCGCTGAGATATTTGCGTTTTTCCCTTCCGGAGGGGATTTGGGGGCCTGTATCTTGGGCCCCCGGGGCCCACTAGGCTGGGGTGGTCTCTTTCGAAAGGTCTCGGTCCGTTCTCCACTCGCTGAAAAATTGGCATCAATAGATTTATTTTTTACCGAGATATTTGCAGTTATTTCTCCCAAGCTCGTGGCGTCATTTCAGATCGCGGTCGACGGTTTTCGGCTAATATCTCCGCGAATACTCCACTAAAATGACGAAACACATATGGTTTTGTTCACTTCGGCGAGGCGGTTCAAATGAGCCCGGGCTCCGACGGATCCGTTCAGTTTCGCTGAGATACTTGCGTTTTCTCTTCTGGAGGGGATTTTAGGGCCTGTATCTCGGGACCCCGGGGGCCCACGAGGCTTGGGATGGTCTCTTTCGAAAGGTCTCTGTCTGTTCTCCACTCGCTGAAAATTTGGCATCGATAGATTTATTTTTTACTGAGATATTTGCAGTTATTTCTCCCAAGCTCGTGGTGCCATTATCAGAGCGCGGCCGACGGTTATTGGCTAATATCTCCGCGAATACTCCACCAAAAATGACGAAACACATATGGTTTTGTTCAGTTCGGCAAGGCGGTTCAAATGAGCCCGGGCTCCGACGGATCCGTTCAGTTTTCGCTGAGATACTTGCGTTTTTCTCTTCTGGAGGGGATTTGGGGGCCTGTATCTGGGACCCTGGGGACCACGAGGCTTGGGTGGTCTCTTTCGAAAGGTCTCTGTCCGTTCTCCACTCGCTGAAAATTTGGCATCGATAGATTTATTTTTTACTGAGATATTTGCAGTTATTTCTCCCAAGCTCGTGGTGCCATTTCAGAGCGCGGCCGACGGTTATTGGCTAATATCTCCGCGAATACTCCACCAGAAATGACGAAACACATATGGTTTTGTTCAGTTCGGCGAGGCGGTTCAAATGAGCCCGGGCTCCGACGGATCCGTTCAGTTTTCGCTGAGATACTTGCGTTTTTCTCTTCTGGAGGGGATTTGAGGGCCTGTATCTCGGGACCCGGGGGCCCACGAGGCTTGGGGTGGTCTCTTTCGAAAGGTCTCTGTCTGTTCTCCACTCGCTGAAAATTTGGCATCGATAGATTTATTTTTTACCGAGATATTTGCAGTTATTTCTCCCAAGCTCGTGGCGTCATTTTCAGATCGCGGCCGACGGTTTTTGGCTAATATCTCCGCGAATACTCCACCAAAAATGACGAAACACATATGGTTTTGTTCAGTTCGGCGAGGCGGTTCAAATGAGCCCGGGCTCCGACGGATCCGTTCAGTTTTCGCTGAGATACTTGCGTTTTCCTCTTCTGGAGGGGATTTGGGGGCCTGTATCTCGGGACCCTGGGGGACCACTGAGGCTTGGGTGGTCTCTTTCGAAAGGTCTCTGTCCGTTCTCCACTCGCTGAAAATTTGGCATCGATAGATTTATTTTTTACTGAGATATTTGCAGTTATTTCTCCCAAGCTCGTGGTGCCATTACAGAGCGCGGCCGACGGTTATTGGCTAATATCTCCGCGAATACTCCACCAAAAATGACGAAACACATATGGTTTTGTTCAGTTCGGCGAGGCGGTTCAAATGAGCCCGGGCTCCGACGGATCCGTTCAGTTTTCGCTGAGATACTTGCGTTTTCCTCTTCTGGAGGGGATTTGGGGGCCTGTATCTCGGGACCCTGGGGGACCACGAGGCTTGGGTGGTCTCTTTCGAAAGGTCTCTGTCCGTTCTCCACTCGCTGAAAATTTGGCATCGATAGATTTATTTTTTACTGAGATATTTGCAGTTATTTCTCCCAAGCTTGTGGTGCCATTTCAGAGCGTGGCCGACGGTTATTGGCTAATATCTCCGCGAATACTCCACCAAAAATGACGAAACACATATGGGTTTGTTCAGTTTGGTGAGGCGGTTCAAATGAGCCCGGGCTCCGACGGATCCGTTCAGTTTTCGCTGAGATACTTGCGTTTTTCTCTTCTGGAGGGGATTTGGGGGCCTGTATCTCGGGACCACGGGGGCCCACGAGGCTTGGGGTGGTCTCTTTCGAAAGGTCTCGGTCCGTTCTCCACTCGCTGAAAATTTGGTGTCGATAGATTTATTTTTCACAGAGATATTTGCAGTTATTTCTCCCAAGCTCGTGGTGACATTTCAGAGCGCGGCCGACGTTTTTTGGCTAATATCTTCGCGAATACTCCACCAAAAATGACGAAACACATATGGTTTTGTTCAGTTTGGCGAGGCGGTTCAAATGAGCCCGGGCTCTGACGGATCTGTTCAGTTTTCGCTGAGATATTTGCGTTTTTCCCTTCCAGAGGGGATTTGGGGGCCTGTATCTTGGGCCCCCGGGGGCCCACTAGGCTGGGGTGGTCTCTTTCGAAAGGTCTCGGTCCGTTCTCCACTCGCTGAAAATTTGGCGTCGATAGATTTATTTTTCACTGAGATATTTGCAGTTATTTCTCCCAAGCTCGTGGTGCCATTACAGAGCGCGGCCGACGGTTATTGGCTAATATCTCCGCGAATACTCCACCAAAAATGACGAAACACATATGGTTTTGTTCAGTTCGGCGAGGCGGTTCAAATGAGCCCGGGCTCCGACGGATCCGTTCAGTTTTCGCTGAGATACTTGCGTTTTCCTCTTCTGGAGGGGATTTGGGGGCCTGTATCTCGGGACCCTGGGGGACCACGAGGCTTGGGGTGGTCTCTTTCGAAAGGTCTCTGTCCGTTCTCCACTCGCTGAAAATTTGGCATCGATAGATTTATTTTTTACTGAGATATTTGCAGTTATTTCTCCCAAGCTCGTGGTGCCATTTCAGAGCGCGGCCGACGGTTATTGGCTAATATCTCCGCGAATACTCCACCAAAAATGACGAAACACATATGGTTTTGTTCAGTTTGGCGAGGCGGTTCAAATGAGCCCGGGCTCCGACGGATCCGTTCAGTTTTCGCTGAGATACTTGCGTTTTTCTCTTCTGGAGGGGATTTGGGGGCCTGTATCTCGGGACCACGGGGGCCCACGAGGCTTGGGGTGGTCTCTTTCGAAAGGTCTCGGTCCGTTCTCCACTCGCTGAAAATTTGGTGTCGATAGATTTATTTTTCACAGAGATATTTGCAGTTATTTCTCCCAAGCTCGTGGTGACATTTCAGAGCGCGGCCGACGTTTTTTGGCTAATATCTCGCGAATACTCCACCAAAAATGACGAAACACATATGGTTTTGTTCAGTTTGGCGAGGCGGTTCAAATGAGCCCGGGCTCTGACGGATCTGTTCAGTTTTCGCTGAGATATTTGCGTTTTTCCCTTCCAGAGGGGATTTGGGGGCCTGTATCTTGGGCCCCCGGGGGCCCACTAGGCTGGGGTGGTCTCTTTCAAAGGTCTCGGTCCGTTCTCCACTCGCTGAAAATTTGGCATCGATAGATTTATTTTTCACTGAGATATTTGCAGTTATTTCTCCCAAGCTCGTGGTGCCATTACAGAGTCGCGGCCGACGGTTATTGGCTAATATCTCTGCGAATACTCCACCAAAAATGACGAAACACATATGGTTTTGTTCAGTTCGGCGAGGCGGTTCAAATGAGCCCGGGCTCCGACGGATCCGTTCAGTTTTCGCTGAGATACTTGCGTTTTTCTCTTCTGGAGGGGATTTGGGGCCTGTATCTCGGGACCCTGGGGGACCACGAGGCTTGGGGTGGTCTCTTTCGAAAGGTCTCTGTCCGTTCTCCACTCGCTGAAAATTTGGCATCGATAGATTTATTTTTTACTGAGATATTTGCAGTTATTTCTCCCAAGCTCGTGGTGCCATTACAAGAGCGCGGCCAACGGTTATTGGCTAATATCTCCGCGAATACTCCACCAAAAATGACGAAACACATATGGTTTTGTTCAGTTCGGCGAGGCGGTTCAAATGAGCCCGGGCTCCGACGGATCCGTTCAGTTTTCGCTGAGATACTTGCGTTTTTCTCTTCTGGAGGGGATTTGGGGGCCTGTATCTCGGGACCCCGGGGGCCCACGAGGCTGGGGTGGTCTCTTTCCGAAAGGTCTCTGTCCGTTCTCCACTCGCTGAAAAATTGGCATCAATAGATTTATTTTTTACCGAGATATTTGCAGTTATTTCTCCCAAGCTCGTGGCGTCATTTCAGATCGCGTGCCGACGGTTTTCGGCTAATATCTCCGTCGAATACTCCACTAAAATGACGAAACACATATGGTTTTGTTCAGTTCGGCGAGGCGGTTCAAATGAGCCCGGGCTCCGACGGATCCGTTCAGTTTTCGCTGAGATACTTGCGTTTTTCTCTTCTGGAGGGGATTTTAGGGCCTGTATCTCGGGACCCTTGGGGCCCATGTAGGCTTGGGGTGGTCTCTTTCGAAGGTCTCTGTCTGTTCTCCACTCGCTGAAAATTTGGCATCGATAGATTTATTTTTTACCGAGATATTTGCAGTTATTTTCCCCAAGCTCGTGGCGTCATTTCAGATCGCGGCCTACGACGTGTTTTTGGCTAATATCTCCGTGAATACTCCACCAAAAATGACAGAAACACATATGGTTTTGTTCAGTTCGGCGAGGCGGTTCAAATGAGCCCGGGCTTTGACGGATCCGTTCAGTTTTCGCTGAGATACTTGCGTTTCCTCTTCTGCAGGGATTTGGGGGCCTGATCTCGGACCACGGGGACCATCGAGGCTTGGGGTGGTCTCTTCGAAAGGTCTCGGTCCGTTTTCCACTCGCTGAAAAATTGGCATCAATAGATTTATTTTTAACCGAGATATTTGCAGTTATTTCTCCCAAGCTCGTGGTGACATTTCAGAACGCGGCCGAACGGTTTTTGGCTAATATCTTCCAAATACTCCACCAAAAATGACGAAACACATATGGTTTTGTTCAGTTTGGCGAGGCGGTTCAAATGAGCCCAGGGCTCCTACGGATCTGTTCAGTTTTCGCTGAGATATTTGCGTTTTTCC
>JAQIUQ010005546.1:0-70223 GCA_030378365.1 Hybognathus amarus
GGTTATGTATTGCTATCCCTTGTGCCGAACAGGTTGCTGTAGTCTTACCAGCAGTGGTGTACAGGGTTAATTTACACTTACAGTCACACACACACACAGGTGTCATGTTTGCAGTGATCTCTTTGGCAGGATGAGCATCCAGACCATCCGCAGCGTGTTCAGCGTGGACACCGGCTACCGGCTGACTGACGAGCAGATGGTCAACCACTTCCCCAACCACTACGAGCTGACCAGGAAGGACCTGATGATCAAGAACATCAAGCGCTACCGCAAAGACCTGGAGAAGGAGGCCAGTCCCTTGGCCGAGAAGGACGAGGCGGGAAATACCTCTACCTGGGTAAAACCCGCTGCTGCTCTCGCCTGCGTCTCTCTCGTGTGTGCCGTCGCTCACTCTCTCGACTCTGGCCACAGATTTCGTGCCGGTGGACGTTCATGCTGCCGGCCGACTACAATCTGTTCGTGGAGGAGTTCGGAAGAGCCCGTCCAGCACGTGGATCATGAAGCCGTGCGGGAAGGCGCAGGGAAAAGGCATCTTCCTCATCAACAAGCTCTCTCAGATCAAGAAGTGGTCCGCGACAGCCGCACGCTCCACGTAAGAGCGCCATGTAGCGAGGCCTGCCTTAAAGGATCGGTCACCCAGAAGGAAAACGATGTCATTAATGACTTGTGTCGTCCCAAGCCCGTCAGACCTCCGATCATCTTCAAGACACAGTTTAAGATATTTTAGATTTAGTCCGAGAGATTTCTGTCCCTCCAGTGGAAATGTGTGTGCGGTATACTGTCCTTGTCCAGAAAGGAAATAAAGACATCATCAAAGTAGTCCTTGTGACATCAGTGACTGCGCAAAATCGGGATATTAGCAATAACTCGGTCTCGACCGGCCATGTAAACACCGGCAAAAACCCGAAAATGCTCATATCCCGGATTTTAAAAACCGGGATATTATACCTGGGGTACCCCTTTTCTAACCCGAATTTTTGGTCATGTAAACGTGTATCGGCATATCCCCATAGTGATTTGTGTTCTGCGCATGTTCTATTCGCAAGGAATCTTGGTCTTTTGAGTAGAGAAACTTCTCGGCGCATACAAAAATCCGCGTGCAGTATACCGGAAGTAAACATGGCGAGACACAGCACAGCATACTTTTGGAGTGAGCTCAGTAACGTTACCAGCATCTAAGCGCAAACAAAGGCGATCGCTATCTGCCCCGAACTATTCATTATCCGCGTGCTGCTGTTGTTGTTGTCTTTGGATACAGGAAGAAGAATCGGAAATGACGCATATTGCGTCTTAAGGTTGTCCGTACGTCTAGACGCTAACCGCGCGTCGCCGTTTACATCGGGATATTGCAATTCCATGTATACAGGAGAAACTCTTTCTGCTCACGCATGTAAACGGGTTATTCCTAATGTTTCAGAAACCCGAATAGTGACCTTAACCCGACCATAACCCGAAAATTGGCTGCATGTAAACGTAGTCGAGTGGGGTTAGTTACAATGTTTTGAAGCATTGAAAATACATTTTGGTCAAAAAATAACAAAAACTACGACTTTATTCAGCATTGTATTGTCTTCCGGTTCTGTTGTCAATCCACGTAAGAAAGCAGAAAGCTCTCGGACTAAATCTAAAATATCTTAAACTGTGTCTGAAGATGAACGGAGGTCTGACGGGCTTGGGTCGACATGAGGAGAGTCATTAATGACATCATTTTCATTTTTGGGTGAACGTAACCCTTTAACAATCCTCTTTAGCTGAAACTCAGCAACACTTTATTTGATTTTGCATTTTATTATTATATATTTTTTAATGAAATAATAAAAATGAAATATGCAAAGCCAAATAAACCAAAGACCGTGAGGTTTTTGTAATCAGGCCCTCATGTTTGTGTTAATCGGCCATATATTGGTTATCGGCTTTCTAATATAAAGGTATCAGCCAAATGCTCATATCGGTGAACCCCTAATAGTAAATATATCACAGTAAAAGTGTCATCAGCGGCAGTCTTCTGTCTGAAATGCTGGCGTTTGACAGGTTCGTGGCGCGAACAGCGGGAAGGAGGCCTACGTCATCTCTCTGTACATCGACAACCCTCTGCTGATCGGCGGGAAGAAGTTCGACCTGCGTCTGTACGTGCTGGTGACCAGCTACAGGCCGCTGAAGTGCTACATGTGAGTGTGTGACCGCCGCACGCCACTGCATCACTCCATCCGCACTGAACGCTCTGTGTTTCAGGTACAAACTGGGCTTCTGCCGCTTCTGCACGGTCAAATACACGCCCAGCACCAGTGAGCTGGACAACATGTTCGTGCACCTCACCAACGTGGCCATCCAGAAGCACGGCGTAAGTCCCTCACACCCACAGCTAGAGTCTGTGTACTTACAGCAGTCGGAATCAGCTGCGGCTTGGGAGGAACTCATTTGCTGACACAAAGCATGGGTGAAAACGCATGAAAACATGAGAATCACAGAAAACGCATGAAGTGACCAGGTGTAAACGGCTCCTTGAGGAGGTGGTCTGGGCGGGCCGCATTCCAGACGAAGCTGGGACAAGTGTAAATGCATCTGGTTGTTGAAACCACATATGTAAATTTTACTACTCCCAAAAATACTGCGACCGTATTGAGCAGCTCAGCCTCTATTCATCAAGCCAGCGCGCGGCAATCTATTGCAAATCAGAGTGAAAGTAAAGCCTGGTTCACACGGGACGATTTTAAAATTGTCGGCCGATTTTCCAAACCTGAGAGACCCCACACACGACGAAAAAAATCACGGGTCTAACAGTTTTGGTCGTTCAGTGTGTGGTGCGCAGCCACACGGCAAAATCAACACATCACACACGAACCGATTTGACTCCCGAGCATTCCCAGGTCAGACGGAAAATCTCACAAAATCCCTCGAGATAAAACGTGACTTCAGAGTAAAGCAATCATGGCGGACGAAGAGGATGCAGTGGCGATAGTGTTTAGTTTGTTTTTAACGGAAAAAAACCGTCCACCGGACATTCTGGTGAGCCATACCGCCGGGCGCCGGCTGTTTGATTTTGTTTACCGCCAGTGCTTCCTCTACGCCTCGTCACCTCGCTTTCTGATTGGCTACACGCCACAGTTCACAGGCTGGATGCTCGTTCGTTCCCGGGGGACACCACACACGAGGAGAAATCGGGCCAAAACAATCCAACATGTTGGATATCCCCGATTTGAGATCGGAGCGGTCCCAGCATCCTTCCGAGCAGACGAGAGCAGTCTTAACACACCACACACGGCAGGAATATCTGATCAGATTATTTTACGATAATCGGAGCATCCTTAAGATTGTCGGGAGGGGTGAATCGGGGCTAAAATCGGGCTAATAATCCTGCCGTGTGAACCAGCCTTAAGTCGCAGACTCTTAACACTACAATCTTCATTAAAAGTAAAGAAACGAAATGATCTTACCAGGGCTGTTGCCGCTCTCTCTTATTGCGGTCTTTGCTGATTTAGAAATTAGCCGATGATCAATAAAATGCAGCTCAAATCTGTTGCTTTTGGTGACGTGCACTTCATTAAATCTGCATATCGCGCGGGAATTGAAGATTGGATTTATATCTGTTTAGCAAAAACACATTTATGTGACCAGGTGTAAATAGAATCGTTTTGATAAATCAGATCTGAGAAAACGCATGAAGTGGCCAGGTGTAAACAGCCCCTAAATGTTTATTGTAGTAATGTTAGATGTCCCTCTTGTGGACAGAACATGTAACAACAACCACAGGATATAGTGGCATTGGACAATCCATAAGAATGTGTATGTCGTAAATATTAATAATAGGATAAATTTGAGCATTTAATATTCGAATGTTACATAAAATAAGGAATGGAATTCGAATAGTATTATAGAGGAAGATTGACAGCCTTTATTTACAGTGTATCCAGAAAGTATCCACAGCACTTTGTTTACAAGATAAACGTTTTGTTATGTTTCAGCCTTATTCCAAAAATTTTCCTCAAAATTCTACAAACAATAATGACAATGTGAAAAAAAATTGTTTGTGATGAAAATGAAAATGACTTAAGTATTCATAGCCTTTGCCATGACACTCAATATTGAGGTCAGGTTCCTCCTGTTTCCACTGATCATCCTTGAGATGGTCTTGATGGGAGTCCACTCAGTTGATTGGTTGTATAAACCCCTCATGGCTGATCAGACAGTACTGTATATACTGTATTTAGCATGTCTGTGTCTGAGCGTAGGACGAGCTACAATCACGTTCACGGCGGGAAGTGGACGGTGGGTAACCTGCGCCTCTATCTGGAGAGCACTAGAGGACGGCACGTCACCAACCACCCTGTTTGACCAGATCCACTGGATCATCGTCCAGTCGCTCAAAGCCGTGGCCGTAAGTCCAAGCTGAGAACATGCTAATGCCTCTGCAGAAACATCCACAGGTCACCGCATCTGTCCGGCAGGAGGATGGAGCGTTCTGATACAGAAGACTAAGATAATAACGTGTTTCTGTTCTCGGCTGCAGCCCGTCAGTGAATAACGACAAGCACTGTTTTCGAGTGTTACGGTTATGACATCATCATCGAACGACCGGCTCAAGCCGTGGCTGATCGAGGTCAGATATCATCATCATCAGTTTTCTAATACTCTATTTATCTTTACTTATATCTGTATTTCTGCATTTAAACACTATATTACAGTTGTTTTAGTCTTTTTAATACTTCTATTTAGCTTTAATATTATTGTACTTCAGTTTTAGTACTTAATTTCATTTCTAACATTTCTAATTTTTTTTGTATTGTGCTTCTTTCTTTTTATTAAGTTTTTAATAATTTTAGTAGTTCAACTTAAACTTGTTTTATTTCATTTCTAGTTTTGGTTTCAGTAATTTAAGTTTGTTCGTCACCTAATATTTATATTAAGCTCTATTTCAGTGACCGTAAGTTACTGTTAATAGTTGTAGTCAGCTGTAACGGTGTGTGTGTGTGTGTCAGGTGAATGCGTCCCCGTCCCTTACCTCCAGCACGGCCAACGACCGCATTCTGAAGTACAACCTGATCAACGATCACGCTGAACATCGTGACCCCGAACGGCGAGATCCCAGACTGCCGCTGGAACCGCTGTCTGCCCAAGAGGCTCTGGGACACTATCAAGTGCTGTGAGTGTGTGTGTGTCGTCTCTCTCTCTCTTATCAAGTGCTGGTGAGTGTGTGTGTGTGTGTGCTCTCTCTCTCTCTCTATCAAGTGCTGTGAGTGTGTGTGTGTGTGTGTCTCTCTCTCTCTCTCTCTATCAAGTGCTGTGAGTGTGTGTGTGTGTCTCTCTCTCTCTATCAAGTGCTGTGAAGTGTGTGTGTGTGTGTCTCTCTCTCTCTCTCTATCAAGTGCTGTGAGTGTGTGTGTGTGTGTGTCTCTCTCTCTCTCTCTCTCTCTCTCTTATCAAGTGCTGTGGTGTGTGTGTGTGTCTCTCTCTCTCTCTCTCTCTCTCTCTCTTCTCTATCAAGTGCTGTGAGTGTGTGTGTGTGTCTCTCTCTCTCTCTCTCTCTTCTTATCAAGTGCTGTGTGTGTGTGTGTGTCTCTCTCTCTCTCTCTCTCTCTCTCTCTATCGAGTGCTGTGAGTGTGTGTGTGTGTCTCTCTCTCTCTATCAAGTGCTGTGAGTGTGTGTGTGTGTGTGTCTCTCTCTCTCTCTATCAAGTGCTGTGAGTGTGTGTGTGTGTGTGTCTCTCTCTCTCTCTATCAGTGCTGTAAGTGTGTGTGTGTGTGTGTGTCTCTCTCTCTCTCTCTCTATCAAGTGCTGTGAGTGTGTGTGTGTGTGTCTCTCTCTCTCTCTCTTATCAAGTGCTGTGAGTGTGTGTGTGTGTGTGTCTCTCTCTCTCTCTCTCTCTCTTTATCAAGTGCTGTGTGTGTGTGTGTGTCTCTCTCTCTCTCTCTCTCCCTCTTATCAAGTGCTGTGTTCTCATTTTATTTTTGAAATGTAAAAATGAATCTCTCTCTCTCAGATATGACGAGGAGCAGGCCCTGAGCGAGAGCGCTGACCTCAGGAGTCGGTTCGGGTCAGTCACTGGGGTCAAAGGGCAGCAGATCCGGCAGCGTGAGGCCACCGTTCCCCGCCACCTGGAAGTGAGACTGACAACACATGAGGCCTTCGCTGGAGGTGTGTGTGTGTTTGGCCCATATCAGTGTGATCACATGACCTTCGCAGAACTTGCTTCCACAAGGTTTTTTTGGCATTGAAAGTAAAGCTAGATATATTTCTAAAATAAAAGCCGATCTTCACTTTGAGCTTCCTAACTCGATCATCAATATGCACATTAAATAAATGTTTGTCGTCTATCCATATACCCAAGTATCCTGCTCCAGTGGACACACTCCTTACCACTGCAAACTACACTAACAACACAAGATGGCGCTCTATCCACTCCTGCACAATGAGGCCGCGTGCTCCTTCACGAACACTGTCTCTGACCCGCTATAACATCCTGAGGGGACGCTCATCAACACTGTTCAACTAGAACAAGAGAGACAACATCACAGAAATCACCCACACCGTCACTTTTAATACAGGACACCGTTGGAGATTGGGACTAAACGACAGAATACTGGAAAAAGCTGAATTTGCTTTATTTAGCTCTAAACACAGATGAGCGAGCAGGTAAACGCGTACACACTCCCCAACACTGACTTTAGGAGATATCTCTAGATAACACACAGATCAGCCCTGGCCTGCTGATCTGGGCATTTATGCCATTATTTCCCTTTATCTGTGGCGTTTCAGATTTTATATTTATCTGTGTTGTTTTGAATGTTTTAGATTTGATTTTATATTGTGCGATTTAATATATTTTATTTATTTTTATTTAATTACTTTTATTGATGTACTATATATATATATATATATATATGGTAAGGGATAATAAAAACCAAAGCGTCACTATTAATAAAGAATTTGCCTGATGATGTTAATGTTCCAAAAAGCAAAATAAATAATGGTACAAAAGATTTTCTGTTGTAAATTAATGCTGGTCTTTTGACCTTTCTATTCATCAAACTATCCCGAATCAGTTTCCACAAAAATATCAACTGTTTTCCACATTGGTAATAATAAATGACTTGGCTAGATGTGAACTTTGAATTGGAACAGTACTTGGGCAGCGACTGATGATGTTTCACAAGAACACAAGTACAGAACGCATGTTGAGAAATGGCCTGTGTTTCCAGATCGCCCAAAATGTCCTGGATTGGGTTATTGCGTTCTACAGTCGTGTTTACCGTGGCGAGCGGGACGAGTGAGGGCCGCGGAGACGGCGCGAGGCCGGTGGCGTGATTACTGATGAGCGACACGTGAGACGCTCCGGTCTCGCATCTCCACGGAGGAGCAGGGAAAATTTCTTAGCACTGTTAAAACACACATCAACCGATCTCTTGTTTAGTGTTAATGTAAACACTACATTCAGATTCACCAATCATAATGAATTCAGTTAGATTGAAACTAAAGCTGTGCATGTAAACAATGCATGGAGACTGCAGAAAGCAAAAGCTGAATCCGGACATCCCATGTCCGGGAAAAAGAGGACGTAACCCCTGCTTAAGTTGATCGTAGAACAATTACCAGCAATGGTCTCTACGATTAACTTACGATGCTTTTGGGAAACGCAGTCCAGCTTTCTCCCAGAACAAGAGCCTGCTAGCTTAGCTTCCAAAAAAAGATGGCTGACACTATGTGTAATCCCAATCCTCCATAATGCATCCATCTGCGTATTCAGTACCTTCGTCCTTATTTTCAAAACGTTTCTGCGGTGAAATCAGACGCACTGGCACTGATCTGTGATTGGTCTGTTAGCGCATTAGGTCCAACCCCCTATGGGCGGATTTAAAGGGGGGAACGAGTGCTTGTAGTCTTTACAGAAATCCAGCCCCCTTACACTGTCTTCAACAATGATGTAATATGACGATTTTTGCGTAATTGTAGGGGGAAGTGAAAAAGGTAAATAGTGGATTTCTCTCGTCTCAGGGGAAAATGAGTGTTGCATGACCTTTCAATAGTATGACTGGATATCTAACATTAATGCAAATGGGTGGAGTGTCCCTATACTTTACTATATATTCACATATAAAAGTATGGAAGCTTGATTTCGCTACAGAATGAAAAATAAAAAAGGTAATTGCAACATTTTATCTCACAATTCTGACTTTTCTCAGAACTGCGTGATATAAAGTCATAATTGTGAGATATAAGTCTTAATTCTGTCTTTTTTTCTCGCAATTGCGACTTTATTTCTCAGAATTCTAACTTCATATCTCGCAATTGTGAGATAAAAAAATCGCAATTATTATTTTTTTTTAATTTAGTGACGGAAACAAGCTTTTGCACAAAAGTAGAGGCGCAAGTTGACATTTTTACACTGTATAAGATTATTAGTTATAATATCTTAATTTTGGTGTTATCTTTTATTTTTTCAGTTTTGACGAAATATTTCGTGTTTCTTGGTTTAATTTCTGCTGAAAAGGCAATTAAGCTGTTCAAGACAGATTCCCAGTGTAACATGCCCTGTTATTATGTTGACTGAAATATTCTCTGGAGTCTACTGTACAAATATTTGCTGTGATACAAGACAGATACATGTAAAATAGATAATATATTGTTTTTTGTTTATTTTAATTTTTTTTAAGTAGATTAATCCTGCATATTTAGTCATTTTCAGGAAATAAAAACATTACGCATATTTAAATTGAATCAATATAAAACTTTTTTTCATGTTACTGATGAATGTAGTATTTCTAATTCTGCCACAGAGAGATTTGGTAAAAATAGTGACAGAGGTCGTGAGCGCGCGCCTGCGCACTAGGGATGTGACGTCAGAGAGGCGCGCCCCCGCTCCGCTCACAGCAGTCGTTGAATGTATCGATGAGAAACGGAGAAAGTCAGCGAGCGTCACATCATCCACAGACACGCGAGCGTTGGATCGGGACTGTCACACACACTCAGGTAAGTTCACGATTAAAAACATCGCGTGTGCTGTGATTCAGAGCGCGAGCGGCACTTTACACACACTCTCTGCGCAGTCTGAGGAAACTTTCTGACGCGTCCGATGCTGATCGATCATCGGATCAAACTCTGTCACTCAGACACACACACACAACACACACACACTGCGAGCCTTCAGACGCTCGTGTCTCCGTCCACAGCGCCGGGTGTGTGTGTGTGTGTGTGTGTGTGTGTACACGCGTACTCGACACCGACAGCTGTGTGTTCACAGGGCGGGGCAGTGTGGGGCTTTTCCGCGGCTCATATCGACTCCTTCTGGGTCTTTAACCCGGTCATTCTGATCGATCATCTGTCGCTGTGACGTGTAACGTTTCGATATGACGTCACTGACCGTTCTGATCTTCCTCGGGAACGTGACAGTCTTGTATATATATGTTTACAAATGTGTGTTGAACTGATTTAACCTGGTGGGAAGCTGGACAGGACCGCTTATGGATTATTGTCATGTAGGGAAAGTACATGAAAACTATTTATTAGCTGGAGTTATAAATGGGAAAACATGTTGTAATACTTTTAGTGTCCTTGTGACATGTTGCTCGTTTGTTTGCTTGACTTTGTTCAGATTTACTGGACAGAACTTCATCTTTAACACTGGCATATCATTTAACTCTATCAGAAACATGATTATAACACATGAAAACAACACATATCTTATGCTTCTGCATACACACACTCATACAGCTATAGTAGAGAACTGTCTTCTGTCTCGCACACATGAAACATGACAATAGCTGAGTTATATACTTGGATCATCGACCTGTAAACAGTAGTTGATCCTCCTGTCAATGTTTCTAAACTTCCTGAGTAGATCTCAACGCTGTCTTGTTTTCTTATGGTTCACATTTCCCTGGAATGAGAGTTTGTCATCAGTAATCATTCCTAAATACTTTAAAAAATTGCACTGTTTATAATAACTTGAATACATAATTCAGCATAATTCCTTCATTCAAACCATTGAACAAGACTTTTAATATCCTCAAAACAGGTTGAACAATTAAAACCTAGTCATCAGTGTATTTGATTAGGTGAGATCATCCCTGTTACGTTAAGTTCGTTGGTATTTACACTAACTTCATAAATATGGTAAACATGTTAAAAATGTTAAGTTTACCATAGTAATAACAGTAAATTATGCATAATTACATGCAACCTAACTCTATAGTAAGTATATGTTAATTAATATTACTCAGTAGTTAATTGTATAAAATAAATATGTGGTAACAATGACATGTGTCTTATAAACTTAAAATGCATCAAATTAGAGCTAGTCGGTGTCGGTAATATGATTTTAACATAAATCTGTAAAGTAATACGAAGCAACATGTGAGAATAGATACATGTGTTGCGTCTCTTTAGATACTCTTCTCCGGTGTTTACATCGGGTTTAAGATATAAACAGATTCACGTCACAAAGGCAACAGCTGTCATTTTCATTTGGGTTAACTCAAAGTTACAAATAACTAAATCTAAATGATAGAAATAATAAAAACAATATATAAATTGTAAGTGGCACCACATGACCTGACCTCGCCATGACATCATTTCCTGCTCTGTCATGTCACTCATGACTCATGAAAAACATTGTTCATGTTCAGTCAAGCCGTTTTGTGTTTTTATAAACCGCTTAAATGGGTCCTATCAGGCTTTTCCCGTTTTCAACTCGATTCAGTGTGTAATGTTGGTTTTGAGGATCAAAAACATCTGCAAGGTTTCAAAGTCCATTTCAATATTATATTTCCCAGAATCCACTTTTCAAGAACTACTAGGACGGCTTGTTTGGACTACAACTAGTTTTTTTTTTTTCGCATCTTTTAATTTGAAGTCATAAATAATTTCCCTCATTTGAACGATAAACTCATGGAGCCAACCTGTCAATCATCTTGAGGATACACTGACCAATAAGAGGACAGCTTTACTCACATGTGACTTGTACGCTTTGAAAGGTTGCTTTGTGAAAGCGAACCGAAACAAGAAGAAAATGAAACGTTTTAACAAGTCAAGCCCCTGTTTCGTCTTATTCATTATATCATTAGGCCTGAAAACGCCCTTAGAGAAGTGAATTTTAAACACTTCCTGAACATCACAACCTCTGCGTTTATCATTTTACGGAGAACAGCTTGTTTTCTGGGGCTCTTGTGTAAGACGGGTCACCGTGGTCCTTTACTGTTTGTATTATCTTAGTTTTCCGACATACATTACCGGTCAAAAGGTGTAGATCGGTACGATTTTTTATTTTAATTTTTTTAAGTTTAAAGAAGTCTCTTCTGTTCAGCAATTATTTGATTAAAAAAACACAGAAAAAACTGTAATATTGTGAAATATTATTACAATTTAAAACAGCGGTTTTCTATGTGAATATAAAGTGAAGTGTAATTTATTCCTGTGATTAAAGCTGAATTTATCATCATTACTCCAGTCTTCAGTGTCACATGATCCTACAGAAATTATTATAATATGATGCTCAAGAAACATGTATGATTATTATCCATGTTGAAAACAGTTTTTTACATTTTTATTTCAGGATTCTTTGATGAATAGAAAGTTCAAAAGAACAGAATTGATCTGAAATGGAAAGCTTTTGTGACATTAATCACTACCATTCAAAACAGTTTTTTTATTTTTGGGGGAAAGAAATTAGAAAATACTTTTATTCATCAAGGATGAGTTAAATTGATCAAAAGTTACAGTAAAGACATTTATAATGTTAGAAAAGATTATATTTTAAATAAATGCTGTTCTTTTGAACTTTCTATTCATCATAGAATTTTGGGGGAGAAATGGTACACGACTGTTTTCAACATTGAAAATAATAATTTATGTTTTTTGAGCATAAAATCTGCATATTAGAATGATTTCTGAAGGATCATGTGACACTGAAAACTGATGTGTCATCAGCAACAGTAATGATGTTGAAAATTCAGCTTTCAAATTACATTTTAAAATATATTAAAATAGAAAACAGTCATTTTAAATTGTCATAATATTTCACAATATTACTGTTTGTCATTTTTTTTCATCAAATAAAGCAGCCTTGGTGAGCAGAAGAGACTTCATTTAAAAACTAAACTAATCTAAAACTGTTGACCGGTAGTGTGTATCACGATTAAACGGTGGATAACATCGTATCTAAATGTGTAAGAAAAGTACAAACACATCTCTGAAACGTCCTGTGGAATCCGTCCAGCATTCGGTAACATTGTCAGGGTCCGAATCCGCTCGGTCTGGTTTGAAATCGATCCATCGTTAATGAGTAGAGCTCGTGGTTATGAAGGGGCGGGACATTTCCCTGCCAATCACAGCACACTGGTCCAGCCAGCTGACCAATCACAGCACAGTATTTCTGAAGGAGGGGCTTCTGTCGCAAGGCCTGTCGAGATAGTCAAGAAATCAATTAATCGCACAATAAAAAAAAGTGCGACACTCCCTCAAAATAGAAACATCTATGAATAAAACATTTAAAAACGAATAGATTTGTATTCATCTGTTGCAGAAATGCAACACAAACAACTTAAACAAAATAGGAACGATTTACAGGCCAGAGTTTCTATTTATGACATGTTTGCAGCGTCGAGCGATGTAGCCAATCACAGACACATGTGTTGATTTCTAGGAACCCAACGGCCAATCAGAAGCATTTATGATAGACTCCATCACTGCTCAAAACTGACTGAATTCAGCATGCTGGCAAATCCTTGCTTATGTTCAATTAAAGGGATAGTTCACTTTGAAATTAATTTTGATATGTTTTATCTTACCTCAAGGGCATCCAAGATGTAGGTGTCTTTGTTTCCACAGTATTTTCAATTTTGATATTTTTAGGTCAAAGCGTTCTTGTCTGTCAGTCATATAATGCAGGTCTATGGTCACCACCTCAAAGAGCATGCACAGAGAAGTCCAAATTAAACATGATTTAATGACTCGTAAATGTAAGTACACATTGATGGCCTAAGACACAAAACAAGTGGTTTGTGTGAGAAAACCAACAGTATTTATATCGCTTTTACCTTGTGTAACCACAGCCACGTCCAAGTGATCTGAGGGCTCGGGCGCTTTGTGGCTGTGGTTACAAGAGGTAAAAACGATATAAATACTGTTGGTTTTCTCACACAAACTGACTCGTTTCAGTGTCTTAGGCCATCAATGTGTACTTACATTTACGAGTCATTAAATCATGTTTAATTTGGACTTCTCTGTACATGCTCTTTGAGGTGGTGACCATAGACCTGCATTATATGACAGACACGAACGGTTTGACCTAAAAATATCAAAATTGAAACTACTGCGGAAACAAAGACACCTACATCTTGGATGCCCTTGAGGTAAGATAAAACATACCAAAAATTAATTTCAAAGTGAACCATCCCTTTTACAGTGGTTTGTGTGTGAGTGCTTTAATAAAAATCATTTATCATAGGGTAGGGTCAGGTTTTGTTTACATCTATTTTATTTATTGTTTTTGGTATTTATTCAAGTGCATTTTGTGTTAACAGAGACATTGCTTTTATTGTTTTTGGTAGTTTTGTTCATTTATTGTGGATATTTAAAATGTTTTCCATTTTCAGTGTTAAAAAGTCTTTAGAAATAAAAGTTTATTGATCTTAATGCATTATTATGACATTATTATTTTAGATGTAAATGGTCTCAATTATCATTTATCACAATAATTTCTCGGACAGCTAAATGTGTTCTGGTGACAGGCCTGTGCCGCCCACACTGGGGAGATGAGCTGTAATAATGGAAAATAATGTGTTTTTACACAATCAAGCATGAAAACATATTCTAGTACACCCCAAAAACTAAATCAAGACTTCGTAAAAGGAATTGGTATGTTTTAATATGAGTTTAAATTAACCTGAGTTTTAGCTGAGTGAAGTCAGTGTGTGTATGATTAGTGTTGTTTTAGTATAAGAGGGCCGTTGGTTAATCATGTGTGTACAGTGCTGATGCCTCAGTGTGTTTGTTCATGAAGTGTGACGGTGAAAAACATCAGGTGTGTGTGTGTGTGAACTGCATCAGTCCACTCAGCTGTCAATCACTCGATCAGCGCACCAGTCAGTTAATCTGGTGTGTGAAACCTCATGTTCGGTTCAGTGTGGAGACTCTGAGGACTAATGTGTGTGTGTGTGTGTTGAATATAACAGATATAATCACACAACAGCATATAATAGAGCGCAGCGTCAGTCGGTTCTGGAAGAACAAACTCCATTCATCCGCTCGACAGTGTGTGTGTTGGTGTGGTTCATGCTTGTGTAACGCTTTATTAAACCCCTCTGGAGAACTGAATGGGACACACACTTCACTGAAACCATGATCAGGCACTCAAGCACTCGATCACATGATCACGAGCCTTCGAGAGCTCTCATTTCACACCGTGAAGGTCAGTGGGGTTCAGGAACTTCCTGTCCTGTGTTCAGCAGTCACACAGGTGTGTGTGTGTGCACGTGTGTGTAACCGCATTAGTGTGCTCGAGTGTGAAGCTGACGCTCACTGAACACAATGAAGCTGTGATTGACCAGCAGTTTCTCTCTCACACACACACACACACCATTACACAGACACACAGACGGATAGAGATATTGATATAAATAGTGATAACCACCAAGACCAAGATAGTGATGCACCGAAATGAATTTTTTTATCAAAAACTCCAGAACTTATTTCATTAAACTGAAAATATTTCATAAACATCTAAATTACACATAAGAAGTTTTTGCATCCGTTTTTAAAAAACAAAATGATGTTCCTTCTCCAATTCATTGAAACATATAAACTGTTAATTATCCTATAAGACAATTAGGTTACAAAAAACACATGTGCAGTCTGTCATATAGTCTTCATAAAACTATCATGAGGACATCATCATAAATGTGTGATTGGATCTTGAGACTTTAATCGTGAGACTTTTGTTTGTTGAAACCAATATATTGCAGACATGCAAGGGTTCCCTCTTAGCATGGACAGTCTGCTTTAGCTATTACCATTTAGATTTAGAATTACCATTGTGTGTAAACTTGCCTTGCCTTGGTGATCAGGCTCTCAAATTATATCGGCCAAAATATTAGTTATCAGCTTTCAAATATAACGAATTATCGGTATCAGCCAAAGTGTTCATGTCTAAACAATCGGCTTAATACACAGCAATGATGTTGAAACCAGGAGAAACACTCTGTGCCACGAATGAACAAGTTAAACAAGGCTTTCACTCCACACATCAGCATCATTCAGCATGGACGTAACTGTAGAGCTAGCCGGATGATTTTACATTATTCATTATAGGGTTCATGCTAAGTTTGAAGAACTTGAACTTTTCAACGACTTTTTAAAGTGTTTTACACTTATTCAGCACTTCCAAACTCTAAATATGGGACAAATTATTCATGTTAAGTTCAATGCAAATGAGTAATGTTCATCTTTAAACTAGTTTAAAGATGAAGGAAAACCAACACTTCGTGGCAAACAAACACTTATTTAAAAACAGACATTGATTACCACTATAACCAGTAGATGGCGCGGAGGAGCACTAACTGACTCATTAGCTATTCGCTAACACTAATATATGATTACCACTATAACCAGTAGATGGAGGTGGAGGAGCATTAACTGACTCATTAGCTATTCGTTACCGCTAATATATGATTACCACTATAACCAGTAGATGGCGGCGGAGGAGCACTAACTGACTCATTAGCTATTCGCTAACGCTAATATATGATTACCACTATAACCAGTAGATGGAGGTGGAAGAGCACTAACTGACTCATTAGCTATTCGCTACCGCTAATATATGATTACCACTATAACCAGTAGATGGCAGGTGGAGGAGCACTAACTGACTCATTAGCTATTCGCTAACGCTAATATATGATTACCACTATAACCAGTAGATGGAGCTGGAGGAGCACTAACTGACTCATTAGCTATTCGCTAACGCTAATATATGATTACCACTATAACCAGTAGATGGCAGCTGGAGGAGCACTAACTGACTCATTAGCTATTCGCTACCGCTAATATATGATTACCACTATAACCAGTAGATGGCGGCGGAGGAGCACTAACTGACTCATTAGCTATTCGCTGACCGCTAATATATGATTACCACTATAACCAGTAGATGGAGGTGGAGGAGCACTAACTGACTCATTAGCTATTCGCTACACGCTAATATATGATTACCACTATAACCAGTAGATGGAGGTGGAGGAGCACTAACTGACTCATTAGCTATTCGCTAACGACTAATATATGATTACCACTATAACCAGTAGATGGAGGTGGAGGAGCATTAACTGACTCATTAGCTATTCGCTAACGACTAATATATGATTACCACTATAACCAGTAGATGGAGGTGGAGGAGCACGTAACTGACTCATTAGCTATTCGCTGACAGCTAATATATGATTACCACTATAACCAGTAGATGGAGGTGGAGGAGCATGTAACTGACTCATTAGCTATTCGCTACCGCTAATATATGATTACCACTATAACCAGTAGATGGAGGTCGGAGGAGCACTAACTGACTCATTAGCTATTCGCTACCACTAATATATGATTACCACTATAACCAGTAGATGGTGTCAGAGGAGCACTAACTGACTCATTAGCTATTCGTTACCGCTAATATATGATTACCACTATAACCAGTAGATGGTGGCTGGAGGAGCACTAACTGACTCATTAAGCTATTCGCTACCACTAATATATGATTACCACTATAACCAGTAGATGGTGTCAGAGGAGCACTAACTGACTCATTAGCTATTCGCTACCGTTAATATATGATTACCACTATAACCAGTAGATGGTGTCAGAGGAGCACTAACTGACTCATTAGCTATTCGCTACCGCTAATATATGATTACCACTATAACCAGTAGATGGTGGCGGAGGAGCACTAACTGACTCATTAGCTATTCGTTACCGTTAATATATGATTACCACTATAACCAGTAGATGGTGGCGGAGGAGCACTAACTGACTCATTAGCTATTCGCTACCGCTAATATATGATTACCACTATAACCAGTAGATGGCAGCGGAGGAGCACTAACTGACTCATTAGCTATTCGCTAACGCTAATATATGATTACCACTATAACCAGTAGATGGCAGCGGAGGAGCACTAACTGACTCATTAGCTATTCGCTGACGGCTAATATATGATTACCACTATAACCAGTAGATGGCAGTCGGAGGAGCACCACCCTGACTCATTAGCTATTCGTGAACACTAATATATGATTACCACTATAACCAGTAGATGGCAGCGGAGGAGCACTAACTGACTCATTAGCTATTCGCTACCGCTAATATATGATTACCACTATAACCAGTAGATGGCAGCTAGAGGAGCACTAACTGACTCATTAGCTATTCGCTACCGCTAATATATGATTACCACTATAACCAGTAGATGGCAGCTGGAGGAGCACTAACTGACTCATTAGCTATTCGCTACCGCTAATATATGATTACCACTATAACCAGTAGATGGCGTCAGAGGAGCACTAACTGACTCATTAGCTATTCGCTACCGCTAATATATGATTACCACTATAACCAGTAGATGGCAGCGGAGGAGCACTAACTGACTCATTAGCTATTCGCTAACACTAATATATGATTACCACTATAACCAGTAGATGGCGCTGGAGGAGCACTAACTGACTCATTAGCTATTCGCTACGCTAATATATGATTACCACTATAACCAGTAGATGGCAGCGGAGGAGCACTAACTGACTCATTAGCTATTCGCTACCGCTAATATATGATTACCACTATAACCAGTAGATGGCGGCGGAGGAGCACTAACTGACTCATTAGCTATTCGCTACCGCTAATATATGATTACCACTATAACCAGTAGATGGCGGCGGAGGAGCACTAACTGACTCATTAGCTATTCGCTACCGCTAATATATGATTACCACTATAACCAGTAGATGGCGTCGGAGGAGCACTAACTGACTCATTAGCTATTCGCTACCGCTAATATATGATTACCACTATAACCAGTAGATGGAGGTGGAGGAGCACTAACTGACTCATTAGCTATTCGCTACCGCTAATATATGATTACCACTATAACCAGTAGATGGCGCTGGAGGAGCACTAACTGACTCATTAGCTATTCGCTACCGCTAATATATGATTACCACTATAACCAGTAGATGGCGGCGGAAGAGCACTAACTGACTCATTAGCTATTCGCTACCGCTAATATATGATTACCACTATAACCAGTAGATGGCGTTAAGGAAGCACTAACTGACTCATTAGCTATTCGCTACCGCTAATATATGATTACCACTATAACCAGTAGATGGCGTCGGAGGAGCACTAACTGACTCATTAGCTATTCGCTACCGCTAATATATGATTACCACTATAACCAGTAGATGGCGCTGAAGGAGCACTAACTGACTCATTAGCTATTCGCTACGGCTAATATATGATTACCACTATAACCAGTAGATGGCAGCGGAGGAGCACTGAACTGACTCATTAGCTATTGCGCTACCGCTAATATATGATTACCACTATAACCAGTAGATGGTGTCGGAGGAGCACTAACTGACTCATTAGCTATTCGCTACCGCTAATATATGATTACCACTATAACCAGTCAGATGGCGTCAGAGGAGCACTGACACTTGGACTCAGTTAGCTATTCGTTACCGTTAATATATGATTACCACTGTAACCAGTATAAATGGCAAGGCTGGAGGTTGCACTAACTGACTCAGTCAGCTGTCAAGCTACCGCTAATATGTGATTACCACTGTAGCCAGTAGATGGCGAGCGTTCGGAGCACTGACTGACTGGTCAGCTGTCTTAGACTACCGGCTAGTACTATGCATTACAGCACTATAACCAGTCAGAGTGGCGGCGTTGAGAGCACTGACTGAGCTCATTAGCTATTCGCTACCGTTAATATATGATTACCACTATAACCAGTAGATGGGGCGGAGTGAGCACTTATCCTAACTGACTTCAGTATAGCTGTTCGCTACCGCTCGTATATGATTACCACTATAACCAGTAGATGGCGGCGGTGAGAGCACTGACTCGGTCTCAGCTACTCGCTAGCGTCAAGTGTATGATTACCATCTATGACCCAGTTAGATGTCAGCGGTGGAGCACTGACTTCATTAGCTATCGCTAGCGCTAATATATGATTATGATTTAAAGTGTCACTAGAACTTCCTGGTCAAAGCCTGACTCCACCCACTGGCAAAATTTGAAAAATGCTAAAAAAGTGGGCAGACCCCCAGCGGAGAGAGGGACGAGCCAAGGGCGGGGCTCAGCGGGAGCGTGCACATGAGACCCGCAGTGACAGGATTAATTGACAGCTGTAGTGGTGGGAAGTTTGGATCAGTGTTACTGACTCGGATCTTTGAGTCTCGTTCAGCACAATGAACGGAATCTTTTATGAATCATTTCGATTCATTTCATCATTATATAATTAAAATGTCATGTTAAATGTTCCAAAACATCTAGTAGGCTATTCCAAAAATCTGATTACATTTACCAATAGTAAGAATATCTTGGTGTATACTTCCTTCCGAAATTCGCAGGTAGCTCGCGGCTCGCGGAAAATGAGACTGAGCGCGAAACTGGCGCTTCACGGCGCTGGCCGGCTGCGCCTCGCCGCGCAGCTCCGCGCGGTCTAGTGTGGCGACCACCATAACATGGGCGCCGAAGGGGAAGCGGGCGTCGATATAGCACAGCATACTGGAAAGAATAAGGTCAGTTCATCTTACAAGTTCGAGCCGGGGTAGAGTTTTCGATTCTTCCATGTCAGTCCCGTATAGTCTATGCTGTCAGCACCAAAAGGAATGATTGCATGCCATCTTTTGAGTTCGTGTTCTCATGATGCTACCCTGATCGTTTTTCAATACTCATAAATCCAACTCCTGACTCGCTAGAGTAGTTTTGACGGAACCAGATGCTTTTATTACCAGGGGCTGCCAAGGGCGTGGTGAGCTCGCACCAAGGGCGTGACAGAGTAGTGTCAGAGAGTTCGCTACGTCAGAGAGTACCCCTGCTGCAGGAGCTTTCCGTTTAACCTGAAGAGGGCAGCACTCAGACGTTTTTACACCATATATTTGAAAATTAAAAGACTTTATTGCCAACTGTCAAAAAATGTACTCGATCAATGAACAGCATTTATGAAGCTCCATTCTAACAGATCATTAACTAAAAAAAGTTGGTTAAGTGTTTAGTTACTCTTTAAAGAGCGTGACTTTTATAATCGCTGAAGCTGTCATTCAGATGAGTTCGGTACATTTAATCAGGAGTAGAATATTTACATGTTTCCTGTTTACTAGGTTTACTGTCACATTTCTGATAAACAAATGTAATATTATTAGTAACTGTTCGGTTGCTGGAGTTTCGCGCGTCACTAATCGACAGCTCGACTTTCAGCGTAAGGTCATCTGGTTTGGTCATGTGTTTCTTCTCCACCAATGAAAATAGCTGTACGTATCAGAAACGCAATATCAGTTTAATAGGTAAATGTGCGTCAAGTGCTGATGAACATCTCGGGAATGTGACATTCCTCTGACCTCACGTTACAAACATGCGGAGACACGAACACACGGATGTGTTTAAATCAGCTGAAGAACAATCACTGTTGTGTAATTCTCCACAGCAGAAGTGTGTGTGTGTGTGTGTGGCCCTTTAAGAGCTCAGCATCTAGAAGTTTCCATCTTCCTCTTTCCCACTGTGAAATAATCTCATTATGTAATATTGTTTGAGTCATTAATCGTGGAAAGTATGAGTTTACTCTGTGTGTGTGTGTGTGTGAGATAAAGCGGATCAGGAACACCACTGGAGGAATGGCAGGAATTTCCATCACTTCCCTGGAAAGAGTGTGTGTCGCTTACAGCGTTCTGAACTTCAGCTTCAGATAAAGCAACTGAAACTCAACACACACACACACACACACACACAGATGTGTTTTCGGTTCATATTTCCAGTTCTGATCTGGGATTCGCACGTCTCAAAGATCACACCATTAAAGGCAGGGCTGTATTATTATTATTATTATTGTGTTTATAATGTTGAATCAGAATAACAGCAGCATCTCTTCTCTGATGATGTGGGCGGGGCTATAACCTGTCACTCACATGAGATCAGCCAATAGCAAACCACAACTGTCCAATCAACTCCCACAGGCACAGTCAAGCCCCGCCCACATTTGATCTTGTTCCAGAAGTGTTTCCCTCGGATATACGGCACAATCGAGGAGAAAGACAGTTACAGCTTATGTGTGTGTGTTTTAGTTTAGTGTGATAAACTCAAGAGGTTATCTCGTGTTATTATTTACACTGTAAACCAATTTCAGCTAAATGTTCAGTTGGTTACGCTAAAAGAGCGCTGACATGCAATGTTTGTTAAACTTTTATAAATGATGTTTTATTATTTCGACATGTTTTTTTTATATATAATTTAACTTATTATTTAATTTAGTCTAACCATTAAAACTAATTGTGAAAAAAGTAAATTTTGAAGATTGTGTTTGATGATGTCACTGTATTGTGTGTATGCGGTCAGTAATGTTTATCGTTGTCGTTCCAGCATGTCGGACTTCCACGACTCTCTGGTGGACGTCTCCAGCGACAGCTTCTGGGAGGTACGTGTCTCTCCGTCCCTGCACGCGCGTGCATGTGTGTGTCCCGTTACTGCGTGTGTAACATCTCTGTGTGTGTGTGTCAGGTGGGGAACTACAAGCGTGTGGTGAAGCGCGTGGACGACGGGAACCGGCTGTGCAACGACCTGATGAACTGCCTTCATGAGCGCGCGCGCATCGAGAAGAGCTACTCACAGCAGCTGAGCGAGTGGGCCAAACGCTGGAGACAGCTGGTGGAGAGAGTGTGTGTGTGTGTGTGTGTGTGTGTGTGTGAGCATCGAGAAGAGCTACTCACAGCAGCTGAGCGAGTGGGCCAAACGCTGGAGACAGCTGGTGGAGAGAGTGTGTGTGTGTGTGTGTGTGTGTGTGTGTGTGAGCATCGAGAAGAGCTACTCACAGCAGCTGAGCGAGTGGGCCAAACGCTGGAGACAGCTGGTGGAGAGATGTGTGTGTGTGTGTGTGTGTCCATGGTCACTAGTTAGGCTGTGAGTGTGACATCACTTCCCCTGAACACACACTATAAAGGGCTCCTGACAGGACAGGGAATCATCTGAGGGAGCCTGTAATGAGGAAGAGGAAGCAGTGCTTCTCAAGACAGGGAACTGATGTAACACTTCTCTGTGTGCGTGTGTGTGTGTGTGTGTGCGTGCGTGTGTGTGTGCGTGTGTGCGCCATTCCCATCATCCACACAGTAGTAAAGTAATAATCATGATAATTTGAGGATCTTGACGCCCCTGTTCACGAGTTCGCCACTGGCTTCACATGAGTAGTATCCCCGGTCTCTGGTCTCCCGCTGAGGCTTCTGGGACACAGGTCGCTGCTGGAGGAGGTGTCAGAGAGGCCAGCAGGGGGCGCTGTGTGGGTCCGATCGCCCTATATAGGGCCAGAGATAGGCCAGAGACAATTAACAGAATTCCCGCTGTTAATTAAGTGTGTGTGTGAGTAAAGTGTGCAGGAGTGACGTGTGATCGCTAGACTTTTCATATATGCAAAAGAGATAAACTGGCCAGATGAAAACCATCCAATTAAAATGTTTGACTTGCAGACAATTACTGCTGCGACTCAGAATAATGAAAAGATAAATAGAATAATTTGTTAACATTTGGATTTTGAATATGTGTAAATTTCGATGAATCATAAGGTTTGCCCTTTGCTCCTGGATGATGATAATGCTGACGACGAAGACTGCAGGGTTCAGGAAGGGTCAGTTCCTCCAGAGGTCCTTATCTGGCTCTCTGATAATGTGTGTTATCTGGGATCGGTAGCGTTCCTGTATCCAGGTCGCGGCTCGGGTCAATCCTGCGCTCAGTGTTCATGTCTTTGTTTAGCTAAAGGCCATATTTAAATGTGACACTGAGGAAATGAGCAGTGTTTCCCTGTCCTCTGGCTTTCGTTGCACTTTTCTGCCTGTATTTCAGATGTTTCCTGCCATTAGAGAGGTTTATAAGTATGAATTGTACATGTATTTTGAATCAGTGATGATATGATAATGGCTAGACATCCAAGTTTAAACAGTAGTGAAAGTGAAACCCTTAATATATACAAGTGTCCACAATGTCAATGTATAAAAACCAGATGGAACCTGAAACATGCGCTCAGAGTGTGTGCTTCAGTAGAGTAGCAGTAGTTCGGCATAGACGAGTCCTTCAGGGATGTGTTTCCTGAAAGCATCGTTGAGCCGCCTTTCCACTACACACGACAACCGACAGCCGTCGGACTGGATTCATTTCCAATGGAGAGTCGTACGGGAGCTGCGGGCGTTTCCATCATTTACGTATGCGGAAAAATCAGGATCCGAGTTGAGCTTTGGATCCGTTGAAATATCTGAACTTCTGCGGCTAGACCGTATGCGACCGCCGAACCGGATGTGATGTATTCTTCTATTCAAAACTATGAGCGCGCGGCTAGAATTACCAATATTTTAACTCTTTACTGTTTTTCTGTAAACGCTCTTTCTGTAAAATGTCAGTTATTATTAACAATGGTAGAAAAAAAAATTGTATTTGTTAAATTTACAGGATGCACGATGATATCGGGACAACATCGGTATCGGCAGATAAAAGCTTAAAATGACCATCATCGGCATCGGCCGATATGAATATTTCTGCCGATGAGCCTTGCCGATTGGGTGGTGTGTTTCCTGTGCGCACGTGACGACCACAAACAAAGCATGAAACTTCCAACTAGACGTGTGTGTGCGTCTCAGGTTTCTGATCATGGACGATTAAAATCTCTCCACGATCTGCTTTTGAAGAAAAATTATAGTAGGCTATAGTAGTGCATTCTATCAGTTCAATTCTGGCACCTTCACTCAGCTAGCGGATGCTCTGAGGTAAAGTTTTCAGACGGCAGACTCGGCAACAATTGTATTTAATTGTACAGTACAATCATAACATACCACATATCATAACATAGAACATACATTATCTTCATCATTTCATGTCATTAAACATAACAATATTGCTGGCCATACACTGATGAGAAAGTGCGCGTCCGGTGTACGATAAGTTACCTAGAGTTGTCCTAACGCGACGCAGCGCTTCTCGTCCGGTGTGCGACCCCCTTTACACTCAGGGGACAAAAGTTCATTATTTGCATGTGCGTCAAAGTCTTGCTAGGTAAACATATCATTCACGTGCTGAGCTGATGCGTTCTGTTCGTACTGTTCTAACATCCTCTTTCTTAGCGCGTTCACCCGACGCTCACAGGAACTAAAAGCCCGTCACAGCGCCTGCATACGGGACTAATCTTCCGAGTCTTATTGCGCTGATACGGTCAAATACACACAAGGTTTACATAAACAAAGTTGGTTATGTCTTTAAGTAAAAGCAAACAGAGAAAATCTGCTTGTCAAATGCGTGTATATTCAGACGCATCACGTGCAGTTCTTAAAGAGACAGTAATAATATGCTGCCGCTTGTCCTTAAAGACATACTGCACCCAGAAATAAAAAGTCTGTCATTATTTACTCACTCTAATGTTGTTCCAAACCTGTATTCATTTCTTTCTTGTGCTTAAATATACTATGGAAGTCACTGGAGTACAGCAACTGTTTGGTTAGCCACAATCTTCCAAATAAGTTTTATAATTTCAACAGAAGAAAGAAACTTGAGAGTAGTAAATGATGACAATTTAATTTTTTGGGAGAACGATCCCGTTAATATTAATAAAACAACAAAACACAGAGGAAATCACTCACTGCTCTTGACTGAGAACTTTAATAGAAGCTTTAAAAAGCTTTTTTTGCACTTAAAAAAATACAAATATATCAGGTATCGAGCATCGGGCAAAATTAGTTTGAAAATATCGGCATATCGAATATCGGCCAAAATCCTATATCGTGCATGCCTAGTTAAATCAATATTTATATTGATTCGCTCTGTAAAATCTATGTTTTTATTTCAGATGTATTGAGGGTCATTTGTTTTGTGTAGATATATTCATGCATGCATTACATTCATTAAAATCATTAATTTTACCATTGTGAATATCTGAGGGTAACGGTTGCTTCATGACCAATTTCAAAGTTTGTGCGACTGACACTAGGGGGCGAAATGTGACAATCGTATGCGAATGTCGTCTGCAGTGGAAAGACTGCTTTAGCCAACAAATTACGTCGTCATTAGCAGTTCAGCGAGTCGTGTTTCCTGAAACCATCGTTCCAGCGAATTTGCAAACAGCATCGCAGAGTTGTGTGTGAACGACAGATCTCAACCTGTGGTTAGAAATATACTTTATTGTTTGCATGACGTGGACTTAGAATACATACAAATGCCATTTTATGTCTGTCAAGAGATTTAAAGCGTTGTTTTTGAAGAGTGCTCATGTGTGAACGAGCTCTGGTGCGTGAGAACGAGCCTATTGAATCTGTAAATAAGGCAAAATAACTGAGAAAAATGAGAAATATTCCTCAGATGCATGTCTGTAATTTATAGCAAAACATCCAGCGTTAATTCCATCTCAAACAGATTCATTAAAAATAGTTATCACTCCACCACCATCATTAGTCAGCGTGGTTGAACAACCAATGTGTGACAATATGGTTTCGAGGAAACGGTTGTGACTAGTTGATTTCCTCAACGACGCATCGTACTGTGTTAGTGAAGCACGAGTTACGGCGGTGTATGGGAAACACACCCAGGTTGTGCTGAACACTCTTCCTAAAGTGTCCAGTGAGTGTGACGCCCTCTGCTGGTTAGCTGTAGGTGTGTGTGGCGCAGAATATCAGCGGGCCCAGTAGCGAACCCTGGGGCACTCCTGAGAAACCAGCATCTGTTGTTTAGTGCTGGGCGGTATACCGGCTCAGACAGAATACCGGTGTTTATTTTTGTTTTGATATACATTTTTACTATACCGCAATATATACCGCTATGTCGCTTTAATAACGTTGGGAATGCGGCGCGAACACTGGCTGTCTTAAGAAAAGTTTATCTTTCCTGATAAAGCAGTGTTTATGAGCCGTTATTGTTTCTGACGCTCCTACAGCGCCTCCTGCTGGCAACTCTTTGTAAACCTCATCGTTTTGTGGGGTCTTGTAAACCTGTATAAATACTAGTGTGGATTTTTCTACAATATTCACTCATGACAGTAAAATAGGGCGTTCTGGGTCCATGTACTGCAGTATTTCCTCTCTCTCTTGGTAGAAAATGTGTTGTATAATTCAGAATAATAGGATGGATGGGTCTGAACCCCGCCTCTGTCCCCTCAGGACCCCAGTACGGGACGCTGGAGCGGGCCTGGTGCGCGCTCATGACCGAGGCCGAGAAGGTCAGCGACCTGCACATGGAGGTGAAGGCTGCTCTGAACGAGGACAACGAGAAGGTCAAGAACTGGCAGAAGGAGGCGTACCACAAGCAGATGATCGGGGGCTTCAAGGAGACCAAAGAAGCGGACGACGGCTTCCGCAAGGCTCAGAAACCCTGGGCCAAGAAGCTCAAGGAGGTACCACAGCACACACACAGCCAAGCCTCTTTCCACATGCTGGACATCTACCACAACACACCCGCTAAACACACATTTGATCAGTGCACAATCCTTTCAGCAAGATCTGTGAAGTGATTTACTAAACCATCACCAAACCAGCTGGACTGAAGTCATTCCACTTCCTGTTCCTTATAGATTCCTAAAAGAGATTCCACTGCGTATTCCCTTAAAACAGTCTTAAACTCCTTTAAAATCTTCTTATTCTGATTTCTTAAACAAAGTCCTTAATTGTTTTTTAAATAATCATTTTTCTTCTGATATCGTACACAACAACACTAAGTTTCATGAAGAAAATCTACTTCTGATACCTGAAGTCTTCAAGCGTGAATCAGACCGGCACAGCTGTCAGTGCAGTCATGTGATCGCAGTGTCACATGGGTGTGCTCCTGAGGACTACATGTGCATCTTATCTGTTCGGTGAAGTGTGTAAGAAGGGTGCGTCCCAAACACATGTGCAAGGCGTTCCTCCTGCTGGTGTTCTCTGACGCGTACTCTCACAACACTGCAGTGTGTGTGTATGATGATGATGATGATGGGCAGTGTTGGGGAAAGTTACTTTAAAAAGTAATGCATTGCAGTATTGTGTTTTTTGGGCTTGCTTGCCTGTTTTTTGTTAACAACTAAAAAAGTTGTATTTTTGTCAAATATTAAGGCCCCTTCACACCAAAAGTGAACCGAATAAGTGTCAGGAAATGCACAGTACAGGAGATGCACAGATCTTTCATCAGTTCTGGATTACACAACAGGATCAGGAGACCACGTTCAACACTCTTATTTCTAAATCTAATCTAATGTCAAGTTTGCTTATTAGTTTGGTTAAAATAGATCATTGATGCAAATTCAGGTTTAGTCTAGAAATAAAATAACCACGTTTCACACACACACACCTCTTCGCTTTATATTTCTCAACAGGAGAGCTGTCAGTCAATTAATGTGAGCAGGTTTGTAAATTATGTTGGATGTTTAGTTGTAATGTGATTGCGTAACTCAAGTCCCCAGCACTGATGATGATGATGATGATGATGCGCAGGTGGATGGGATGAAGAAGGCGTACCACGCCGCCTGTAAGGACGAGAAGACGGCGGCCAGTCGAGAGAGCACCAGCAGACTGGAGAACAGCCACCCGGAGGCGCAGAAGAAGCTGCAGGAGAAGGTGGAGAAGAGCCAGCAGGAGGTGCAGAAGGTCAGTCTGAGCGAGAGGAGGAGTCACACACACACACATCATACACATACATTTATCATTTAGACAGGTTTTGTCTTGCCAATTTACTCCTCAAACAGTATTAAACACAGGAGAAGAGGCTCAAACACTGATTCCTCTTCTTCCTTGGTGAAGAGTTGTGTGGTCGGCTGCAGCACTGATCTCTCTCTTTCTCTCGTGTGTGTGTGTGTGTGTCAGAGCCGCGAGCGCTACGAGAAGGCTCTGCAGGAGCTGGAGAAGGTGACGCCACAGTACATGGAGAACATGGAGCAGGTGTTCGAGCAGTGGCAGCAGTTCGAGGACCAGCGGCTGGCCTTCTTCAAGGAGCTCCTGCTGGGGGTCAAGCAGCACCTCGACCTCTCGGCCAATCACAAGTGAGGATCACTGCTGTACCCAACGACTGTGATCAGTGTTTCTGCTGTAAAGTAGTACAGCGTTTAATGAACACATTTCCCGCTAACTGTGGTGTGTGTGTGACTTGGACAGTTTCCTCTGATCACAGATCTCTAGATTATAATGTGTGTTTTCAGTAAAGCTGCTTTGAAATGATGTGTATGTGAAGTGATTTGAGTGCAGTCATAGTGATGAGTCCCTCCAGTGGTGGTCATGTGACGCGCTGTGTGAGGTGTTTAACGTCTCTGTCCTTCAGGTACACGACGGTGTATCACACACTGGAGGACACCATCCGGGCAGCCGACGCGCAGGAGGACCTCCGCTGGTTCCGGACCAATCACGGGCCCGGCATGCCCATGAGCTGGCCTCAGTTCGAGGTACACACACACACACACACACACACGTCCTCTGCAGATCACAATGTTAGACATTCATAAAAGGTGAAAGAGAACAGGGCCATTGGACGCCAACAATCTTACAATACCAGTGTCATAACAGGAGGAAGACGCCGTTGCAGATATGACTGGATACTCACAGTGGAAACACAAGCACAGATGAGTGATGAGCGCGCCGGTGGAGAGACGATCAGGACGTTCAGTCAGGATTATCACGAGATCCATCAGAGTTATAGGCAGAAGTCTAAATCCTTTTATGAGAAACTAAATCATAATTATGAGGAAACTAATATATGAGATTGAAGCACTAAGACCCTTGAAACCGTGAAGGGCGTGACGTGGAGTAAACCCCCTCAGCTGTTCAATCACGTGCTTTTATAAAACAGTACTCCATAAAAACATTTTATTATTTATTATATTCATCAATGAACACCAGCAACTAAAAGTATAACGTTCTACATTTATTCCAGTGTAGTTCCAGAGAGGTTACCTAGCAACACATGCAGACAAAACATCACAAACAACAGTTCTGCAGAAACACTGATGTAATGAGCTCACAGGTGTGTGTGTGTGTGTGTGTGTTGTAGGAGTTGTCCATGGACTTGAACCGGACGCTCAGCCGACGGGAGACTAAGAGGAAACCCACTGATGGAGTCACTCTGACAGGAATCAGTCACACCACAGAGACCACAGCCTCCAAAACCAGCAGCAGGTGTGTGTGTGTGTGTGTGTGTGAGCACATGGATGATGACCCCAGAGATTTCTGTCTCATTGTGCCTTTCCCAGTAGAAGTGTTCACACCAGCAGTGTGTGTGTCGCTACTGTCTGTGCTGTGAGTGTGTGTGTGTTCCCAGTGCTGTCGCTCTCATGTTAATGATATGATAATATAAGCTTGACTTTAATTGGACGAGGACTAAGGCACAATCTTTGTGACATTACGCTGTTGGAGCGTGTTAGTGATGTAAACTACAGCAGTGCTCAGTGTATAGAAACAACCAAACATACATGATACATATACAGTCACCACTATACTACAGTAATGATGGGTTCAGTACATCTCTGAGACACCTCTGTGAGGGACTGATGAGTGTACGACACACTCGTGTGGAGAGGGCGAGTTCGTCCACTTTACCAGACATTATTGGTCATATATGATCTATTATTGGTCATATGATCTATTATTGGTCATATATGATCTATTATTGCTCATAAATGATCTATTATTGGTCATAAATGATCTATTATTAGTCATATATGATCTATTATTGGTCATATGATCTATTATTGGTCATATGATCTATTATTGATCATATGATCTATTATTGGTCATAAATGATCTATTATTGGTCATATGATCTATTATTGGTCATATATGATCTATTATTGGTCATATGATCTATTATTGGTCATAAATGATCTATTATTGGTCATATGATCTATTATTGGTCATATGATCTATTATTGGTCATATGATCTATTATTGGTCATAAATGATCTATTATTGGTCATAAATGATCTATTATTGGTCATATGATCTATTATTGGTCATATATGATCTATTATTGGTCATATATGATCTATTAGTGGTCATATGATCTATTATTGGTCATATGATCTATTATTGGTCATAAATGATCTATTATTGGTCATAAATGATCTATTATTGGTCATAAATGATCTATTATTGGTCATAAATGATCTATTATTGGTCATATGATCTATTATTGGTCATAAATGATCTATTATTGGTCATAAATGATCTATTATTGGTCATATTATCTATTATTGGTCATATGATCTATTATTGGTCATAAATGATCTATTATTGGTCATAAATGATCTATTATTGGTCACATGATCTATTATTGGTCATATGATCTATTATTGGTCATAAATGATCTATTATTGGTCATATATGATCTATTATTGGTCATATATGATCTATTATTGGTCATATATGATCTATTATTGGTCATAAATGATCTATTATTGGTTATAAATGATCTATTATTGGTCATAAATGATCTATTATTGGTCATATGATCTATTATTGGTCATAAATGATCTATTATTGGTCATATGATCTATTATTGGTCATATGATCTATTATTGGTCATATGTGATCTATTATTGGTCATATATGATCTATTATTGGTCATATGTGATCTATTATTGGTCATAATGTGATCTATTATTGGTCATAAATGATCTATTATTGGTCATATGATCTATTATTGGTCATAAATGATCTATTATTAGTCATATGATCTATTATTGGTCATATATGATCTATTATTGGTCATATATGATCTATTATGATGTATTATCCGTGTACTTCCTCTGCTCGCATGCTTTGGAAGAAGACACTTTATATATACCAGACTAACATGTCTCTAAAATATTGCAGTGGTGAAATGTCGAGGCTTTTTTATCAAAGTTTTTATGGCTTTCTTAAATCGAGAATTAGAGTAGAGTAGATGTGCTAGTCAAGGAGCAGTTTATAAAACAATACTCAAAATGTGAAAATCATAGTGTGTAAGAAGAACTGGGCCGCTTCGTTATGAAGAAATGGCCCGACTCGTTTAATTCTGCAAACTGAGTTTAACTTGATTTGCATGAGGTTTAAATGTGACGATGGAGTGATATATAACTCATAAACACTAGTCTTCATTACCACGTCAAGCTCCTGTCCTCTCCAGAACACACATCCTTCACGCATGTGTGTGTGTTCTGTGTTTGGATGAGAGGCGTGAGTTAGTGAGCGCTGATGTTCAAGTAAACACAAGCCCATCTCTGCCTGGGCAAATCACAGTTACCACTCAAACACCCAAACTAGAGCAATGAAAGACGTGTCATGTGATGTACTGTCTATATTATGAGAAAGTTAAAAACACTAATCGTCATGAGTTTGACTTTTAATCTAGTAGTTCGTGAACCCGTGCAGTCGTAAGCCAGACCTCATTTGTGTGTGTGTGTGTAAATATGTAAATGTGAAACCGGTTCTGTCAGTGTGTTGTGTGACACAGATCCTGCCTGAGGCTGAGTGTCTGTTAGCTCTAGTGTGTGTGTGGTGTGGTGTGTGTGTGTGTAACGCTGTCTCTGTGTTGTTAGCGTGACTGTAGCCAGTAGCTCAGAGGCCGTGTGTCTGAACCCGTTTGAAGACGAGGATGACGAGGATGAGGAAGAGCCGATGGAGCAGCAGCGGCCCGAGGTCACGGCCCCACCACAGGAAGTGATGATGGTCAAGCAAACGTTGGTGACACACAGATGATCTCCTCTCCTCCTGTCTCTGCTTGTGCTCGTGTCAGCTGTGTGTGTGTGTGTGTCAGCTTCACTGAAAACCCCAGCACACACACACTCACTCTCTAGGGCTGTAGCGATACACGATAGAAAATCAACATCGCGATCCTCGGGTCCATGATCCTGTATCGAGACACACACCTTCCTGTCCAGACCCAATGCTACCACATCTTTAAATTACTATTAGTGTTATCTGAAGTTAACATTATAAAATACGTAGACCTACATCACAGAACTAGCTGAGGGTAAATTAGCCAAAACTTTCTCAGAAAATCCATTTAATACCAATATATCGCCACTTCTGTTTATAAACTCCCTTAATGAAGTCCAGTATGGGCTTTATATAAGTCTACACATGCGTTTGATATTTAATATGAGGGAAATACACTGACGCGACACAAAACATCTTTAAAGGCACACTATGCAGCGTTGATGTTTTTGTGAAACAGTGACCCCTAGAGGTGCTGTGGTGTACTTCACTGTCGTAAATGACCCTAACTCCTGTTACTGCAGTCTACTGAACTACTGATGATGGGAATAGGTAATAATTACTACATGTCAAGTATTAGACTACTTTATAATAAAGTTGCCTATCGCCTTTGCTGCTTATAACGTTTTTACATGATTTCTGCTAAATCAGAAGTTAATAGCCTATAGTGTAGGACCACTGTATAATTTCATTTGTGTTTTCTGATTACAAAATGTCGGACGCCAATTACGAATTCATGAATTAAGGCAGTTTGTATTGTATCTCAATTTTAATATAAATGTTCCATCAACCAATTGCCTGGATTAATAAATATAGCAGACAGATGATCATGACACTGAGGTGCCGGCGCCTGAACTGAGAGCTCGTCTCATGAGTGGAAACCCTATAAGCCTATAGACCTGGGAAATATATATCTATATTGAAAAGTCTACTTTTCAACAGAACAGTTCAAAACGAAAGAAAACAGACGGCTCTCTGGGTATGTAATCCGTATGAAGAGTGCATTTCTCTCTGGCGCGTTCACTACTGCAGATCGTGAGTCGGCATTCAGCAACACTGACAGAAAACACTTTATTAATAAACAATTCAAAGGTCTCCTTGCTATATTTGACATTCATAATCATTACTTTTGGTGTCAGCTTCTAGGTGCTTTATTGGCTGTGCCACCCTTACGTTACATGAACGTGTCACCACCGCATCAGCACCGAAAACAATAATCGCACAACCTATTTGATATTCTATAATTAAATACTCAGTGACTCATAACAACCAGCTATGTAGCCCTCAAACCGTATTCACCTTATAGCTCTTAATCCTGTAATTGTGGACAAATGTGGACACAGAGGACTCAGGTGTGATCCTAATTTTATTTTTTTATAAATGTTATATCACTGTCTTCGATAAAGTTTTGTCTATCCATTTATGCTGTTTTTTTTTTATTTCGGGGTATTTTTAAATTTATTTACCTCAAAAAGTACCATATTTTCTATGTAAATTATGCTTTTTTTTTAAACTACATTAAAATATAATTCCAATAAGTTCTTAGAGCTAAAACCTAAAGATGAAGTGACTTTGCTGTCACCTGGTGTCTTATTTTGGCTTATTTTAGAATGCTCTAAATTACAGTTTTTCCCATTCATTTCTATGGGTGCCCATTTTATGACCTAAATACAAGATTAAGGAGGTTTTTTTCACCCACTTAACATTGTAGAATTGAGTAAAAAAAATGGTGTGTTCAGGAGGCAAACGTAGGAAAAGTAGCCAACTCTTGTTCCGCTCAGATCAAGGGAAGTATTTTTTAAAACAAATCAAAACTATTTTGCCCACATTTGTCACCCAAGCCCCGCCCCTCAAGCCCCGCCTCCCGTGACAGAATCGCGATACGAACTGGTGGTCTGGTTGACTGGCGGTCTGGCGATACCGAACTGGTTTGGTGTATCGTTACAGCCCTATCACTCACACACACACTCACGTCATGTGTGTCCTCTCAGTCTTCCCGCTCTGTCGGTTGTGTTTGACGTGTGTGTGTGTCCTCAGTGCTACTGTGGTGGAGAAGACGGCGGTGGCCGACGGCTCGGATGAGGAAGCAGGGAATCCCTTCGCCTCCGCTGATGCTAACGCTAACGGGAACCCGTTTGAGGACGAGCCTGCTTCCCCAGCGGTGTCGGTGTGTGTGCGCGCGCTGTACGAGTTCGAGGGCCAGGAGCAGGACGAGCTCAGCTTCAAAGCAGGTGTGTGTGTGTGAGTGGTCCTCAGCGAGTGTATAGTAGAACACTAGATGGTAGGGCTGGGCGATATGACGATATTATCGTATATTAACGATGTCTGACAAGTATCGCGATATCGAATATCGAAGTCTGTTTCCAGACGATAATCGTCAATAAAAAAATTAAAAAGACAAACATATTTCACATAGCCCTATAGTTATACACATATTTATTTACATGCAATAGGCATGATTTAAATATTTTCTGTAGGCTAGTAGGGTTAGGAATAGAAAATCGATTCTTCTTGATAGCATTCTTTAAGCACAAGACGCGAGAGAACACTTCTGCATGAGCGCTGTTTACTGAGCAGCACACAGCCGCTTCTCGTGCACGGACAAATGTGCATACAATATCACACACATATACTTCTTGTTAATTTATAGAATGAAATAATAAACATGATTAAACATCAGAAGAATTGTTTCAACCATGGAAAGACGTCATTACACATCTTTTTTCAAGTTCGAAATATCCCCGACCTGTAAACAGAGTCGGTAAGCAGGCCTGTGTCTATTGAATCCGTGCATTGACAGCCTGTACTCGGTGCCAATATTTGAAGTTGATAAAAGAACAAAGGATAAAGAAAATCTCTCGCTGAACTTTTACAGCCTATGCCTAAACTTAATATTGTGTGCCTGTTGTTCGACGCTGACTGCTCCAACTGCAACACGAGTCTGTGTTGGACTAGCATGCGACTTTGAGATGCGTTACCTGTCAAAGATCATTTATCACTTTCGTAATTCTGCTAAACATTTTTTCCTGGAGTTCTTGATTTTTATATTTTCGTTCTACAGACGAAAAAAAATAATCCTGTTAATTCAGAATAGCAGACATCTCCAATATTTTATTTTGGTTTAGTATAAAAGTTAATCAGAAAAGTAACTTTACCCGTTTCTGAATATTAATTTAAATGTTGCACATAATAAACAGGCCTTCTAAAGAAATAAAAACATGACCATTGTAATTAAAATTAAAATTTCGTTATATTGCAAACGGATGAAGAAATTGCGTTGCTTTGAATATCTCATGCATGCGTTCAGAGTTTGTAATGTTGGGAGGTCGGTTACAGATATCAGAGCGTTATACTTTGCTTTAGATTAAAACATGAACAAAAATACATAAATAAAATACCCAAATATATAGCCTAATTATTAGTAACTTATGTTTCTAAATAAATAAAGCAGTAATTTTTATTGAGCGGCTTAAGTTTTTGCTCATGCAGAACAAAACAATTGGTTTTAATAACGAATTATTTTAGACAAATAAAATAACAAATATACTATAGTTTGAATACAAGTTTTTTTTAAAGCGCACATTATAATTAGGAAATTAACTTAGGCTATCATTAAATCAGTCGATAACGCTAAAGAAAAGAAAAGAAAAGTAAGAGATCGGACCTTATGAAAAACAAATAAGCACCTGTCACCTTGACATCAACACCATTCACTGTTCTTACAATCATCAAATTCGGTTCTGTTCTGTTCTCTATTCAATATTGTAGGCTATATTATAGGTATATTGAATTATACATTATATATATGAATTATATTATATATCATTTCTCCTCGCAAAATGAAATTCGTTTCAAACACATATAGGCGATGTGATAAGAACAGTGTGGAAATTTTTAGCTAACCACACAAAGCTAATGATTTATGCTCGTTCAAGCTCAAACTAAGCGAAGTAAAACCTTTAACGTGCCAATCATTAAATTAAACTAGCTGAATTCCTGGCTATCATTAGATAAAGTGCAGCCAGACTCAACGGGGCTGTTTACACCTGCCACTTCATGCGTTTTCTCAGATTGGATAGCTGATTTATCTGAACTCTGATTTATCAAAACGATTCCATTACACCTGGTCACATAAATGTGTTTCTGCAAAACGGATATAGCCTAAATCCGATCTTCAATTCCCGCGCAATATACAGATTTAATGAAGTGCACGTCACCGAAAGCAACAGATGCGCTGCATTTTATTGATCATCATCAGCAAAATCACCAAAGACGGCAATAAGAGAGGCGCCAACTGCCTGGTGGTCAGATCATTTCGTTTCTTTACTTTTAATGAAGATTTAAGATTCTGCGACTTACTTTCACTTTCACTTTCATTTGCGATTGCGGTGCGTTGGCTTAGACGCTCAGCTGCTTATCTGAGGTGATTTGTGTGCAGTCGCGCCGTCATATCTGACTAATGACATATGGCCTATAACACGCGGCTGGGCGTGTTGGGGGGCGGGGCTTGGGTAGACGATATAATCGGATATCGCGATATTGTTTAAGGCGATTATCGATAAAATATTTTTGACATATCGCCCAGCCCTACTAGATGGAGCGATTGACCAATCAGAATCAAGAAGAATAAGTAGACTTAATGTAGACAGATAACAGTGAGCAGTGTTGAGTTCACGGCCGCTGGAGATCAGATTAACTTGAGTTACAATGTCTTATTTTAAAAACATTTACAATGTCTTCATATTAATTCCAAATCATCACGTCCTCTGCTGCCACCTGCTGCTCACAGGGGGAATCATCTCTTACTTTTTAAATAGTTTCAGTTTTTATAAATCTTCAAACTTTTACTTTTGTAAATGGGGACGATCTTTGAAGGCAAGTCTGTGTGTGTGTGTGTGTGTGTGTGTGTGCAGGAGAGGAGTTCACGAAGATCGGTGAGGAGGACGAGCAGGGCTGGTGTAGAGGACGTCTGAGCGACGGCACCGTTGGACTCTATCCTGCCAACTACGCGGAGGACCTGCAGTGAGACCGGGGTGTGTGTGTGTGTGTGTGTGTGTGAACCGCCGCCTCACACACTCACACACCGCGGCATGAGGGGAAACATCATCACAGTGCCTCACACACTTCAGATGCTCGAGCGTAGACGATAGTTCACAGTGATCTGACTGTGACCTGCTGATTTTAAAGAGTTTTACCGATGCTGTTTGCTTTTAGGAATATAATCACACTGATCCGTCTGCACACCTGACCTCTGACCCCTGACCCCCAGGCCACTGAGACTGCGCTGTGTTCTTTTACGCTCATGGTCTTCAGCTGGACACGTGCACTGGGCCACATGCTGTAGACACACACACTCCAGAACACACTAATACTGTAGATAGAGTGTGTGTGTGTGTGTGTGTGTGAGTTCTCCTGCGCTTCAGTGCACACATGCTGTGATCACTCTGAATGTAGTGTGAATGTTGACATGAGCTGAATGTGTAAATAAGAGTCGACGCCAAAGCCTTCCGCCTCTCAGGTGTCGTTATCACAGCGTTCGTATGCGGATGTGTGTGTGTGTGTGTGTGTGCTGCCATGTTCTTCACATATGTGCAGAAGCGAATCGGACCGATTGAGTTTAGCATTGCTGTACGCGTCAGGTTGAGCGGTTCTGACGTCACATGGCAGAACTCGGTTACACAGGTGGAGTTTATTTACTTTTGTATTTTGTCAAGCTGGCAATAAATCAACTGAATTTCCATTTTGCGGAGTCGTTTTTTCCCTTTACATTTAATTATAATATTTGCCTGTGTATGTTTACAATTAAAACAGAGAACATTTATAAATATACAGATATAAACAAATAAAAGAATGGAAGTGAGTAAATGAATGAGTTACTGCTGTTTTGCACTGTTCTCTTCTTCTCACACACACACACACACTATTCCTGAGCAGAAACATTGTCAGTCAGAGTTTGTTCTGACCATTAAGTCTCAGTCTTTTACTGTTTTCATCAGTTATCAGAAGTCAATTATTATCTTTGTTATATTTTACTTTAAAATATTTTATTTATATATGTATTTGCATGTTTAACCATACAGTAATTATAATTTTGTTAATGAATTATTCGTAATGAAGTACAATATTATATATTATTTTATTTCTACCAAACTGTTATTATAGTACAGTAATAGTAAACTAATGTTTGTTTTGTATTATTTAAAATTAAATTATTTCTTTTTTTTCTGTTTCGCTAACCAGTCATTATATTATAATTAGTATATATAAATATTATTTTATAAAGATTAGTGGTCATTTATTTATTTTCATCTTCGGCTGTTTTGCATGAGTTGCGCACACGTGTGTTGTCGGCCAATCAGCGCGCGCGCGGCGCATGACGTCAGCAGCGCTTGCGGAAGTGAAGAGTCGCAGAGAGTGTTTCTTCAGTCGGTGTGAGTTTGACGCAGAGCTGTAAACATGACGGACCCCAGTAAACACGACATCACCACGGTCCTCAAGCGACTGCGCTCCCTTCCCACGAACAAGGTGAGTGAGCCCCGAGGACCAGGCCCTGACCCGACCTCATCCAGCAGGAACACTTTTGGGACACGTCACAGGTTTATATCAAACATATGGCAGATGAAGTTCGTGTTTCTGCCCGCGTCACGGTGATTATTAACCCCGCGTTACTCGTGGAACAAGTGTCCCGATGCAGACGTGCCGTTCTGGTGTTCGTGCGAACGTTTAAACGTGTTTTCATGAAAACTAACTTGTACACAACAAAACAAAAAGTGGGAAAACTTCAAAATGTTCGATGAATGTGTGTTAAAATCTTTATGTATGCATATCAGACTTAATTTAAAGCATTATAATATAATTTAAAGTGTCACGGACGTGTTATAAGAAGTGTGTGTGTGTGTGTGTGTGTGTGTGTGTGTGTGTGTGTGTGTGTGTGTGTGTGTCCAGATGTGCTTCGACTGCTCCCTGAAGAACCCCAGCTGGGCGAGCATCACATACGGTGTGTTTCTCTGCATCGACTGTTCCGGGACACACCGCTCTCTGGGGGTTCACCTGTCCTTCATCAGGTACACACACACACACACACACACACACACACTCAGTGGAAGCTCACACAGGACAAATACAGCAGGAAAATATAAGAGAGTAACGATGTGAGTGAGTCTAGTGTTCAGCTGAGACACTGCTTGACTGTCTGTAAACAGCGATGACGTGTCTAGTGGGCGGAGCCTAGCTGAAGACAGGAAGTGACGGTTCTGAAGTAGGAATGGAAGCTTGTTTCTGACACGGAATATAAAAACATATATCAAAAAGACGAGTGCAGGTTTATATCACACAATTTTGACTTTTATGGCAAGCCGTTTTAGCTTTAATTCTATCCAACCTACTCGTCATTATTGCATTTTTACCAGTAAGAATTCAATTAGAGAGCTTTACAATTTAATTCCTACTAGTAGCAATTACAATTATAGAGCTCTCTAATTAAATGATTACTAATAACAATTACGATTAGAGAGCTCTCTAATTCGATTTTTACTAGTAAGAATGTAATTGCAGAGCTCTTTAATTGAATTGTAGATCTCTGCAATTGCATTCTACTAGTAAGAATTACATTAGAGAGCTCTCTAAATCAGTTTTTACTCAGTAAGAATTCAATTAGAGAGCTCTTCAATTCAATTCTTACTAGTAGCAGTTACAATTAGAGGGCTCTCTAACTCAATTTGTACTAGTGAAAATACAATTTCAGAGCTCTCTAATTCAATTATTACTAGTAACAAATACAATTGCAGAGCTCTCCAATTCAATTCTTACTAGTAACAATTACAATTAGAGAGCTGTACAAATGCATTTTTACTAGTCATATGTCTCCATTGACTTCCATTCATTTTTAATAACAGAGCTCTCAAATTGAATTGTTACTAGTAAGAATTATAATTAGAGAGCTCTTGAATTCTGAATTAAAGAGCTCTGCAATTGCATTCTTACTAGTAGCAATTCATTTAGAGAGCTCTCTAATTGAATTGTTACTAGTAAGAATTTAATTAGAGAGCTGTCTAATTGCAATTGTCACTAGTCATAATTGGATTAGAGAGCTCTCTAATTGTAATTTTTACTAGTAAGAATTGAATTGTAGAGCTCTCTAATTGAATTGTTACTAGTAAAAATGCAATTACGACGAGTAAGGCTGGGTACAATTTAAGCTAAAATGGCTTGCCATAGACTTTTTTCTTGCACTTGTGCGACAATTGCGAAAAAAAGTCAGAACTGTAAAAATTAAATATGTCGGACTAATACATTATGCCCTCTATTAACTGCATGTGATTAATATTATTCAGATGTATTATTATTATGTATTAAAACACTTGTTTTCCCTCCTCCATGACATTCTTCTACACACCCTGAGTAGTAGTGACCCTAGAGGGCGCTGTGGGGAGCTGGTGTAGGTCACATGATCATGTCACATGACCGCACTGATGGCTCTGTCTCTCCGCAGATCGGACGGAGCTGGACTCCAACTGGTCCTGGTTCCAGCTGCGCTGCATGCAGGTCGGCGGCAACGCCAGTGCGGTGAGTGATGAAGATGACGAAGATGATGATGATGAGGATGAAGTCATGTGACTCTGACCATGAGTGTGTGTTCTCCCCAGAGTGCATTCTTCAGTCAGCACGGCTGCAGCGCCAGCGCCGCCAACATCAAATACAACAGTAGGGCGGCGCTGCTGTACCGCGAGCGCATCAAGAGTCTGGCCATGCAGGCCACGCGCCAACACGGCACCGAGGTGATGACATCACTGATCAGCTGATCGCCATTATGATGATCGGTGTGATGGTGCTCATGTCTCTCTCTGTGTCTCTCTATAGCTGTGGCTGGACAATCAGGCTCCGCCTCGCCCTCGTCTCTCCGTCGACAAACACGAGGACTTCTTCACGCAGCACATTCAGGTCAGCTGATAATCAATCAGTCTCATCAAGCCTCGCCCTAGCAACCGTTGTCGAGCACCCATAAGACATCTATTCAAAGAGATCAAAGGGTTATCTCGGATAGAAGTGTCATGAACATGAGGGTGGGCTCATTTGACTCGGGGCTGCCAATCACCTTCCTAGCAACGCCCTAGCAACCATTGTCGAGCACTCTAGCAACTAATCCCATAGACTTCCTTTCAAAGAGATCAGAGAGTTATCTTTAAATAAAAGTGTCATATAAACATGAGGGTGGGCTCATTTGACTCTGCGCAGCCAATCACCTTCAACACTTCCTAGCCATGCCCTAGAAACCATTGGCGAACTCCCTGGCAACCCAAAATCAAAGAGCGATATCTTCACATCTGAATGTCATTGAGGGATTGCGGTTGGTTTGTATCATTCATACTGACATGCAGCCTTTGGAGTATCATTATCACTGACAGCTGCCAAGCCATTTCCTAGCAACCAAACAGAGTACCCTAGCAACTGTTTAGCTAGACCTATATCTCTGCATCAGAACATCGTAGAGACATGGGGGTTGGAACTTTTGACTAATGGTACCAAACAGGACTTCCAACATGCAACATATGCTAGCAGTACGGCTGTAGTCAACCAAAGAAATCCTTAGTCGACCAAGATCTTGTCCTGTGCAACGATTAGTCGACTAAAAAAACAAAAAAAACGGATGTTTTGATTTAACATTTTTTAAACAATTGTCATAGAGCATTTATAAAACAACAACGAAAAAACATCAAAAATAAATAAAACGATAATAATAATACAATTGTTTGAAAATGAAGTGATTTTTTTTTTAACTGCAAAAATTGAGGAGCCTTGCGTCTATGCATACTGTCACCATGGTGCCAGTCACAATCGTGCACCTGATCACACCACACTCTACAAAATAATATAAAACTATCTGCCACATAATGAAAAATCCTAACAAAAGCTCTTGTTTATACAGGCTGTATTCTTCTTTACTTACAAAGCTATGGGTTCAACTTTTGTCCAGCCGATCTGTTAGGCGTTTTAAAAACAACAGACAAAGGCTGTGTTGTAAGATAACAAATAAGTTTATTTTCGTTTTGTTACATTATTTAGACTACTTTCAAATGAGTCAAGTGTACAAATAAAAACCTATTAAGAAAACAATCTATTGAGTCAGTATGATAAAGCCGTTAAAAGAGCTGCTCACGTCTTTTGCGCGCTCAAGTTTGATTTCAAATAGGCACGCGATGTGCGCGCTCATAATGGAGCAATGCGCGTCGCCACCGTCGCCTACCTCCACAAAAATGTAGCCAGACAAAAGATTTAGATTTCTTGGACATTCTGTACGACTAAAGTAGCGTGAACTGAATGAATACAGCAAAACTACCTACCGGTACATCCCTTACTGAGCGCGAGCAGCAGCGCAGCCAGTAGGTGCGGTTCCCGAGTGTGTTATGTGTGTGCGCTAAACTGTGGCGCATTTAAAGTTGGGGATAAAACATAGGCTAATTATATTTAAAATACAGTAATAAATAACTGCTTTATAAAGGAATAAATATCAAGGAGTAAATCATTGAAAGTATATTTCTATTGGCAAAAAAAAATTAAATAATGCGACTGGTCGAACCAATAAGAATGTCAGTCGACCAAGACGGCATCGACTGATTAGTCGACTAAACAACTAAAGTTGACAGCCCTAGCTAGCAGTGAATAGCTACGTGTTAAAAGCAGTTAGCTAAGTGTTAAAATACGTGATAAAACAAGTAGAAATGTGCTAGCATCATGCACAATCATGTTAGGATGGTCTAGCTATGTGATCAAACATGCTAAGAAAATGTTAAAAACTCCATAAAAACCATTTGTGAGAACCAGCCACTTCCTAGCAACACCCTATAAACCTCCCAGAACACGCTAGCAACACCCTAGCCACCCAGAACCAGGGCTCCAGACTAACTTTTCCACTGGTTGCACTGGTGCTACCAACTTCTCAGGTGGTCGCACCAGCGTTTGATTTGGTCGCACTTTTTTTTTCTTTTTTTTTTACTACATGCCATGGGATTAATCGATGCATGCTGATGAATAGTGGTTTTAATGGACCAAAGCTAGCAAAGGCTTTATACCTGTAATTAGAGCCAGACCGATAAGGGATTTTGAAGGCCGATACCGGTACAAATATTTTGGGGTTTTAAAAACCGATATGCCGATATATCGGCCGATATATATTATTTTTTTTCAGTAAGCGCTACAAAACATTAACAGATTTCCCTAACATTAGTTATTTGTAGTTTTTTATGATTTTTAACTAAAACAATATGATAATTCATTGCAAGAAACTTGTTTATTTTATTGTCACACTCACAACAGAACAGAGGAACATCAAAATATATTAAAGTTCTGATAAATAAAATGTATAAAATACAAACTTAAGATATGCAACAAAGTCCTTTGAACAAAAACAACAACCAAATCAAAGTTACCAGTATTAAAAGACTTGGTAAGCTTCATAAATATAACTTTGAACTATATTACTTATAAATTGCTATTGCTAACAATATATATGAGGTAGTGTGTGGAATCAGTCAATCCTCAATAGCTCCAGTCCAGCAGAGGCAGGTTGTAGTGCAAGAAGCAAAGTTTCTCAGCATTTTCTCCTTTCAAAGAGTTTCGCCTATCCTCATAAATATTCCCTATGGTGCTGAACACTCTTTCGCTCGCCACAGAGGAGGGTGGACAGGAGAGGTACTGCCTTGCCAAAGCTGACAGTCTGGTGAAACGGTCGGTGTTGTGTTTCCACCAATCATATGGATTTCCACTCTTTCTGTCAATGACAGGCTCCCTGAAGTACCGTTCTAGCTGTTCGATGATCCGCTCTGGTTCCACTGCCTCACTGGTGGATGGAAGGAGCACAGTGTCATACAGCGAGTCTAAGAGACTGGGTACTTGGTCCTCTGTTCTCGGCCTTTTGGAATCGGTCTCCTGACTCTCCTCAGATGGAGTTTGCGTAGCTGAATCTGGTGGACTGGTCTCCATAGCCTCTTTTAGCCAGGTTTTCACTTTTACCAGAATTTCTGGTACCAAAGGCCGCTCTTTGTAGCGTGGGTCCAGGACACAGGCAAGCACCACCTCTTTAGCATCTTTAACTTTTGCAAATCTTTTTTGCAAACTGTCCAGCATGAATTTTCTTGTGGTTTGAATACCCCTGGTGGTTGGTCCCTCTGACTCCAGTAAACGTTGTAACACTGCTAAACATGGTATAATGCAGGATGTGGATGAGTCCTCTCTGCTGAATTCCAGTGTCACCTCCTCCAGTGGTCCGAGGGTCTCTGCCAGGTTCGAAGCAATGGACCATTCCTCCGCTGACAGACATGAGAAATGTCCATGGTCGCTAGCATACGCAGTGATGGCTCTTTTCTGTTCAATCATCCTCACCAACATGTGCAGTGTTGAGTTCCACCTTGTCTGTACTGCCTGTGTGATCGAATGCTGTGGGACACCTAGCTCCTCCTGAATTTTAGATAGGCGTTGCTGTGCCGTAACAGAGTGGTTAAAGTGAGTGGCAATTTTCTTCAGCTTTGCCAGAATGTCCACCACCACTCTCTGGGAATTGAGGCCTTCATTGATGGCTAGGTGCAGTATGTGAGCACTGCAGCTCAGGTCTGGCATCTCAATAAGGCGCATCCCTTTCACCATATTTGCCCCACTGCCCCTGAGTACAAGCATGACCTGCGACTCATCAATTTCCCATTCTTCAAGCATGGACAGAAATGTCTCTCCAATGTACTGTCCTGTGTGGGACTGTGACAAGGATTTCACGTTCAAGACAAGTTGGACCTTTTTCCAATTCTTGTCAATGAGCAGTCAGGCTCATGAGTGCCTCAGTTGACCCTGACCAACAGTCAGTGGTGAAAGAAATGCTGTTCCCTGCATTTTCAACTGACAGCAGTTTCTTTATTTTGTTTTCAACTCCTGTGTAAATCTCATCCATCACCTTTGTACGGAAAAATGTAGCTGTCTTTAATTGGTACCTGGGCTCTGCTTTGGCCATAACCCTTTTAAACCCTGCACCCTCAACAACTGCAAAGGGCAGGATGTCAGTGGCTATCATCTCCATCAGGAGTTTGTCCATTTCTTGAGTTCTTGGATCACTTAGAGTCCTTTTGTGTTTTTTTCCTGAATTTTGTTTTAGGTTTGGCTGCGTCATACTCAATGATGTGGTTGGAACTTGAGGCTGTGCTTCTTTTTGTGTCTTCTCGTAGATCTCTTTGTGTTTTGATTTAAGGTGTGCCCACAAGTTGGAAGTATTTTTAAATCTGAGGCTGTACAGATGTTGCATGTGACTGTACCTGATGGGCCTTTTATGAAATGCTCCCATACTTGTCTTTCATCCACCACTTGCCATCTGTCAAAATATAAACAAGCCAGATGAGATATACAAAAAACAACAAATCATAAAACGTAACATGAACATACAAATAAAATGATTGCTGCTACAGCCACAACTATTACTAACAGCATTATTATTATTATTATTATTATTACAAAAAATAATGATGACATTATTACTACTATCATCATCATCATCATTTATATTATCATTAAACAAGATAAAGGTCACTCCTAAATGTTTGTGTGCATGTGTGTAATAATTAGTCCCTACATTGCCATATAAGCTACCTTATAATTACACTGTCAGCTTGCTTATCCCTTTACCTGCACTTTTTTCATTCTTTCCATCAAGCTACATCAAACCATTTTCAATCATCAGTTGCTGCCTGCCTTCTAAAACCTACTATTTAGCGATTCTAAATCCATTATGTGGCTCGTTAATGCTGCGGTTGAACGACAGTCTGTAAAGCACATCTGTCTAAATGTTCACTCCTCGCAAGTCTAACTTGCATTTTACAATGCAGTAACTGTAACTAGAGATACGCTAGTTAAAAATACAGTAATCATTACTTTTATTTAGGCAGGAAAAAGTTCGTTGTATTTTCCAAGCTCATTAATGTTAATGTTACGCGGACTTCCACTGATGATAGTGGCGCTAGCTTTGTGGTTAGCTTGCTAGTCTATGATGAGCCATAATTTAGCAATGATAACGTCATACTGCAAATTGTAAAACATACATTTCCAATATAACAGGCCAAGGAGAGATGATACGTCTCATTGCTATAACTGTCACGCACTATTAAAGAAAGGACAGTCAGTCAACTCAACTGTCTGTGACGTGATTATAACTAGCTCATCCGCTTCACTTATTTAACAGCTGCAAAACTGGACGTGATAGTCACAAATTTTGTCATGCTTATTTGAGTTAAGAGAACTGATGGGGATGTTCTTTTAATTATTATTCAAGCAATGTATGTCTCGTGATGAACTTACCATGAACACTTCACTTAATGCGATGATCTCACTCGCAGACTCTGCCTGACTCTGGCTGGATCAGCAGTTTGCAGGATGTGTGCCGCGTTATACACGTGTGTTGCCAACAGGGACGGTGTAGAGTGCCCTCTGGTGGACAAACAATATAACTCCAACACTCATTACATGGTTGAAGCGTGTTTCGTCCGTTTTTTTTTTTTTTATATATTCATTTATCGGCCATTATAAACGCCAATACCGCTAGCTTGGAAAAAGCCCAATATCGGCCGATAATATCGGTCTGCCGATATATCGGTCTGGCTCTACCTGTAATATGTTAATTATCATTGCCAAATTTCAGGATTTTCATGGATTTTGGACCGTAATTTTAATCTGTAATTTTAAGCATTTTACATTTTAATTATATACAATCTATCTATTTACATTTGAACATCTATCCATCCATCCATCCATCCATCTATCCATCTATAATCTTTTTATCAGCATCATCTTTCTATCTTTTAAAAATCATTAACCCTCTGGGGTTCTTCTGGTCATTTCTAACCGAAATAAAAAATATATTAAAAATCATAGTTTAATCGGAATGGTCCGAAACATGGTGACTTTTATGGTACTTGGTATATGAACTCACAAAAAAATTGGGGACATGATTTGAAAAGTCTAATTGGGACACTCGGGACCTTCGGGTCAAAAATGACCGCCATAGGAAATGAATGGGAAATTGGCAAAAATATGAAAATACAGAGTTTTTTTGTGCGTACAATCTACAAATCAGCCACGATGCAGAAAAAAACATACAGCAGTGAAGGGGGAATCTCTAAAACATCAAGAATGCAAAACAGACAAATACACTCACACACACACACACTCTTATACACACAAAAACACACGCATACATACATGAACGTGTGTCATTGCAAAAGCTAATTTTGTGAAATCTGTGAAATAAAAGCAATTATTGCATCAATGTAAGAAATAAAACACAGCACTGAAAGCATGAGACTGTAAGCCTGCAAAATAAACATTCTTACACACACACACACACACACATAGAGAAATGTGAGACTGGTGAAACTGTAACAGAGAAATGTGCGAATATGTGAAATAAATCAATGCATCAAGTAAAGGGGAGACATTGGCTCCAAAATGCAAAAGTCACACACTGTCTCTCTCTCTTGACACACACACACACACACACACACTCTGAGCCCAGCCCACAGTTCATTCTCCACAATGGCAAAAAAAAAATACTGCTCAAGTACTTTTGAATAAGAGTTTCTGTTCACTGAATATGTAAATAATATGCACATAATATGTAAATATAGTTAAGATGATATTTAAAACCCATTTTTTATTTTTCATTTAATATTTGATAAATAAATTTGCTGTTATTTTGGTTTACTTTTGTTGCTGTTGCCTTTTGAATAAGTTACTGTTCATTCAATAAAATATATATTTTTTTACAAATCTATACATTTACTGAAAATGTTTATTATAAAGGGTTAATAAAAATGTATGACTGAAAGAATTGCATTTAACCACAACCTGAAAAAAATAGTAAATTAATGTCCAAAAACAACTACAATCTACAATCCTTTCTACAGAAAGCTGTATATCCTTCTAGTGGTTAAAATATGACATTGCATGATAAATATGCTCACTACTTCCAACAGGTGGCGCAAATCTGCTTGAAAAATTTTTTCTCTAAGAGTTTAAGACTCTACTTTACAGCAAAAATAAATAAATAAATAAATAAATAAATATATATATATATATATATATATATATATATATATATATATATATATATATATATATATATATATATAAATTTCATTATCATCAATGGGAAAAAATGGATCATAATTATTGCATAAATATTAATTATATTCATAGAATTCTCTCAAAACACCACTGAAAAAAAGAAAAAATATTATAGAACAAAAATTAATTTAATTGGTTTTACTGAAATTTTATTATTTTTTTATTTTCAGGGGTCCGGTCACTTATGACCATGAAGGTCCCATGTGTGACTGTCAGCGAAGAACCCCAGAGGGTTAAACATTCAAATGAGAGATACATTGCATTTTAAAAAGAGTATTATAATAAGCTAATACAGATTTTTTGGCATCAAAGTTTATAGTTGTAACAAAAATCCGATCTCACACTCCTTACCTTCTGCAATTTTATAATAATTTATTTTTCCTCAGTCAGAGTGATTACTCTCATCTATCCGCTGAAAAACGCCGGAAGGGGCACGCTGTTTCATGAGACATTTTTACATGCCTTAATTCTTGAATGTCTAATTTTTGATTATTCACGTTTATGTCTATGGCGAGTCACGCAGGCACTGGGCAACTCTGCATCCGAGTCGAACCTCAATAAAATAGTCCGAATATAAACACTTATTATAGGCGTACCGTCAGTGATTCAGGATAAATCAAAGACACGGTTTGGAAAATGGATTGATGATGTAGCCTACTCGTTCATTATGAATATAAGTTACAGACTGCAGCAGCTGATATAACGGCGTTCTGTTGCGCGAGCGTCCACTCACACATATGCGAACACATACAATTTTAACTCGCACACTCTCAAAAAACAACCAATTTGCGACCAATTTGGTTCCAATTCTGGAACCCTGGGAACTCTTCCGAAGTGAACATGATGTTTCTGTGTGAATGTGTGATGCTGCTCTCATGAATCTCTTTTTATGTGTGTGTGTGTGTGTGTGTGTGTGTGTTTAGCTGCCCATGCTAAAGGAGGGACACCAGCTGAACACTAGCCAACAGCAGGTCTCCGTCCAGGACGGGAATAATAACGGTATGATGATGATGATGATGATGATGATGATGATGATGATGATCAGGCACAGTATATGTTGTGTGGTGTGTCTGGACGCTGTTGGTGTTTGATGGGTGCAGGTGCCGGTGAGGAGGGTCCCAGTGTGGAGCAGCTCAGCACATGTCCTTCATCATCTTCATCAGGTGACGCTCTCACCCCTCAGACTGACACGTACCGCTGAATTCATCATCATATTCATAACTCATAACTCTCCCTTACAGAGCTGCCCTCTCTGATCAAGAAGAAACCCGCCGCCACCTCCGGCAGGAAAACCGTGAGTTTCTCACAGACACAATCCTTTACTGGTAATGTTCCTCACAGCAGCGAGCCCTGTGACGTAGAGCAGGAAGTGATGTCATGACCTGACATAAGTTCAGGGTGTTGAGCTTATGTTAAATTTGTCTCTTTCACCATTACAAATATTTGGAAATGCAACAAGTGATTGATCATAAAGAGGCAGTAATCAGGAGAAGAGCTAGAAATGCCCAGTTTCAGACGTCGTTCATCCTCGTGTGTGTGTGTGTGTGTCAGGTGGGCGGCAGGAAGGCCGGTCTGGGCGCACAGAAGGTCAGCAGCCAGAGCTTCAGCACACAGCAGAAGAGAGCTCAGGCCGTGGACAGACTCCAGGAGGAGATGAAGAGCAGCGGCGCCGAGCCTCAACACCAGACGTGAGCATCTCCGCTGATTACAGGAGAATGAGTGTGTGCTACATTATAAATCCAGAAAAATTGAAGGAACTCTACAGGATTTCTTTCATAGGAAGTAGGGAAAGTTTTATTCATTAAATATAAACATGCTTTTTGATTATTAACTTTTAATTAAACCATTAAAGTGGAAACCAGAACATTTTGAATGGAAAGAAACATAGAATTTGGGGAATTATGTGTAAAATTATGTGTTAAATTCTATACTTCTATAATCTATAGTATATAATTCTATTAATTATATTCTATGTGGTTCTATTGAATTAATTGGACATGCTTTTTGATTGCTAATATTTAATTTAGAGTCCAAAAAAATCTACGTGGAAAAATTGGAATTTGTAAAAAAACAAAAGGGGATTTCATAGGGCCTGAAGTGGGTTTTTTTGTGTGTGTTTTTTTACTTTTAATAAATTGTTCAATTGTATACGTTTCGAGTTTTCATTTAGTTGCTTGACATTGCTTTGATTATTAATATTTAATTAACATAATTTCAAATCATGCTCCAGAAAGATGAAAGTGAAAACAACAGAATCCAGAAATCTAAACTGTGAAGTGTGTTTGACAGTGGTGATGGGGCGTGTGTTTTCACCCTTCTCTGTGTGTGTGTGTGTTCTCTCAGAGGATCGTCCTTGAGCCACTCGTTCGACAGTCTGGAGCTGCAGAGGAGCGCGAGGAGGGATGAGCAGCAGATGAGTCGCCTGGACGGCAAGAGGAAGGAGCAGGCGGAGCGACTCGGCATGGGCTTCGGTGCTCGCAGGTGTGTGTGTCACTGCTTGAGAGACCAGTGTGTGTCAAATACACTTCATGATGAGATGTCAGCGTGGGCGGGGCTGTGTTTGACTGATGAGATGTCAGTGTGGGCGGGGCTGTGTTTGACCAATGAGATCTCAGCGTGGGCGAGGCTGTGTTTGACCAATGAGATGTCAGTGTGGGCGGGGCTGTGTTTGACCGATGAGATCTCAGTGTGGGCGGGGCTGTGTTTGACCAATGAGATGTCAGTGTGGGCGGGGCAGTGTTTGACCGATGAGATCTCAGTGTGGGCGGGGCTGTGTTTGACCGATGAGATGTCAGTGTGGGCGGGGCTGTGTTTGACCGATGAGATCTCAGCGTGGGCGTGGTGTGTTTGACCAATGAGATGTCAGTGTGGGCGGGGCTGTGTTTGACTGATGAGATGTCAGTGTGGGCGGGGCTGTGTTTGACTGATGAGATGTCAGTGTGGGCGGGGCTGTGTTTGACCAATGAGATGTCAGCGTGGGCGAGGCTGTGTTTGACCAATGAGATGTCAGTGTGGGCGGGGCTGTGTTTGACCGATGAGATCTCAGTGTGGGCGGGGCTGTGTTTGACCAATGAGATGTCAGTGTGGGCGGGGCTGTGTTTGACCGATGAGATGTCAGTGTGGGCGGGGCTGTGTTTGACCGATGAGATGTCAGTGTGGGCGGGGCTGTGTTTGACCGATGAGATGTCAGTGTGGGCGGGGCTGTGTTTGACCGATGAGATGTCAGTGTGGGCGGGGCTGTGTTTGACCGATGAGATGTCAGTGTGGGCGGGGCTGTGTTTGACCGATGAGATGTCAGTGTGGGCGGGGCTGTGTTTGACCGATGAGATGTCAGTGTGGGCGGGGCTGTGTTTGACCGATGAGATGTCAGTGTGGGCGGGGCTGTGTTTGACCGATGAGATGTCAGTGTGGGCGGGGCTGTGTTTGACCGATGAGATCTCAGTGTGGGCGTGGTGTGTTTGACCGATGAGATCTCAGTGTGGGCGTGGTGTGTTTGACCGATGAGATGTCAGTGTGGGCGTGGTGTGTTTGACCGATGAGCTGTCAGTGTGGGCGGGGCTGTGTTTGACCGATGAGATGTCAGTGTGGGCGGGGCTGTGTTTGACCGATGAGCTGTCAGTGTGGGCGTGGTGTGTTTGACCGATGAGATGTCAGTGTGGGCGGGGCTGTGTTTGACCGATGAGATCTCAGTGTGGGCGGGGCTGTGTTTGACCGATGAGATGTCAGTGTGGGCGGGGCTGTGTTTGACCAATGAGATGTCAGTGTGGGCGTGGCTGTGTTTGACCAATGAGCTGTCAGTGTGGGCGTGGTGTGTTTGACCAATGAGATGTCAGTGTGGGCGGGGCTGTGTTTGACCAATGAGATGTCAGTGTGGGCGGGGCTGTGTTTGACCAATGAGATGTCAGTGTGGGCGGGGCTGTGTTTGACTGATGAGATGTCAGTGTGGGCGGGGCTGTGTTTGACCGATGAGATGTCAGTGTGGGCGGGGCTGTGTTTGACCAATGAGATGTCAGTGTGGGCGGGGCTGTGTTTGACTGATGAGATGTCAGTGTGGGCGGGGCTGTGTTTGACCGATGAGATCTCAGTGTGGGCGGGGCTGTGTTTGACTGATGAGATGTCAGTGTGGGCGGGGCTGTGTTTGACCGATGAGATCTCAGTGTGGGCGGGGCTGTGTTTGACCGATGAGATCTCAGTGTGGGCGGGGCTGTGTTTGACTGATGAGATGTCAGTGTGGGCGGGGCTGTGTTTGACCGATGAGATGTCAGTGTGGGCGGGGCTGTGTTTGACCGATGAGATGTCAGCGTGGGCGGAGCTGTGTTTGACCGATGAGATGTCAGCGTGGGCGGGGCTGTGTTTGACCGATGAGATCTCAGTGTGGGCGGGGCTGTGTTTGACCGATGAGATCTCAGTGTGGGCAGGGCTGTGTTTGACCGATGAGATCTCAGTGTGGGCGGGGCTGTGTTTGACCGATGAGATGTCAGTGTGGGCGGGGCTGTGTTTGACCGATGAGATGTCAGTGTGGGCGGGGCTGTGTTTGACCGATGAGATGTCAGTGTGGGCGGGGCTGTGTTTGACCGATGAGATGTCAGTGTGGGCGGGGCTGTGTTTGACCGATGAGATCTCAGTGTGGGCGTGGTGTGTTTGACCGATGAGATGTCAGTGTGGGCGTGGCTGTGTTTGACCAATGAGATGTCAGTGTGGGCGTGGTGTGTTTGACCGATGAGATGTCAGTGTGGGCGGGGCTGTGTTTGACCAATGAGATGTCAGTGTGGGCGGGGCTGTGTTTGACCGATGAGATGTCAGTGTGGGCGTGGTGTGTTTGACCGATGAGATGTCAGTGTGGGCGTGGTGTGTTTGACCGATGAGATGTCAGTGTGGGCGGGGCTGTGTTTGACCGATGAGATGTCAGTGTGGGCGGGGCTGTGTTTGACCGATGAGATGTCAGTGTGGGCGTGGTGTGTTTGACCGATGAGATGTCAGTGTGGGCGGGGCTGTGTTTGACCAATGAGATGTCAGTGTGGGCGGGGCTGTGTTTGACCAATGAGATGTCAGTGTGGGCGTGGTGTGTTTGACCAATGAGATCTCAGTGTGGGCGGGGCTGTGTTTGACCAATGAGCTGTCAGTGTGGGCGGTGGCTGTGTTTGACCAATGAGATGTCAGTGTGGGCGGGGCTGTGTTTGACCAATGAGATGTCAGTGTGGGCGGGGCTGTGTTTGACCAATGAGATGTCAGTGTGGGCGGGGCTGTGTTTGACCAATGAGATGTCAGTGTGGGCGGGGCTGTGTTTGACCAATGAGATGTCAGTGTGGGCGGGGCTGTGTTTGACCAATGAGATGTCAGTGTGGGCGTGGTGTGTTTGACCAATGAGATGTCAGTGTGGGCGGGGCTAATCCACAGTGTGTCCCTGTGTTCCAGCGGCCTGTCTCACTCCGTGACGGAGGACCTGCGGATCATCCAGCAAGAGGCTCCGGCTCTCAGCTCCTCCAGCAGAAGATCTCATGACGAGGAGGAGGACAAGCGCATCTCCAGCAGGTGACGGCTCGCGCTGATCTCTGAGAGTGTGTGTGTGTGTGTGCTCTTGTTCATGAGTGTGTCCTGCCTCTCCCGTAGGCTCCCGGACGAGGAGTCCTCAGATCCCTTCTTCTTTCAGCAGGCTGACATGGACCAGGACACAGAGAGGTCAGTTCCTGTGCTCTTAAACAGTCCTGTGTCGTTCCTGTGTTCGGCCTCAGTCCCAGCATGCCGTGCGCTGAACGCTGTGTTGGGTTCTCCCACAGGGCCGTGGTGAGGAGGACGACCGGAGCCGCAGTGTGTCTCTGATGATGCCCAGAGGAAGTTCGCCAACGCCAAGGCCATTTCATCCGACATGTTCTTCGGCAAGCAGGACTACTCTGAGGTGACGCCCGCTCACGAGCGCTTGATGCCGTGTGATGAGCTCTGTGGTGTTGAACGCTTGCGTTTCTCCTGTTTCAGTATGAAGTGCGGGCGCGACTGGAGAATTACTCGGGCAGTTCGGCCATCAGCTCTCGCGGATCTGTTTGATGAGCAGAAGAAATCCGCAGGTGTGTGTGTGTGTCTCTACTCGTAGCATGAAAGCAAAATTGACATTCTTGTGTTTTTATGCAATATTGCAGTGTTTAAGTAAGGAATAATTGACGACAGGCCGTTGAATTATTAGAAAAATAATGCACACCCGAGGTGGTAATGCGGTCACGAAGCGGAGTGGCCGTTACACCTCGGGTGTGCATTATTTTTTGATAATTCAACGGCCTGAAGTCAATTATTCCACTTATACTACAGTTACCACACCTCAAAACATTGTTCAGATGATTCATATCAAGACGTTTGTCAAGTTTTTGACATTAAAGCGCTCTTGTATGTAGGACTAATTTCTTATGCATCTAATCCCATGCCTCCGTTGCTAATTCCAAAACGTCCTTTTAGAGGTATAGTAACAGTGGTAGTTGAGCCACTGATAGCAGACTAATGTAATGATGGGGACACACTTACAATTCGCTGAAATATTCGAAGATCGACTGTAGCAGGTCTTACTAATCACCAACTGTGTGAACACAGACTGAACGCGCTGCTGTGCTGAACGCGCGTTTGGGCATGATCAGTCAGAAGTATTAAATTACATTCATAACTGGCGTAGGCCTAAACTAGTCTGTCCCGGCTTTATGCAGTTATTAATGCAGTTACTAGAGAGAGAGAGAGAGAGAGAGAGACGTCGAAATAATGAGACAGAAAAGCATGCGTGTCAATATTATTTATTTATTTATTAACTTCGTTTTAATTAGTTCGTTCATTATTGTTTTCTATAATTTACAGTAGATAACCCAATAAATGAAAAACACAAAGCCCTTTTCACAAGTCAGCCTATCAATAATTATTTATTTGTTATATTATCTGAAATAATTACGAAAATCCGTGCAGCAGGACTAATAATTTATTTATATGTTCAGTTTAATTTTCTATTTAGCCTATTATAGATAGGACTATACTTTATTTATTAAAGTCAATTGATTGTGAAGTTATCGAAAGTTGCAGATCAAGCGCATGGGGCTGCATGTCTTCTCTTGTTATGAATTGAATCCTAACTCTGCGCAGTGATATGGAACTGTAATGCGGTTCAAACTTGCCTGAAACTACTTTAGCCATGCGTTTCCCTGAAAATAATGCACACCTTTAGAACGTTCTCAACCAATCAGAACCAAGCATTCAACAGCCCTGTAGTATAATATAAATGATTTAACAGCACACATCTTTCTTTTGTTAAAACTTTCTTGTAAACTCTAATGTAACTTGATATCCTGCTCTAAGCGAAGGGTATTTCTCCATCTTACGTGAGATTCCAGTCCGAAGGGAGCGCACATGTTCAGTTCAGAGGGCAGTGTTTTACATAAGAAGTGTTATTTTAACAACAGTGTAATACGCTTTCATATTTCAGCTTGTTTCCGCCACTGAATAAAAACGTTTTATCTCACAATTCTGACTTTCTCACAATTGCGAGATATAAAGTCAGAATTGCGAGATATAAAGTCAGAATTGCGAGATATAAGGTCAGAATTGCGTGATATTAAGTCAGAAAAAAGTCTGAGAAAAAAAGGCAGAAGTGCAACTTTTTTCTCACAATTGTGAGTTTACATCTCGCAATTCTGACTTTATAACACATAATTGCGAGTTTATGTCAATTCTGACATCTTTTCTCAGTCTGCGACTTTATAACTCGCAATTCTGACTTTATAACTCGCAGTTCTGACTTTATATCTGACTTTATATCTCGCAATTCTAACTTTATAACTCGCAGTTCTGACTTTATATCTGACTTTATATCTCGCAATTCTGACTTTTATATCTGACTTTATATCTCGGCAATTCTGACTTTATAACTCTCAATTCTGACTTTATATCTGACTTTATATCTCGCAATTCTGACTTTATAATTACTGCAATTCTGACTTTATATCTGACTTTATATCTTGAATTCTGACTTTATATTCTCGCAATTCTGACTTTATATCTCGGCAATTCTGACTTTATATTTCGGAATTCTGACTTTATATCTCGCAATTCTGACTTTATACTTTCTTGCAATTCTGACTTTATATCTCACAATTCTTGACTTTTATATCTCACAATTTCTGACTTTATAACTCTCAATTCTGACTTTTATATTTCTTGCAATTCTGACTTTATATCTTTCTGCAATTCTGACTTTATATCACACAATTTTCTGATTTTATATCTTCGGCAATTCTGACTTTATAACTCGTTCAATTTTCTGACTTTATATCTACGCAATTTCTGACTTTATAACTTCGCAATTCTGACTTTATATCTCGCAATTCTGACTTTATAACTCCGCAATTCTTGAACTTTATATCTCGCAATTCTGACTTTATATTTTCGCAATTCTGACTTTATATCTCGGAATTCTGACTTTATAACTCCGCAATTTCCTAACTTTATATCTCGCAATTTCTGACTTTATATCTTCGCAATTCTGACTTTATATTTCACAATTTTGACTTTATATCTCGCAATTCTGACTTTATATCTCACAATTCTTGACTTTATATCTTATAGATTCTGAACTTTATATTTCGCAATTCTGACTTTATATGTCACAATTCTGACTTTATATCTTACAATTCTGACTTTATATCACGCAATTCTGAACTTTATATTTCGGAATTTCTGACTTTATATCACGCAATTCTGACTTTATATCTTCGGCAATTTTGACTTTATATCTGCAATTCCTGACTTTATATTTCGCAATTCTGACTTTATATCTTCGACAATTCTGACTTTATATCTCGCAACTCTGACTTTACATCTCACAATTCTGACTTTATATCTCGCAACTTCTGACTTTATATTCAATTCTGACTTTTATACCTTTCTGACTTTATATCTCGCAACTCTGACTTTATATTTCGCAATTGTGATTTTATATCTGCAATTTCTGACTTTATATCACGCAATTCTGACTTTATATCATGCAATTCTGAATTTATATCTTCGCAATTCTGACTTTATAACTTGCAATTCTGACTTTATATCTCACAATTCTGACTTTATATCTCGCAATTCTGACTTTATAACTTGCAATTCTGACTTTATATCACGCAAATTCTGACTTTATAACTCGCAATTCCTGACTTTATATCTCGCAATTCTGACTTTATATCTCGCAATTCTGACTTTATATCTCGTAGTTGCAACTTAATATCACGCAATTCTGACTTTATATCTCGCAGTTGCAACTTAATATCACGCAATTCTGACTTTATAACGCACAATTCCTGACTTCATATCACGCAATTATGACTTTTTATCTCGCAATTATGACTTTCCATCTCGCAATTCTGAGAAATAATGTCAGAATTGGGAGAAGTAGACTCGCAATTGGGAATAAAAAAGTCAGAATTGTGAGATAAAAAGTCGCAATTACCTTTTATATTTTTCATTCTATGGCGGAAACAAGCTTCCACACTTTCAGGATATTCTACATTAGGTTTATTTTTAACAACAGAAACTGAATAAAACTGCTTAGCACCCCAAAAACCCATTTGTTCAGAAGCTTTAGGAATGCACAAAGATAGTACTGCTATATTCACTTGCAAATAGCCCGTGCCATTAAAGAAACGCATTGACGATCCTGAATTGACATTATGATTGGTTATTGTTGTGCACAGTGAGCTCTGGTTGAAACGATTGTAAATCTTCATAAATGTGCTGATGTGTTCCAGTGTCCGGCGGCTCGTCCCGCTTGAGTAACATGATGCCCGCTGTGCCGGACATGATGCAGCTGAAGAGCGGTGTGCGGTCGGTGGCGGGAAAGCTGTCGGTCATGGCCAGCGGAGTCGTGTCCTCTATACAGGTCAGCTTCTGCTTCTGCTGAACTGTTCATCCGTGTGGGTGCGCGCGACTAAACTCTGTGTGTTCCTGCAGGATCGCTACGGCACATGAGCTTCGCTGGAGCCGCCACAGACACTACCATACTGAGTGAAGGAGCTTATTATCAACCATCGCTTTGGTCTGTTTTCTTCTGTTTCTTATTTAGTCGGGCGGCATTTGGTGCGCTTGTTGAGGTTTCTGTTCGTCATTTGGGAGATGTGTGCTTTGGGGACCAAATATCATCTGCTTTTGAAGTGAAATGTTTGCACTCGTTTACTTTTGCACTATTCTGGGATAAAAAACGTGCAGTTCTTCAGCTGTTTCCTACAGTAATGCTGGTGTAACTGTTGACTGATCCCGAGGAGGATGTCGGAGCGCCGGATGCGATGTTCTGCTCATAGAAGGGCTTTATGTGCTGTATAATATAGAGTTGATGATGATGACGATGATACACTACCAATGATCTGATGTGACAATCGTTTACCTGAAGCCTTATTAATCTCATTGCCATATATATGTTTTTGTTTTTTTGTCATTTATGAACATTTATCAAACATGAAGGTGGTTGATTTATCTGGTAAAATTGTTTAATTCAATAAAGAACTGATTTGATGAATAACTGCTTCGTGTTTCTTCTGGTCATTAAATTTTCATTTTAAAAGAGAATTTTAAAAATATTTTTTTCTAAATTATGTATTTTTTTACTGTCTAATAATAATAATAATACAGAACCAAAAAGAGGAAAAACTTTGAAACGCACAAAAGGAAATCCACAACCTAAAAATGCTTGATTTTTTCCAATGTGCTCAATACACAATCTGCTTGCATATGTAATGTTTGGTGGAGGGGGGGTTATGGTGTGGGGTTGTTTGGTGAAGGGGGGGTTATGGTGTGGGGTTGTTTGGTGGAGGGGGGTTATGGTGTGGGGTTGTTTGGTGGAGGGGGGTTATGGTGCGTGGTTGTTTGGTGAAGGTGGGGTTATGGTGTGGGGTTGTTTGGTGGAGGGGGGGTTATGGTGTGGGGTTGTTTGGTGAAGGTGGGGTTGTTTGGTGGAGGGGGGGTTATGGTGCGTGGTTGTTTGGTGAAGGTGGGGTTATGGTGTGGGGTTGTTTGGTGGAGGGGGGGTTATGGTGTGGGGTTGTTTGGTGAAGGTGGGGTTATGGTGTGGGGTTGTTTGGTGGAGGGGGGGTTATGGTGTGGGGTTGTTTGGTGGAGGGGGGGTTATGGTGTGGGGTTGTTTGGTGGAGGGGGGGGGTTATGGTGTGGGGTTGTTTGGTGGAGGGGGGGGTTATGGTGTGGGGTTGTTTGGTGGAGGGGGGTTATGGTGTGGGGTTGTTTGGTGGAGGGGGGGTTATGGTGTGGGGTTGTTTGGTGGAGGGGGGGGGGGGTTATGGTGTGGGGTTGTTTGGTGGAGGGGGGGTTATGGTGTGGGGTTGTTTGGTGGAGGGGGGGTTATGGTGTGGGGTTGTTTGGTGGAGGGGGGGGGGGGGTTATGGTGTGGGGTTGTTTGGTGGAGGGGGTTTATGGTGTGGGGTTGTTTGGTGGAGGTGGGGTTATGGTGTGGGGTTCTTTGGTGGAGGGGGGTTATGGTGTGGGGTTGTTTGGTGGAGGGGGGTTATGGTGTGGGGTTGTTTGGTGGAGGGGGGTTATGGTGTGGGGTTGTTTGGTGGAGGGGGGTTATGGTGCGTGGTTGTTTGGTGAAGGTGGGGTTATGGTGTGGGGTTGTTTGGTGGAGGGGGGGTTATGGTGCGTGGTTGTTTGGTGAAGGTGGGGTTGTTTGGTGGAGGGGGGGTTATGGTGCGTGGTTGTTTGGTGAAGGTGGGGTTATGGTGTGGGGTTGTTTGGTGGAGGGGGGGTTATGGTGTGGGGTTGTTTGGTGGAGGGGGGGGGGGGGTTATGGTGTGGGGTTGTTTGGTGGAGGGGGGGGGTTATGGTGTGGGGTTGTTTGGTGGAGGGGGTTATGGTGTGGGGTTGTTTGGTGGAGGGGGGGTTATGGTGTGGGGTTGTTTGGCGGAGGGGGGGGGGGGTTATGGTGTGGGGTTGTTTGGTGGAGGGGGGGGGGGTTATGGTGTGGGGTTGTTTGGTGGAGGGGGGGGGGGGTTATGGTGTGGGGTTGTTTGGTGGAGGGGGGGGTTATGGTGTGGGGTTGTTTGGTGGAGGGGGGGTTATGGTGTGGGGTTGTTTGGTGGAGGGGGGTTATGGTGTGGGGTTGTTTGGTGGAGGGGGGTTATGGTGTGGGGTTGTTTGGTGGAGGGGGGGTTATGGTGTGGGGTTGTTTGGTGGAGGGGGGGTTATGGTGTGGGGTTGTTTGGTGGAGGGGGGGTTATGGTGTGGGGTTGTTTGGTGGAGGGGGGGTTATGGTGTGGGGTTGTTTGGTGGAGGGGGGGTTATGGTGTGGGGTCGTTTGGTGGAGGGGGGGTTATGGTGTGGGGTCGTTTGGTGGAGGGGGGGTTATGGTGTGGGGTCGTTTGGTGGAGGGGGGGTTATGGTGTGGGGTCGTTTGGTGGAGGGGGGGTTATGGTGTGGGGTTGTTTGGTGGAGGGGGGTTATGGTGTGGGGTTGTTTGGTGGAGGGGGGTTATGATGTGGGGTTGTTTGGTGGAGGGGGGGTTATGGTGTGGGGTTGTTTGGTGAAGGGGGGGTTTATGGTGTGGGGTTGTTTGGTGGAGGTGGGGTTATGGTGTGGGGTTGTTTGGTGGAGGGGGGTTATGGTGTGGGGTTGTTTGGTGGAGGGGGGTTATGGTGCGTGGTTGTTTGGTGAAGGTGGGGTTATGGTGTGGGGTTGTTTGGTGGAGGGGGGGTTATGGTGCGTGGTTGTTTGGTGAAGGTGGGGTTATGGTGTGGGGTTGTTTGGTGGAGGGGGGGTTATGGTGCGTGGTTGTTTGGTGAAGGTGGGGTTATGGTGTGGGGTTGTTTGGTGGAGGGGGGGTTATGGTGTGGGGTTGTTTGGTGGAGGGGGGTTATGGTGTGGGGTTGTTTGGTGGAGGGGGGGTTATGGTGCGTGGTTGTTTGGTGAAGGTGGGGTTATGGTGTGGGGTTGTTTGGTGGAGGGGGGGGGGTTATGGTGTGGGGTTGTTTGGTGGAGGGGGGGTTATGGTGTGGGGTTGTTTGGTGGAGGTGGGGTTATGGTGTGGGGTTGTTTGGTGGAGGGGGGTTATGGTGTGGGGTTGTTTGGTGGAGGGGGGTTATGGTGTGGGGTTGTTTGGTGGAGGGGGTGTTATGGTGTGGGGTTGTTTGGTGAAGGGGGGGTTATGGTGTGGGGTTGTTTGGTGGAGGGGGGTTATGGTGTGGGGTTGTTTGGTGGAGGGGGGTTATGGTGCGTGGTTGTTTGGTGAAGGTGGGGTTATGGTGTGGGGTTGTTTGGTGGAGGGGGGGTTATGGTGTGGGGTTGTTTGGTGAAGGTGGGGTTGTTTGGTGGAGGGGGGGTTATGGTGCGTGGTTGTTTGGTGAAGGTGGGGTTATGGTGTGGGGTTGTTTGGTGGAGGGGGGGTTATGGTGTGGGGTTGTTTGGTGAAGGTGGGGTTATGGTGTGGGGTTGTTTGGTGGAGGGGGGGTTATGGTGTGGGGTTGTTTGGTGGAGGGGGGGTTATGGTGTGGGGTTGTTTGGTGGAGGGGGGGGGTTATGGTGTGGGGTTGTTTGGTGGAGGGGGGGGGTTATGGTGTGGGGTTGTTTGGTGGAGGGGGGTTATGGTGTGGGGTTGTTTGGTGGAGGGGGGGTTATGGTGTGGGGTTGTTTGGTGGAGGGGGGGGGGGGTTATGGTGTGGGGTTGTTTGGTGGAGGGGGGGTTATGGTGTGGGGTTGTTTGGTGGAGGGGGGGTTATGGTGTGGGGTTGTTTGGTGGAGGGGGGGGGGGGGGTTATGGTGTGGGGTTGTTTGGTGGAGGGGGTTTATGGTGTGGGGTTGTTTGGTGGAGGTGGGGTTATGGTGTGGGGTTCTTTGGTGGAGGGGGGTTATGGTGTGGGGTTGTTTGGTGGAGGGGGGTTATGGTGTGGGGTTGTTTGGTGGAGGGGGGTTATGGTGTGGGGTTGTTTGGTGGAGGGGGGTTATGGTGCGTGGTTGTTTGGTGAAGGTGGGGTTATGGTGTGGGGTTGTTTGGTGGAGGGGGGGTTATGGTGCGTGGTTGTTTGGTGAAGGTGGGGTTGTTTGGTGGAGGGGGGGTTATGGTGCGTGGTTGTTTGGTGAAGGTGGGGTTATGGTGTGGGGTTGTTTGGTGGAGGGGGGGTTATGGTGTGGGGTTGTTTGGTGGAGGGGGGGGGGGGGTTATGGTGTGGGGTTGTTTGGTGGAGGGGGGGGTTATGGTGTGGGGTTGTTTGGTGGAGGGGGTTATGGTGTGGGGTTGTTTGGTGGAGGGGGGGTTATGGTGTGGGGTTGTTTGGCGGAGGGGGGGGGGGTTATGGTGTGGGGTTGTTTGGTGGAGGGGGGGGGGTTATGGTGTGGGGTTGTTTGGTGGAGGGGGGGGGGGTTATGGTGTGGGGTTGTTTGGTGGAGGGGGGGGGGTTATGGTGTGGGGTTGTTTGGTGGAGGGGGGGTTATGGTGTGGGGTTGTTTGGTGGAGGGGGGGTTATGGTGTGGGGTTGTTTGGTGGAGGGGGGTTATGGTGTGGGGTTGTTTGGTGGAGGGGGGTTATGGTGTGGGGTTGTTTGGTGGAGGGGGGGTTATGGTGTGGGGTTGTTTGGTGGAGGGGGGGTTATGGTGTGGGGTTGTTTGGTGGAGGGGGGTTATGGTGTGGGGTTGTTTGGTGGAGGGGGGGTTATGGTGTGGGGTTGTTTGGTGGAGGGGGGGTTATGGTGTGGGGTCGTTTGGTGGAGGGGGGGTTATGGTGTGGGGTCGTTTGGTGGAGGGGGGGTTATGGTGTGGGGTCGTTTGGTGGAGGGGGGGTTATGGTGTGGGGTCGTTTGGTGGAGGGGGGGTTATGGTGTGGGGTTGTTTGGTGGAGGGGGGTTATGGTGTGGGGTTGTTTGGTGGAGGGGGGTTATGATGTGGGGTTGTTTGGTGGAGGGGGGGTTATGGTGTGGGGTTGTTTGGTGAAGGGGGGGTTTATGGTGTGGGGTTGTTTGGTGGAGGTGGGGTTATGGTGTGGGGTTGTTTGGTGGAGGGGGGTTATGGTGTGGGGTTGTTTTGGTGGAGGGGGGTTATGGTGCGTGGTTGTTTGGTGAAGGTGGGGTTATGGTGTGGGGTTGTTTGGTGGAGGGGGGTTATGGTGCGTGGTTGTTTGGTGAAGGTGGGGTTATGGTGTGGGGTTGTTTGGTGGAGGGGGGGTTATGGTGCGTGGTTGTTTGGTGAAGGTGGGGTTATGGTGTGGGGTTGTTTGGTGGAGGGGGGGTTATGGTGTGGGGTTGTTTGGTGGAGGGGGGTTATGGTGTGGGGTTGTTTGGTGGAGGGGGGGTTATGGTGCGTGGTTGTTTGGTGAAGGTGGGGTTATGGTGTGGGGTTGTTTGGTGGATGGGGGGGGTTATGGTGTGGGGTTGTTTGGTGGAGGGGGGGTTATGGTGTGGGGTTGTTTGGTGGAGGTGGGGTTATGGTGTGGGGTTGTTTGGTGGAGGGGGGTTATGGTGTGGGGTTGTTTGGTGGAGGGGGGTTATGGTGTGGGGTTGTTTGGTGGAGGGGGTGTTATGGTGTGGGGTTGTTTGGTGGAGGGGGGGTTATGGTGTGGGGTTGTTTGGTGGAGGGGGGGTTATGGTGTGGGGTTGTTTGGTGGAGGGGGGGTATGGTGTGGGGTTGTTTGGTGGAGGGGGGTTATGGTGTGGGGTCGTTTGGTGGAGGGGGGGTTATGGTGTGGGGTCGTTATGGTGTGGGGTTGTTTGGTGGAGGGGGGGTTATGGTGCGTGGTTGTTTGGTGAAGGTGGGGTTATGGTGTGGGGTTGTTTGGTGGAGGGGGGGTTATGGTGTGGGGTTGTTTGGTGGAGGGGGGGGTTATGGTGTGGGGTTGTTTGGTGGAGGGGGGGTTATGGTGTGGGGTTGTTTGGTGGAGGTGGGGTTATGGTGTGGGGTTGTTTGGTGGAGGGGGGTTATGGTGTGGGGTTGTTTGGTGGAGGGGGGTTATGGTGTGGGGTTGTTTGGTGGAGGGGGGTTATGGTGTGGGGTTGTTTGGTGGAGGGGGGGTTATGGTGTGGGGTTGTTTGGTGGAGGTGGGGTTATGGTGTGGGGTTGTTTGGTGGAGGGGGGGTATGGTGTGGGGTTGTTTGGTGGAGGGGGGTTATGGTGTGGGGTTGTTTGGTGGAGGGGGGGTTATGGTGTGGGGTTGTTTGGTGGAGGGGGGGTTATGGTGTGGGGTTGTTTGGTGGAGGGGGCGTTATGGTGTGGGGTTGTTTGGTGGAGGGGGGGTTATGGTGTGGGGTTGTTTGGTGGAGGGGGGTTATGGTGTGGGGTTGTTTGGTGGAGGGGGGGTTATGGTGTGGGGTCGTTTGGTGGAGGTGGGGTTATGGTGTGGGGTCGTTTGGTGGAGGGGGGGTTATGGTGTGGGGTCGTTTGGTGGAGGGGGGGTTATGGTGTGGGGTCGTTTGGTGGAGGGGGGGTTATGGTGTGGGGTCGTTTGGTGGAGGGGGTTATGGTGTGGGGTCGTTTGGTGGAGGGGGGATTATGGTGTGGGGTTGTTTGGTGGAGGGGGGGTTATGGTGTGGGGTTGTTTGGTGGAGGGGGGTTATGGTGTGGGGTTGTTTGGTGGAGGGGGGGTTATGGTGTGGGGTTGTTTGGTGGAGGGGGGTTATGGTGTGGGGTTGTTTGGTGGAGGGGGGTTATGATGTGGGGTTGTTTGGTGGAGGGGGGTTATGGTGTGGGGTTTGGTGGAGGGGGGGGTTATGGTGTGGGGTTTTTTGGTGGAGGGGGGTTATGGTGTGGGGTTTTTTGGTGGAGGGGGGGTTATGGTGTGGGGTTGTTTGGTGGAGGTGGGGTTATGGTGTGGGGTTGTTTGGTGGAGGGGGTGTTATGGTGTGGGGTTGTTTGGTGGAGGGGGTGTTATGGTGTGGGGTTGTTTGGTGGAGGGGGTGTTATGGTGTGGGGTTGTTTGGTGGAGGGGGGGTTATGGTGTGGGGTTGTTTGGTGGAGGGGGGGTTATGGTGTGGGGTTGTTTGGTGGAGGGGGGGTTATGGTGTGGGGTTGTTTGGTGGAGGGGGGGTTATGGTGTGGGGTTTTTTGGTGGAGGGTGGGGTTATGGTGTGGGGTTGTTTGGTGGAGGGGGGTTATGGTGTGGGGTTGTTTGGTGGAGGGAGGGTTATGGTGTGGGGTTGTTTGGTGGGGGGGGGTTATGGTGTGGGGTTGTTTGGTGGAGGGGGGGTTATGGTGTGGGGTTGTTTGGTGAAGGGGGGTTATGGTGTGGGGTTGTTTGGTGGAGGGGGGGTTATGGTGTGGGGTTGTTTGGTGGAGGGGGGGTTATGGTGTGGGGTTGTTTGGTGGAGGGGGGGTTATGGTGTGGGGTTGTTTGATGGAGGGGGGGTTATGGTGTGGGGTTGTTTGGTGGAGGGGGGGTTATGGTGTGGGGTTGTTTGGTGGAGGTGGGATCATGGTGTGGGGTTGTTTGGTGGAGGTGGGGTTATGGTGTGGGGTCGTTTGGTGGGAGGTGGGGTTATGGTGTGGGGTTGTTTGGTGGGAGGGGGGTTATGGTGTGGGGTTGTTTGGTGGAGGGGGGTTATGGTGCGTGGTTGTTTGGTGGAGGTGGGGTTATGGTGTGGGGTTGTTTGGTGGAGGGGGGGTTATGGTGTGGGGTTGTTTGGTGGAGGGGGGGGGTTATGGTGTGGGGTTGTTTGGTGGAGGGGGGGTTATGGTGTGGGGTTGTTTGGTGGAGGGGGGGTTATGGTGTGGGGTTGTTTGGTGGAGGGGGGGTTATGGTGTGGGGTTGTTTGGTGGAGGTGGGGTTATGGTGTGGGGTTGTTTGGTGGAGGGGGGTTATGGTGTGGGGTTGTTTGGTGGAGGGGGGTTATGGTGTGGGGTTGTTTGGTGGAGGGGGGGTTATGGTGTGGGGTTGTTTGGTGGAGGGGGGGTTATGGTGTGGGGTTGTTTGGTGGAGGGGGGGTTATGGTGTGGGGTTGTTTGGTGGAGGGGGGTTATGGTGTGGGGTCGTTTGGTGGAGGGGGGGTTATGGTGTGGGGTCGTTTGGTGGAGGTGGGGTTATGGTGTGGGGTCGTTTGGTGGAGGGGGGGTTATGGTGTGGGGTTGTTTGGTGGAGGGGGGGTTATGGTGTGGGGTCGTTTGGTGGAGGGGGGGTTATGGTGTGGGGTTGTTTGGTGGAGGGGGGTTATGGTGTGGGGTCGTTTGGTGGAGGGGGGATTATGGTGTGGGGTTGTTTGGTGGAGGGGGGTTATGGTGTGGGGTTGTTTGGTGGAGGGGGGGTTATGGTGTGGGGTTGTTTGGTGGAGGGGGGTTATGGTGTGGGGTTGTTTGGTGGAGGGGGGTTATGGTGTGGGGTTGTTTGGTGGAGGGGGGTTATGATGTGGGGTTGTTTGGTGGAGGGGGGTTATGGTGTGGGGTTTTTTGGTGGAGGGGGGTTATGGTGTGGGGTTTTTTGGTGGAGGGGGGGTTATGGTGTGGGGTTGTTTGGTGGAGGTGGGGTTATGGTGTGGGGTTGTTTGGTGGAGGGGGTGTTATGGTGTGGGGTTGTTTGGTGGAGGGGGTGTTATGGTGTGGGGTTGTTTGGTGGAGGGGGGGTTATGGTGTGGGGTTGTTTGGTGGAGGGGGGGTTATGGTGTGGGGTTGTTTGGTGGAGGGGGGGTTATGGTGTGGGGTTGTTTGGTGGAGGGGGGGTTATGGTGTGGGGTTGTTTGGTGGAGGGGGGTTATGGTGTGGGGTTGTTTGGTGGAGGGAGGGTTATGGTGTGGGGTTGTTTGGTGGAGGGGGGGTTATGGTGTGGGGTTGTTTGGTGGAGGGGGGTTATGGTGTGGGGTTGTTTGGTGAAGGGGGGTTATGGTGTGGGGTTGTTTGGTGGAGGGGGGGTTATGGTGTGGGGTTGTTTGGTGGAGGGGGGGTTATGGTGTGGGGTTGTTTGGTGGAGGGGGGGTTATGGTGTGGGGTTGTTTGGTGGAGGGGGGGTTATGGTGTGGGGTTGTTTGGTGGAGGGGGGGTTATGGTGTGGGGTTGTTTGGTGGAGGGGGGTTATGGTGTGGGGTTCGTTTGGTGGAGGTGGGGTCATGGTGTGGGGTCGTTTGGTGGAGGTGGGGTTATGGTGTGGGGTTGTTTGGTGGAGGGGGGGTTATGGTGTGGGGTCGTTTGGTGGAGGTGGGGTCATGGTGTGGGGTCGTTTGGTGGAGGTGGGGTCATGGTGTGGGGTCGTTTGGTGGAGGGGGGGTTATGGTGTGGGGGTCGTTTGGTGGAGGGGGGGTTATGGTGTGGGGTTGTTTGGTGGAGGGGGGTTATGGTGTGGGGTTGTTGGGTGGAGGGGGGGTTATGGTGTGGGGTTGGGGGTTATGATGTGGGGTTGTTGGGTGGAGGGGGGGTTATGGTGTGGGGTTTGGTGGAGGGGGGGGTTATGGTGTGGGGTTTTTTGGTGGAGGGGGGTTATGGTGTGGGGTTTTTTGGTGGAGGGGGGGTTATGGTGTGGGGTTTTTTGGTGGAGGGGGGGTTATGGTGTGGGGTTGTTTGGTGGAGGGGGGGGTTATGGTGTGGGGTTGTTTGGTGGAGGGGGGGTTATGGTGTGGGGTTGTTTGGTGGAGGGGGGGTTATGGTGTGGGGTTGTTTGGTGGAGGGGGGGTTATGGTGTGGGGTTGTTTGGTGGAGGGGGGGTTATGGTGTGGGGTTGTTTGGTGGAGGGGGGGTTATGGTGTGGGGTTGTTTGGTGGAGGGGGGGTTATGGTGTGGGGTTGTTTGGTGGAGGGGGGGTTATGGTGTGGGGTTGTTTGGTGGAGGGGGGGTTATGGTGTGGGGTTGTTTGGTGGAGGTGGGGTTATGGTGTGGGGTTGTTTGGTGGAGGTGGGGTTATGGTGTGGGGTCGTTTGGTGGAGGTGGGGTTATGGTGTGGGGTTGTTTGGTGGAGGGGGGTTATGGTGTGGGGTTGTTTGGTGGAGGGGGGGTTATGGTGCGTGGTTGTTTGGTGGAGGTGGGGTTATGGTGTGGGGTTGTTTGGTGGAGGGGGGGTTATGGTGTGGGGTTGTTTGGTGGAGGGGGGGGGTTATGGTGTGGGGTTGTTTGGTGGAGGGGGGGTTATGGTGTGGGGTTGTTTGGTGGAGGGGGGGGTTATGGTGTGGGGTTGTTTGGTGGAGGGGGGGTTATGGTGTGGGGTTGTTTGGTGGAGGTGGGGTTATGGTGTGGGGTTGTTTGGTGGAGGGGGGTTATGGTGTGGGGTTGTTTGGTGGAGGGGGGTTATGGTGTGGGGTTGTTTGGTGGAGGGGGGGTTATGGTGTGGGGTTGTTTGGTGGAGGGGGGTTATGGTGTGGGGTTGTTTGGTGGAGGGGGGGTTATGGTGTGGGGTTGTTTGGTGGAGGGGGGTTATGGTGTGGGGTTGTTTGGTGGAGGGGGGTTATGGTGTGGGGTTGTTTGGTGGAGGTGGGGTTATGGTGTGGGGTTGTTTGGTGGAGGGGGGGTTATGGTGTGGGGTTGTTTGGTGGAGGGGGGGTTATGGTGTGGGGTTGTTTGGTGGAGGGGGGTTATGGTGTGGGGTTGTTTGGTGGAGGGGGGTTATGGTGTGGGGTTGTTTGGTGGAGGGGGGGATTATGGTGTGGGGTTGTTTGGTGGAGGGGGGTTATGGTGTGGGGTTGTTTGGTGGAGGGGGGGTTATGGTGTGGGGTTGTTTGGTGGAGGGGGGTTATGGTGTGGGGTTGTTTGGTGGAGGGGGGGTTATGGTGTGGGGTTGTTTGGTGGAGGGGGGTTATGATGTGGGGTTGTTTGGTGGAGGGGGGGTTATGGTGTGGGGTTTTTTGGTGGAGGGGGGGTTATGGTGTGGGGTTTTTTGGTGGAGGGGGGGGTTATGGTGTGGGGTTGTTTGGTGGAGGTGGGGTTATGGTGTGGGGTTGTTTGGTGGAGGGGGTGTTATGGTGTGGGGTTGTTTGGTGGAGGGGGTGTTATGGTGTGGGGTTGTTTGGTGGAGGGGGGGTTATGGTGTGGGGTTGTTTGGTGGAGGGGGGGTTATGGTGTGGGGTTGTTTGGTGGAGGGGGGGTTATGGTGTGGGTGTTTTTGGTGGAGGGGGGGTTATGGTGTGGGGTTGTTTGGTGGAGGGGGGTTATGGTGTGGGGTTGTTTGGTGGAGGGAGGGTTATGGTGTGGGGTTGTTTGGTGGAGGGGGGGTTATGGTGTGGGGTTGTTTGGTGGAGGGGGGGTTATGGTGTGGGGTTGTTTGGTGAAGGGGGGTTATGGTGTGGGGTTGTTTGGTGGAGGGGGGGTTATGGTGTGGGGTTGTTTGGTGGAGGGGGGGTTATGGTGTGGGGTTGTTTGGTGGAGGGGGGGTTATGGTGTGGGGTTGTTTGGTGGAGGGGGGGTTATGGTGTGGGGTTGTTTGGTGGAGGGGGGGTTATGGTGTGGGGTTGTTTGGTGGAGGGGGGGTTATGGTGTGGGGTCGTTTGGTGGAGGTGGGGTCATGGTGTGGGGTCGTTTGGTGGAGGTGGGGTTATGGTGTGGGGTTGTTTGGTGGAGGGGGGGTTATGGTGTGGGGTCGTTTGGTGGAGGTGGGGTCATGGTGTGGGGTCGTTTGGTGGAGGTGGGGTCATGGTGTGGGGTCGTTTGGTGGAGGGGGGTTATGGTGTGGGGTCGTTTGGTGGAGGGGGGTTATGGTGTGGGGTTGTTTGGTGGAGGGGGGTTATGGTGTGGGGTTGTTGGGTGGAGAGGGGGTTATGGTGTGGGGTTGGGGGGTTATGATGTGGGGTTGTTGGGTGGAGGGGGGGTTATGGTGTGGGGTTTGGTGGAGGGGGGGTTATGGTGTGGGGTTTGTTTGGTGGAGGGGGGTTATGGTGTGGGGTTTTTTGGTGGAGGGGGGGTTATGGTGTGGGGTTGTTTGGTGGAGGGGGGGTTATGGTGTGGGGTTGTTTGGTGGAGGGGGGGGTTATGGTGTGGGGTTGTTTGGTGGAGGGGGGTTATGGTGTGGGGTTGTTTGGTGGAGGGGGGGTTATGGTGTGGGGTTGTTTGGTGGAGGGGGGGTTATGGTGTGGGGTTGTTTGGTGGAGGGGGGGTTATGGTGTGGGGTTGTTTGGTGGAGGGGGGTTATGGTGTGGGGTTGTTTGGTGGAGGGGGGGTTATGGTGTGGGGTTGTTTGGTGGAGGGAGGGTTATGGTGTGGGGTTGTTTGGTGGAGGGGGGTTATGGTGTGGGGTTGTTTGGTGG